>JARLTB010000113.1:11692500-12292500 GCA_030141615.1 Unio pictorum
ACGGTTGCGATTTCCGGAACCTGTATCTATAAAGACGTATCTACTGTAATCAGGGACGTCATTTCAACTATTTCGAGGGGGGGGGGACAGACTTGAGGGAACAACGTATATAGGCTACAGCAATGTTACAGCACATCTAAATTCAGGGGACTTGACGAATGCGTAGGGAACAGGCATGCATAATTCAGTTACACAGTTCGAAATACTCATCTATGTTAGGCATGAGGTCACGTCTCTGCGATGATTCATTTGCAACTCCTTGCCGTACAAATGTATGAACTAACATTCATGCCGAGATACCTTGCGGTTATGCAGTGTTACTTGCTTGATCGCTTGTGACATAGCATCACCGCATGTTATTTTGTTATTAATTTGTGTGTGGTCAGTGAAGTTGCCCATATTTCTTCACAGATCAAGTCTTTACTGCTATAAATTGTTTAGAGGATGGATGATAATATATTTCTGTCTATATCACACTTATTCCATTTATCTCAGCTTATGAATTTATGAGTTCATCTGATGTAGAGATTATTCGCTCAGATACCGCGCAATTCATCAATCACAGAGAATACAGTTTGAGGGACAAAACTCTTTTCTGTATTAGAAACAGTCTAAGGCGAAGTTGCCCCCCCCCCCCTTGATCTGAAGCTGCTCTAGGAACTCCACTTAACAGTATCAGCAGGACTTTCAAGTAATGAAATCGTCCTCTGTCCGAGAGACAATAATGCTGATAACGTGAATCATATGATATATTTTTCCGAAAACCTTTTTCCACATATTGTATCAAGGAAATATCTAGTGGGCAGTAGAGACAACAACAGAAAGTTGACTGAATATTACTTTGCAGATTAGTGACTGGAACTATATTGACTTTATTTATATTACCGATAAGGGGAATTCATGTTGTCAGAGATTTCGCCGTACTTTATTGATAAAACGTCAGACTCCCGTGGTTGCCGTAAATACTTCCTTTTTGTTGGTTATTTGATTTATCATTCCATAGCGTTTTCTAATGTGCATCTTAAATTAATGTACATATTGTGCATTTAAAAGTCTGACTATCGTAAACTTTGCCTTGTTTATTTAATAATAATGAGGACTTTGTATAGCGCCTAATCTTTCGAAGCTCTAAGCACTTTACTCCATCAATAATATGACTACACTACAGAACAACAAATGACTAAAACAATGAAATTGGAAAACAAAACACATGCTGAAAACATATAAGATACAAAACATGATTAGGTCGCTAAGTTTGTCCCTGCAGTCGAAACAGGTGAGTCTTAAGAGCACTCTTAAAAGGGACCACTGTGTCTTTGTGTCTAATTTCAATGGGCAATTCGTTCCACGTCGCCGGGCCCTGGTATGCAAACGAACGTTGTCCATATGACTTTGTTTTCACCTTGGGAACAATGAGTATACGATTATCAGAAGAAAAGCGTAAGGATCTAGCTGTTGTATACACATGGGTGAGGCTGGATAGGTATGTTGGACTGGAGTCTGTCATTGAAACAATGCACAGAGAAAAAAATTGTGTTTGATTCTGTATCGAATTGATAGCCAATGTAGGGTACAGAGCAGTGGTGAGGTGTGCTCTGATCGAGGTACTCTAAAGATGATCCGTGCAGCTGTGTTTTGAACTTTTTGAAGTTTTTGGAGTAAATATTGTGACGAACCAGACATAATTGAGTTACAATAGTCCAGTCTTGAAAGTACTAATGAACACACAAGTGTTTTAGTGGCATCAACTGAAAGATATTTACGAATGGAACTGATGCGTCTCAATTCAAGATATGCAGCCTTGCATATGTTCATGACATGTTGGTGCAATGTGAGAGTACTGCCTAGAATAACGCCTAGGTTCCGTACTGACTGTGAGAATTAATGTGTTGTTGCTGATATTTATTGTCTGAGGTAAAGAATGTGAATGAGAAAGTCTTTGTGTTGTGATCAGAATAGCCTCAGTTTTATCATCATTCATCTGCAGCTTGTTACATGTCGTCCATGATTTCACATCAGAAATGCACCTCTTTACTCCATGGATGGTAGCATCAACTTCAGTTGGGTGGCTAGACTTGTATATTTGGGTGTCATCAGCATACAATTGGTGCGACACTGGGTGATGATCTATGACACTTGAGAGCGGCTGAGTATACAGAATGAAGAGAACAGGTCCAAGAACAGATCCTTGTTGAACACCACAACATACGTCAACTGGGCTGGAGTGTATTCCATTTGCAGATATAATTTGTGTCCTGTTGACTAAATAGGACTTGAACCACTGTAAGGCTATATTCTGAATGCCAAATACATGCTGGAGACGGTGAAGTAATATAGCATGGTATTTTGTGTCAAATGCTGCAGATAAACCCAGGAGAGTGAGGACTGTAATCTTTCCACTATCCAAAGTAGAGAGAATGTCACTAAATACGTTCAGAAGAGTAGTTTCCGTACTGTGGCAAGGGCGATATGCAGACTGTACATTGCTAAAAAGACTGTTTGAATTCAAATGAGATACAAGTTGAGTTGGAACAACCTTTTCTAAGATTTTTTTTATATGAATGGCACATTAGAAACTGGGCGGTTGTTCTTTAAATCGTTATGGTCCAGTGTTGGTTTCTTCAGCAGTGGCTTTACGATGGCAGTTTTGAAAAATGATGGGAATTCCCCTGATGAGAGAGAGATATTAATAACATCAGTTAGTGAAGGCAATATTGGGTCTAAGCACTCAAGCAGCAGTGATGTCGGAATTGGATCAAGTTCACAAGACTTTGGTGCACTTTTCATGACGATTGTCCGTACGAAATCAATAGAAACAGGTTCCAATGCTCCTAACGGTTGTCGCTGAAATTCTGCATCATAACTGTATGCTGACGAATCAGTTGAAATTGTGCTGTCAAACGAATCTCTAATGGTTTGTACTTTGTCATCGAAGAAATTTGCAAATTGGTCTGGTAGGTCTAGTGGAGAGAAGGTTGTTGGAAGTGGTGGACATTTGTTCCTTGACATTATTTTGTTAGTTATCTCGAAGAGCTCTTTGCAGCTGGAACTCTCCGTGATCTTAGTACTGTAGTGTGATGATTTGGCTAAATGGACTATGTTTGTAACGTTCTTCTTAGCGGCTTCGTAGATTTGTTTATGAATAGTGAGTCTGGTGGAAAGCCAAAGCCTCTCTGCTTTTCAGCGATGTCTTTTAGCAGTGCGAAACTGGTTCCTAACACTGCTATACCATGGAGAACACGTTATTATTGATACTCTGCATTTGGTGGCTGGGGCATGTTTTTCAAGCAATGAACGCAGGCAGTTATCAAGTTGTTCCGCTGTTGGATGTAAGAAAGTTGTTAGGTTTTGGATGTCATGCATGAATTTGGTTCTACTTATCATACGGAGGTTTCTCTTAGTAGCAAATAGAGGTGGAGGGTTAGGGACTGATACGTCGAGATGGCATACAATGCAGAGGTGATCCGATGCAAGTTCGTGGGATACAAGGGTGGATTGCAGAATATTATCATCAGGTCTATAAAGAAACCAGTCTAAAATGTGACCAAGTTTATGGGTAGGTTGGTTAACTGACTGTTTAAGATTGAAAACATGAATGGAATCTAGGAGTTTACCAGGACAGTCAAAGTGAAAGTTGAAATCTCCAAGAATAATTAGGTTGCCACCTATCGAATTTCCATACTCTAGAAGATTTGGAAACTGCTTCAAAAAGAGAGATTCAATCAGCTTGTTTTTTCTACTAGGAGGAGGACGGTAGAAACATAAAAAATGGACTGACCTTTGTTCCAGTGTGAGCGTTGTTTGGACTAGTTTAAATGATGTGTGGCAGAAATTGAAGGTTGTATTGTACTTAAGGCATTTGATCATGGAATTCTTTGTAATTACAGCAATTCCACCTCCGCGAGAGTTGTGGGGGAACGACTTGATGGAGTAATCGCTGGGTGTTAAATCCGCACACTTAGATTCATCACCTGCGGAATGTATACCAAGTTTCTGTCAGTAAGAAGACGTCTATATTCTGGTCGTTGATAAAATTAACAATTTCGGTGCGCTTTTCCGGTGATCCTACTGATTGAGCGTTGAATAATGAAATACGTAGTGGTATCCCTGGGACAGTTGACGCAACGATTGAAGATTTAAGAGGAATTTGAACCAGGTTATTAAAATTAACGGCAGAATTTTTAAATTGTTTATCCGTTACGGGCGAAAGGGAGATAGCTGAAATTCTTCTTCCTGTTCTACGCCGGCCAGCTTTGAAAGAACGTTTCTTTTTTCGCTTCCGTTTACATTTAAGAAATGATGAATGTATTCCCAGTTCGTTTAGTCTTGAGCACAATGTAGTATCTAGAACCAAGGTGTGGTCATTTAATCCAATTAATGAGGGTCCGTCGTATTGTAAGCGGTCACGTGACGGCGGTTTATTAAAAAACAAATGACCTCTTAACATTGGGACAAAACAGTTGAGAAAAATTCTAATTGTTCTCGTTTCCAAAACAAGGAGATGAATTACCACATACGAACGGAACAGCCAATGTATGATGAAACACAATAATGTAGACGATGATAGAGAACAAGCACAAATATCATAAATATAGCACAAAATCGGAAGAGCCTATCTCGAGCAATTAAGCGATGGAGGCCATCTTTCCAATTTTTGCAAATAATGTGTTAGTGGTGTTTGCTGCTGTTGTATTTATTCAATGGTACAAGTGAACAAATTACCATACGGTCAAAACAGTTACAACGGAATACGATTTCAAACCGGCATTAACTGTGACATAAATAAGAATAATTTAATTGCCAAACTGATCAAAAGGGTCCCATCCTGTAATTTCATTGTAATTCACCATGATTAAATCATCACATATTATTTCAGAACATTAATGAGTGTTTCTTTATCATGATTGAGCCAAAAGGATTGAAGGTATCCGATTGGTGTAAATATCTGAGCCACTTTTCGTTTTAAACAATTCAGCCTGTGTTTAATAAGCATTACTCGTCCCTAATTAGATCTGTATGGCGTATTAAAATGTGACGCCATCTGTAATAATCTTTGCCTTCTTGAATGTGCCATTAGGAATTATAGCCGGTGCTTTCTTGAAGCTCCAAATTCTCTCTAAGTAAGAATCATTTGTGGCATAATTGGACGAAATTATCTTTTCCTTTGACATTCAACAATATAAAAAAGATGCTGTCAGTATACTGCATAACAATTCAGTTTTCGTTAAGGTATGGCAGGCAAATACTTATTCGTTCAAACGTATAAAACAGAGAATGAGAGTTGCACTAGATAAAACTTCACAAGAGATAGTAACAGCGATCATAACCTATTTGAACGTCACGAGAAATGATGGCGGAAACTACAGTGCGATTTGAGAATGGGATTCAGAGGTATTCAACTACAGTGTTCATTATGCCAACCTGAATTGTTAAAGTGGGTGCGATATGTATTTTGTGACATGTTTTGATGAATAGTTTATATTGCATTCTACCGCTCTGGTGGACTAGGGCTTAGAGCGTCCGCCGCGGAAGCGGGAGGTAGTGGGTTCGATCCCCGGCGGAGTCATATCAAAGATTTATAAAAATAGTACTAACTGCTGCCTCGCTTGACGCTCAGCAGTAAGAGGTAAGTGTTAGGACTGGTATGCCTGGTGTCAGGATAATGTGACTAGGTGGGACATCATGCTACATGTCTGCGGCATGATGGCCCAGTGCTAGACATCACTGTAAACTGCCTCACTGCAGACAGCGATATAACTGAAAAATTGTTAAAGCTACGTTAAAAATCCTAATCAAACAAACATGCTGATCATCTTGACGATAGAAAATGAAACGGACATGTGCTCAGAAGTATTACAATCTAGATATGAGCCTTGAAACAGCTTGAAGTGTTTTTAGAAGGCAGTCTATTTCGGATTACTGAGAAATATATCAATCAGTCTCCAAGTGGGAATGAGGGATGGGGTGGTATTTTACGTTTTTCGAGCAACTAGACGACATAATGGGTACTATTTTGGAGGAAGGCAAGCAAATCGGTCATTTTTAAAATCTCTTCAGAAGCTCGTGTCATCAGCATTTTTAGCTGCTATGTTGATCGTGTTTACAGGAGGCTGAAATGATCTTGTCCCTACCCGATGAGACACTGATAACAGCTGGGTTTTCTCGGTACGTGCTTTAGATGTTTCTTTCTTAAGAAAATTTTGCTTGTTGAGGCATTTGGCTCTTAATTCAGTCAGTAAGTACTTGTTTTGTGTACTGGATCATCTAGTGAACAAAACAGCTATTCAAAACGTTAGCTGTAATATGAACGGAAACTGAATTAGTATTCCCATCTTTAAAGTGATAATGCCGCCATATATTACATCTCAGATACAAGGGGCACAGTGATAATAAACTCTCTGAAACTTTCGTTTGGTCTACTTGTACAACCATACATTTAAACAAACATTGCTTTATTGGGTGTTGACGAAAATTGTTTGCTTTGGGGAGAGGTTGTTGCGCAAAAGAAACTATAGGTATACTAAACCTACCACACAGATAAAAGGAATACAACACTGTACTGCACATTTGACGAGGTATTATTGAAAACATTGTAAACCAAAACAAAACGTCAAGAAAACATGGATATACATAAATTCTATCTAAAATATATTGTTATGTACCACATTATGACGACAGCTTAGCAGATGGGTTAACCCTATCGCTTTTAGTATTAACATTTCCTTGACAAAACTCGTTTTTTTCCCCCTGTTTATGAAATTGATCGGTTTGACTTGAACATTGAAAATTACGACAAAATGAAATGCAGACTTTATCAGTAATGATGTGGTCTGAATATAAACTTTACGGTAAAACCCATCCTGTAATTTAAATTACATTTTATGGCTTTTTCCAACTTTTTTTTTAAAAATATCTCCATCTTTTCATTTTATTGCATGTGAATCAGTATCTCTGATGTCCTCTGCGTTGCTAAACATACGAAAACTATTTCGTATTAGAACCTCAACCTTATTACAACCTTCACAAGAGTGTTTTGTTTTGTCGGCAAAGCTGCATAGTTTTGGGAATGTAGTGGTATCAAAATTCTTGTAGAGATTCGAGTGGTGTTCCGGAATAATGATCTACATCAGCTTAAAAGCTCATTACACAAATACATATAGGCATTTAGGTGCAAGGATGTAATAGCAGAAAAAGGTTCATGGACCCAGTCTAAAATTAGCACATGCATTTTGCATGTCCGAGTGTTATTTTCGGAAAGCAAAGATGCTTACAGTGCAAATACATCTGTTTCCTGTGTGTCTATGTGTACTAAACAACATGAAATTCAAAGTAGTTCTAATTCAGGAGATATTCTATTTGTATTTAACCCAATAATCTTACTGCTAAGGTCGACTATACTCTAAATATACCGTCCAATTTTTCTTATATCCCCTACCGATTTAAACGACGAAAAGCACTGATAAGATAAAAGATTTTTGTTAAAATAAACTTAATTCATTTATTGATTTATAATTTTAAACAGGATTAAGCCTAATTGGGACCCTAACGCAATTATCGTCTGGGCGTTTCATTCCAAACGAACGTTTTAAAAGTAGTGTTCGGCTGCAATCTAATTTCTTAAATTCTTTTAGTTATGGGTCAAGCGATCGGTGATCTTCAGTTATCTCTTCATAATAATCCACAAAATTCTTTAACCATTCGTGCGGAGACAACCTAACAAATGGCGGCGGTTGACCATGATCACCACATATTATCACAGCGGTTCTCTTTAACAATAACCCATACCAATCAAGAAACATTTTTAACGTCTCTAGCTTAACAGTGCATATCTCGTTCCAAGTTATTATTTTAGGTACATATTTCTCACCCATTTGTTCAGGAGTCCATGTATCTACCTTTGATCGAAAAAAGCTTTGATAAGTGCACTATTTTACATCTCTTTCTCGTATTTTTCTTTCTAGATTAGCCTCTTCCGCCTCAGCAATGCAAATGTTAACCATGAATTTTTCATCGTCCTCAACGGGCAGCAAGTCGAACACAACCCGACAACAACATACCTTGGTGTGACACTAGACAGATCATTAACACCTGAAAAAAACTGCAGCAAAACTTGGCAATGAAACAACCTACTATGAAGGCTGAAAAAGCCACTGAATGTACCCTAGCTGAATAAAAGAGAGATTAAATTATTCAAGTTACTTTATTTGACTAGAACACAAAAGTGGTTTGCAAAAAACAAAGACATAATAAGAAAAAGAAAGATATCCATAATCCATACTTGCCAGAAATTACAAAAAGAAATAATATGGATAATAATCATGGTTATAAAAACAGGGAATTACTTAATCAGTAACAAAGATTATCAACTCAGCAAAAAATCTTAAACTAAAATATGAGTACAAGTTATATGTAGAGAATAGGACATGAACATTATCCAATTTAAACCATACTCATAGGGCTCAAAGCAGATAATGCCTGTGCCCAATTTCCTATATGGTTTGTAAATACGAGTTTCCGTCACTACTCATCTGCTAATGCCTATTTCTATCAGTGGCACTTTCCTTACAACTGGGAGACATTCCCACACTGTTATCATCACTCAGTGTCTTTTTTTATATCACAAATTCAGCCTAATGCAGAAAACCTCTTAATTTCTCCTACTTTACTGGCAAATTATTAAATTCTATTGAAATTTTCAATTTTGCGAATTACTGATAACATTCAGTTTGACCTGATATATTGATGAAATTTGGGCCTGCTTGTTTTCCAAAGACTGTGTATATTCAAAATAGTTGTATAATTCAACTGAAGCATGGTAAGTTGCTAAAGTAACTAAGGCTTCTTAGTTAATTCATTTTTATCAGCAATTAGTTCTTAGATGGAAGGAGTGACAACAGAGTCAGCTAACTAGGTAATGAAGAATAGGTGCATGTCTTGGCAGCTGACATGTTTGGATCAATAGAACATATCAGGTCTGGTCATAATGCCATAACTGATGTTTCAGCCTATCATACAGTGTAATGCAATGCATGTCTCATATTATGGAGTAACAAAGCTGTTCAAAATTTCATTCACTAGGAAGCAAATGAAGTCAATTCATGCTACAGAACATTCTGTGTAAAGTACTCAAAAAAATATGCAACTTTGATTCAAGTTTCCACAACTGTATATCAACTTTAATTGACTTCTGTTTTGCATTTGTTGGGACAAGGTCTTTTAAATTTTAGTAAGCAAAAGTAATAACAGGAAATTATTTTTGTTTTAAAATAGTTTAGCTTGTTTCGTTCTGTTTACCGATTCAAACATTTGTTTATTGGATATTTCAGAGAAAACAGAATCTTTCTCATCATTTTTCCAAGTGCACATTTGATTAATTGTTCCCATAAGATGAACTCATTTCTGCACATCAAAGATATCTTATACAAAAAGGATTATTACTCGTAGTTTCTAACTTATCTTCAAGTCCCAATTTCAATGTTTTAAAATTGTAATTGACACATTCTTGCTTCATTTGATTGACAAAATAAGCTTACAATGATTGCACTTATTTTTAATTGTTTAAGGGAGGAGCGAGCCCATATATAATCACAAGCTCTGCTATGAAAACTATTCTGAAATATGAAATTTAACACTGTACTATCATCAATGCTACCTTAAAGTCTCATATTACAAGCTTGATGATCTTTTGCATGAGTTTCCCAACATGTTAAATATCAACAACCACTGAAACAGGAATGGCCTCAAAACATAGGACCATGATGTGATGAGTTCACAGAACAAATTATTTTCATACTGACTATTAAATCAATAAATTAAATATGGCAATCTGGCATTAGTTTAAAATATTTACATTGTTTTGAGCAATCTGATCTGTTTCAAAAAATTGTCACTGCCTCAATCGGGAATATGTTCCACCATAATCTAAATAATGTTCATTAGAAAACTTTTTGACACCAATTCAAATCCGTTAATAAATCATTTGTGATCAATGTCACTGATTAAGCTGTTCTACAAAACAGGACCATCCTTTTTTGATTTTCAAGTGTATAAATGTAACTGCAACATTGTAAAGTTGCTGACATTCATTTCAAAGTTTAAGTATCAGGTTTTGATATTACAAAGAATGCTAATGTTGACAAAGGAAAATAAATTAACTTTAATTGATATAAAATGTGTTGAAAATTTTAAAAAGATTTGCTTTTTACATTTAAAAATGGAACAATTTCTTGATTTTGATTCCACAATCGATGACTTTTCAACTACACATGGTGTTGCCATATTGTTAAGCTCTTTATCTCTGAAAGAAATTGTCCATAGCTTTGACACTGACACTGTCTCATTCATGCCAGTTATGCAACAACATGACTGTTGATAGTGACCGAGTATTTTGACAGCTATTAGTAAGTTTGAATTTAAAAAGGATATAATTTAAGAAAGAGCTCATTTTATCAGTATCTCAAGTTATCAGTACATGACAATTTATTTACCGACTTGTTGCTGCAGTTAATAACCATGTTCTTGAAACAATCTGTACAAATCTGACAGCCTTAAACCAATTCTCTTTTATCACCAAAATATCAATTCATCTTATTATTGACTATATAATTTAACAAGATTATTATGTTAGTGTTTTTTTACAGTTCCAAAATGGCAACAGCAAATTCATAAATCAATGTATCATCGATTCAATGGCATTAAAACTATATTCATCATGACAACATTTGTAGCCCATTCACATGAATGCCTGACTTTAATTGGCTGCATCTTTAAAACCGTTCACTGGGCTTAATAACACTGAAGTATAAATTTCCGTTCACTTGGAACGTTCATTCAAGATACACATGAAAATAAGAGTTTTCTTTCCTTTAAGTAAAATTATCTATCATCTGAATAATCAAGGGTTTGGTATGACACAGGTCTGAGTGTAACACAAATTGAAAGCAAAATTGTAGTAAAAAAAGTCTGTGCACTTAAAAAACAATACAGGAAATATTCAAACATTGTGATATTATTGCAAATACATACACAAAAACATCTGAAAACTATCCCTACAATTATTTGTGTCAAAAACACTAAAATGTCACACTGAAAACTCAATGCATACAAATCTGTACAGAAAAAATACAACTTTAAGTTATCAGAAATTTTACTTAGTTACACTCGAAAAAGTTTATACAAACATCACAATTTTAATGATTGTCAGTACATGGTAAGACAAAATGGCCATTACTTAATATATTGTATTGTAAAAATATGTCAAGTTTAAATGAATCAGTCTTTTTTAAAAATGTTTACCGTAGCACTTTAACGAGTTTAAAAAACAATAAATTTGTACAAGTAATGATCAGACTAGTTTGAACTTTTGCAACAAAATAACTTGAAAATTCATTTTAAAAATAATACAAGCTGGCAAAACATGCTGAAGAAGTCATAAAACAATCTCCCAAATAGTAAAATACACAGCAAAAAAAAGAAAAATAATTGACGGCAGGATGATATACCCTGTACTGTTACATGTACAACACAATTTCTTTCATAATTAGAATAAAATACCTTATATGGTTGATATAATTTGCCAAGAGAAATACAAATAAAAATCATTAAAAACTAACAACTAAAGACAACATAGTTGCTTCTGCCCACAATCTAATTGTATCAGTTTATGTAAGAGAAACATCTCACTTATTTGCATGGATGCACTCCTCATTAACCTTGAAGAACAATGCACAAAACCTCCTGAGATTTGCTTTCTTAAGGTAATATTTACACACTTGTGAAGTGGGGAAACTTTTTTTTTTACGTATGCTGTAGAACTGAAACAACCATTTTAGAAATTAAACAATTTGCAAAAACAAATATGTGCAGACAATTTAATTTGAAGAATTTTCAGATCAGTAAACATTGCGTTTTGCAATACCATGTTTTGTTTTTTTACACCAAAAATGTTATTTTAGTAACAAATACTAATTTTAAAACTTAACTTGAAAATTACATTAAGGAAACAACTATTGAATAAAAATTTAAGTTTTAATGATGACTCGACCTGAAAAATATGCGCGGTAGTCCCTAACATACGAATGATTATGCATACATCCACATCGTTCTATTGAAAGTATGTTTCTTAGTTCAAAATGGCTAAATACAAAAGGATACTAACCAATTATAAATATTAAAATCCTGGGTATTTATAATTCATCTTCATATCACTTATAAGGTTGAATTGTGAACTCCTCTATGTAAAAAAAATAATTCATAAAAGTCTCTTGTTTGTAATAAATTGCAGAATATATTTTTGATATAAATTTCTTCAAATAATCAAACTGGGAGAAAATGACTAGCTTACAAGGTAATTGTGTAAAAGCAAAAGGTGTGCCTTAAACAAGTGTAATCATAGGAAAATAACTAGACACATCTCATTGGTACACAACCAATACTGTTAAATTTGAAAATAAATGTACATAGGAATACATAAAAAACTCCAAACAAAAAACAGCTACAGAACTATATAATCTCAACAAGAAAAGTATCATGGCAGTATAAATCAACATAAATACTATCTGTGAAAACAAAATAACAGAACTTGTTAGCTAAAACAGTCCCTCTACTGATATATGCCATATGGTGTTTGAAAAATACCTATCTGATTATCATATGATACAAATCTGCAATGTCCAGATATTTTTTTAACTCGCCAACTTCTATGTTGTTTATCTTTGTGCATGGTTGCACTATCTGAGAAATAAAGTTAACCAAATGTGAGCTTACATACAAGACAAACACTAAACCATGTATTCAAAAGCCCTCTGACTCTCATCATATATGTACGATACAACTGTGGCAGTGAGCCATATTATACCAGAATGTTTTGGTTTCATAATCACAATTTAAAAAAAAGATATTTTCAAGAATCAATCAAGACTGCTTTATGTATACAAGAGTTTTCAAAAAGATATTTAGCGAGCCATGCCAATTTCAGATACATCCAAATATTGTAAACATCACAAGGTATGTTATAAGACCCATACTGATCCAATTGCGGGATTGTTATCCACACCATTTTAGTCATAGCTACAGCTCACTAACCACTGACCCGAAATGGTTACTATGCTGGATTAAGTCTTGTACAAGTTTTAGGTCCCAAAAAACAGGTTGTAAACCTGGTGTGAAACTGATAAAAATCTTCTAATAAAACATGTACCTGCATATGCACACCTTCTATATTTTAAACTGCAACCCATTGGCTGTCTTTTGTCATCATTTGATAACAATGGAATAAACATGATCCATACGAGTCAAATTTACAATCTCAACTTTTTTTCTACTATGCTGAATTTTGGACATTTTAAAAATGTGATATCAACTACAAGCTTTCATCAAAGTTAATGTTTTACCTAATTTGGCAAGATGTTCAATGAACACAGGTGAGTCTCTACATTCCCAGAAAAGTGACCTAACTACAAAACTTAGGCCATTAGATGAACAGATGGACACATGTAACAGTATGTCCACCACCACTATTACTGGGAATGATAAATAGATGCACAAATATTACAAATATCCTGATATAACTAGCACACCTAGCTAAACAACTATATCACTACCTGTATATAACCTTACTAAATAATCATACCAATGAACACATTATCAAGAGTCTTTATTAACACACTGTGACCATTCCAGTAAGTACTATTAAATAACAAAATAAGGATGAGGTCAGTAAGTAATTGAATGGGTCTACCATAACCATGTTTTGATCACAAATACATTTCCTAGATGAGTGACTCAGACTTAATGACTAATTTCTGAAAATTCCTTATAGTAAAAACAATGAAGTAGATTTACATTTTAAAGTAAATATGGTCTTGTACATGCTTTTTTCCCTCATTCAAATTTGGGAAAAGTTAATCAGTTCAGTTTACATGGAAATCTAAATTTAAACACTTACAGCAACATAAAAAGGAACAATGGGACACTTCAATACAAGATTAAGCTTTGAAACATCTTCGAAGAGAAAAATGCAACACAAATAAACAAGCAACATTTACCACATATACTCATTAATCCAATACAGCCATGTCTAAATTTCCCTGCTTTAAAACACCACAATTAAAAGAAATAATGAGCCATCCAAAACTATGAAGGGGCTAAGAACAAAATTTGATTACCAAAGTTTGATCTTTAACAAAACAAATACCATATCTGAAAATGGTCATACAAGGGATTCATATGATAGTGAATTATGTCAGACAGTGTATGTTGTTTATTTCTTGCTGATTGACATACGCCAATCCCAGAAACATTTCTGAATGGGTAAAATCATATTATCAAGTACATGAATGAAAGAGTATGTATGCCATATATATGCAAAAAAGCATAAGTTGTACTCATTTGTACTTCAACAAAAATCTATATAGAGATTTCTTGCACTTCTCCCAAAAGATATTCAACAAATATAGCTGATAAAAAATGAGCATATCATTCAAAATCAATCTCATAAATCATATGAAATCAATCTCATAGTAACAGAATGAAAAAGTATAGTTTTAACATATGAATCAAAGTAGGATCACCTTACACTTTATGCATGCAAACTTTATCACTAATATTCAACTAAATACCAGTCAACTCATTATGGCAACTCACTCTTTACAGACACCATCCAAGGTGCATAATACTATCAGACAAATCAATCAAAATCTTTAAGCAGTACTGCTGAATCTGTCATCATCTTGCTGTTATTGGATGTTACCTTCAGTCCACTTATAACTGCTTTTTGTATGCCAAAATAACTTTCTGACACTAAAATAAATAATGTAATCAGAAAAGTATAGTTTTCAAAAGTTATTAACACTGTGTAACGTGTGTTACAAAAAAATAACAATTCTGTATGTTAGTATTAGAGTAGTCTGAACAAGCTGACATTGTGTCACTGAAATAACTGATTCATCTACAGCTCCATCAGGCAAAACTACATCACATCTGGGCTTAACTGCTACAAATGTCTGTCTTTCATACCACATTTTGCATGAAAACTGTAACCTATGAAGAAGTTTTAAGAACAAGTTGAAATTTAGTTTGATTTAGAGCACTTGTGATTGACTAATTACTTTTGAGACCCTAGTGCTACCATATTTACACATTTACACATAAAGTACAACAGCAAACTACAAAGAAATCGATCTGCCATTATATAATGGAGAAGATCTAGGTATATGCAGTTTGTTAGGAGTAATCAGTAAAACAAATAACACAGACCATGATCTGCCTACAAGTTATGCAATGGCAGATCTGGATCAATGTTTGCAGTTGACCTCATTTTGTAAACTAGACTGTGGTATGTATGAACTAAACTCATAAACAAGAAAATCTTAATAAAATATTATGATGTTATGACTGTACAATTGTAGATAACTGATTTTTCTGAAAATGATTAACCCTCCAAATGTACCTGTATATTTGCATAGCTTTCAGTTTTAAAAAGAATTGTAATTGAAACTCAAATTTTCATATAAATGAAATTATGTAGTGATAAGACACTCTCAATTACATGACATCATTGTGATTATACATGCCACTACTTAAGAATTCTCAATTTGCAAACTGCCTTTTTGTAGAACAATGTGTACATTAAACATTTGTTGCTCCAGTACAAATGAATCCAATACATTTCTAAAACTAAGAAGCTGTCAAATTAGTGAGAAGTTAGATGATGCAAAAGTTTTTACAGATCGTTATACATAACTTAACTTGAGCTCACAGTTGGGCAGATTGGGATGGTGGTGTTACATCATTTTAAAAGTAAATATCACCATTCATTAAGTAGCAATAACAAGATGAATAAGAATGTCATTATGGCAGCTATATTGGACATATTTCAATTTAGAACCAAATATACATCATAAGAAGTGTTCTGGTAAAATGCCTAGTGTCAGAATGACTTTCTGTTGAGAACCATAAGTGATTTTTTTATGGTAAAAACTCCTTATCAATATGACTTTGTGATCAGGATTAGTAGTGATAAGATGTTTTAGATGGCTGCATTGACAGCCATTCTGGCCATCAGATCTTCAACAAATTTGTTTGGGTTTGATTTGATTTTGTGGGGTTTAACACCATTTTCAGTACATGATATGCTATACGTCGTAGCCAGTATATTTTGGTGGAGAATGAGCATGGGAAGACCCCAAGAAGAACCAATGACTCATATGAAGCTACTGGCAAGCTTTCTTGTATGCCCATGTTGGTCAACAGATGCTTGAATCCATGCTGATAGAGACAAGATCCACGACTGATTTTTAAAGGCAAGTGCCTTAGACCACTCAGCCAACTGTGTCCCATTTGTCACACAGAACCAAGTAGACATCATAATAGGTATTTTAGTGAAACTCCTAACCCACTTTATATAACCACATAGATTAACTCTATTGTATTTTCACACCATTACTGGAAATAATATTAACTAAACTCTTTGATATACTTGCTTTCTATTTGTGACTTACATAATACAAAGATAACAAATATATGAAAATACTTAACATAAACAGATTATTCTAATGCAATGGAATGAACTACATCTTTTCAAATTCCTCCCAAGAAATTCGTTTATCAAAGTTTTCCGAATTAATAACTATTCAGACTGTAGGTGAGTATTTTTTCATTTCCATAGGATCAATGCTCATTTGAAAGCCTTTTGTGAATCTTTTATACTATAGTTATTCCCTGACAACCCTCTTCTTTTCCAGCTCCAATTTTAATGGTGACAATACTTTTAAATGCAACAGTTTATAAACTATGCCATAATTTTAAATAAATAAATAATATTGGGCTTGAAAATATAAAGGATACAAAAACAAGTGCAAACAGAATCCTCTTTATCCATCCTTTAAAAATGATATTTTGTTCAGCTGATTACCATCCACAATAATTCATTACTCTTAATTTGAACATGTCAACTCAAAACTTTATCCCTGTACATATTTTTCCTACAGCCCAATTCGTAAACATTTCTTAATGTTATTACTTCAAATGACTACCTTGCTACACATCACAAGTTAAATGCCATGTTCCTTCTGTTATTTTCTAAAACTCAGAATCAAGTCCATGTGCATTAACCAAGACCTAATTTTTCATCAAACAGAAGATTTATTAATGACAAAATGACCTTTACATTCATACTTATTTGCAAACAAGATAATTATCTCTTAAGTTTTAAAACTCACTGATAGAAAATTAATTAAATGACAGATGAGTGGTAATGACCATTTATACATCAGACTTGAAACATTTATCTTGACAGCGTGGATAATGTGGATACATCTGAGCCGGAATTTGAAGTTGGTGATGAGGTATTACGTATTCTCTCCTGATCCACTAACAATGTATGGATGTTATTTGCTGAGACTTCATCTTTGTCTGTTGGGGAAGAATCTCTTTGTAATGGAGGTACTGAAGACATGGAATCTGGTGTTCTGGTTAAAACTGGATGAAGCCGGATTTCTTCAATGAGGTGGTTAGCTGACCTCTGTATTGAATCGAAGCAGGCATGGACTCGTTGTACTAAAGATGGGTTGGTAGAATCATGTATATATTCTCTAATGGCTTTGCATATCTGAACACATCCAGACACTATGTTCATGCATGGACCTGCAATGATACATAAATAAATATACTCCTATCTCATTGCACTGGCACAAATTGTTTGAAGCATTCAAAATTTTGCATTGTTACCATATTTGTTTACATTAATAGGGTTATTCCAACTGCAGTTAGATGATGTATAGCTGCAACTGGTTACACAGAACTTGGTGTAATCACCATGCATTCAGTTAAGTCACTGTAATAAAACAACTATATGGGATCACTGTGAGTTGGACAAACAAACTAGACATAGGATTGATATCTGGCAACAATTCTAGAATGGATCTCAATCTGCAAACAAAACTAAACTGGAAATGATATCTGCAAACAAAACCAGACTGAGATTGAATCTGCAAACAAAATTAGTATTGGACTGATATATGCAGAGAAAATAAGACCTGGACTGAATCTGCAAATTAAACAAGATTCGGACTGAATCTGCAAACAAAACCAGACTGGAAATGATATCTGCAAACAAAACCAGACTGAGATTGAATCTGCAAACAAAATTAGTATGGGACTGATTATCTGCAAACAAAACTAGAATGTGACTGAATCTGCCAACAAAACTAGACTGGACTGAATCTGCAAACAAAATGTCCCCATTTATAAATGGACAAATGGTTCACAAAGCTGTTTGGCAGATACACAGTCCAAATCGGGTAAAATTGACTAGCATTAAATTATTGTAGGAGTCGTTATATCCTCAAAAGAGAATTCTTCATCTAAGCTGATTCGCATAGTGTCGGAAATATCGGACATAGCAGGATGCAGTTATATTGGTATCTAAATCAATTTAATTTCGGTACAAAAAAGGCATTCAATGAACTTTGATGTTTTTTTTCATGCTTTATTAGATCTTCCTTACTTCTGCTGGCTTTCAGGCACTGTTGGCAAGACACCTTTAATGCTATATTTATATTATTTATGTGTCACTTTAGAGACTGACAATTATTTATATCTTGTTTTACATATGAAACATCAATGGTTCATCAATTTTTTTGTCTATGGATCATATAGACAAAAGGAAGTAACTCATCCTGATTACCTCCCATATTCTCATTAGGTGATCATCGGTCTACCAGATATAACCAACTGAAGATTAAGCAAAACAGACTCACAGCTGAAGGGAATGGTGAAAAGGAACTAATAATAATGAGATCAGTTAAATATTTTCTGAGCCGCATACCTTTAAAAAAATTCCTTTCACTGTCAAATACATTACTTGATGATATCAACATTAGGATAATTGATAAGAGAAGGAAAGACATGAGCATACAACCTCTACCCATGTCACCCTGCAGGAGCATGAAGACTTTTATACTGAAGGATCAAACTTGTTCTAACTGAAGAGTAGAGTATGCATTTAAACACATGCATGGGAGATCCCTGTAGGATCCCACACCTGGTTACTGCCTGGCAGTCAAAGTTTTTCAGGCTAATCTAGTGAGTGAAAGTTTCATTGTCATGCTTACAGGTGAGTGTGTGCTGTCATGAACAGAACATGGTAATTGCTAGGACAGCTATTGGTAACAAGATTCAGCTCTCTTTTGCAAGGCCATGTCATGCAAATAAAAAGCTGGAGATGGTAGACTAGGTGTGTCCAGCCAATTGACTCCAATATGTCTTGAACCAAAATATTATATTCAAAGAACAGTTTAGTGAAAATCACTTCAATTTCATTTGCCAAAATCTTCAAGAGACATTTATCATCCTGTCCATGTATAGAGTATACTAATTTAATAACCTCTTTTAGACAAGTGGCCAGTGTTTTCATTTTCTAAGATGTGTCTAAAGCACACCTTCACATTAAGCAGGATAAGTTGAAGAAAATGATATGCTGCTTCTCTAAATCATTAAAAAATAATGCTTATGTATTTTGGAAGATAAACTAAACTTGATGTCACAGCTGCATAAAGTGTTGAAATATAACAAAATATAACTTCTCCAGATGGATTATCCACCCTCAACTGTGAATGCGCAAGACAGTTATTCATATCACGAACTTAAAATTTAACTTGCTGAATGTTTTTGTGGTATACTGTCCAGGTTTCCACCACTGCCGTGAAGAACATTCTGAATTGAGATATCATGCATCCAACATCTCAGTGATAGCCAAAGGACTGAAACTGAGGCAGAATGTAAGGTCATGGAATCGATACACTATCCAGCATTAGCCAAGGCAAAGGTATTTGCATGACACCGTGAATAGGTACATACACATCAAATGAGTGTAATCATGTATTCATCATGCTGCATGGACCTTGCAATTGCCATTGTGAATTAAAAGCAGCAATAAACTTTATTAAGTGTGCTCAAATCAATGACAGGTCTCAATTTTCCGTTGGTCATCATAACAAGCAAAAAAAAAAGTCTCAAACAGAAACCTGGGGAGTCCTGATTTTGGACTATTTTCACTGCACAAGTATTAGCAAAAGATCTATCTGCTTCTGTAAAATTTGCATTTTCATGGGATTGACTGGTACCTCAACCATGAAGGAGGTGAATAAAGATGGAGGGGGGCTGTATGAATGTGATCCAGAACCAGTCCAACATGACTTGGAAACTGAATAGTCTTCAAAAACAGAAGGAGTCCGGTCCCCAAATGGATGGTTGCCATCAGGCATTACATACATACACACAGTAAGTCACTGATGGTTAATGAAATGTGGGAGGGAGGAAAAAGCTGAATTTGGCCATATGGCCACCAATAACTCACCTGACCCTAAAAGAATTTCTGTTATTGCTGCCAATTACCACTGTGATCTTTTTGTTACTGATTATATCCATTCTCTGGTATGCCTCTATAAGGGGCTTTGTTGAGAAAGGGGCTTGTATTATAAGCTGAAGGTGCAACTCCTCTACCACCTTCTTTCTCAATGCCTCAATTCAAATCATGAACAGAAGACATAAAACAGAGGGGTAGGAGTGCATCTCTTATTATCAAGCTAAAATTACAAGAGGCTGTTAGGGCATTTGAATTGATTTGATGAGCAGTTTCACTGACTACCTTTGCAGCACAGCATGTTGAATCCCAGGCATGGTCACTTCTGGACTTCTCAGCTAGTCAAAACGTTTCAGAGATGCCAGGTCGAGTAGGGTGGAACCAACTCAGACACAGCAGACATGATGATGGCAGTAATATCCTTGCCTAGGCTAGATTTAAAAAACTGGTATGTGATTTGTACCACTGTGCTGAGAAAGTTGCAGCCAACTGACTTACCAGAAAAAGGCACTCAGATTACACGAGTCACAAGTTGTATCCAAGAGACACCCAGTGACTTCTTCAATCTTTGATGATTGTTTTAAAATTATGAAGCATACACACCTGTCATCATTAATAAAGGTCCGCTGAAGCCTTTACCATGTATGAATTACTGGCTGGTGGTGGATGAGGGCATTTAGATGGATGCAGAATTAAGAATATGTCTTCAATTAGTGCCTTAAAACTAATTCCATCCTTTTAGTTCAGATCAGAATGCTCAGGCATGTCTTTGCCATCCCCTCCATCCACTAGAAGATTTTCCATCTCCTGTAAACCCGGTCCAGGAACATAGCACTCCATACAGCAATGATGCTGAATCATCGATATACAATGAAAAGGTTCTATCCTATGGATATGCAAGTAGAACCAGCCCAGTCAAGTTGAATACAGAGTATGCCAGTCCAGTCAAGTTTAATAACAGAGTATGCCAGCCCAGTCAAGTTTAATACAGAGTATACCAGCCCAGTCAAGTTTAATACAGAGTATACCAGCCCAGTCAAGTTTAATACAGAGTATACCAGCCCAGTCAAGTTTAATACAGAGTATACCAGCCCAGTCAAGTTTAATACAGAGTATACCAGCCCAGTCAAGTTTAATACAGAGTACATCAGCCCAGTCAAGTTTAATACTGAGTATACCAGCTCAGTCAAGATTAATACAGAGTATACCAGCCCAGTCAAGTTTAATAGAGAATATATAAGCCCAGTCAAGATTAATACAGAGTATATCAGCCCAGTCAAGATTAATACAGAGTATATCAGCCCAGTTAAGTTTAAGGGAGTATGCCCCTGCTGGTCTGTCACTTATTTCAGCCAGGCCAGACAGTTTCATGTGTGTTCTACCTCGCATGTACACGTACTAGTACCATGGTTATGGTACTGTAGAAACTGTCAAGTAATATGCTGAATGGCATATTCATGACCACCAAAACCATACTCTGATTGTCCAGATGGCTAGAACAGTTGGAAGAGGTAGCTGCGATGGCATACAGAAAATCATATACAACTTGTGTGCCTGTCCAGCGGTTTAAGTAAGATGGAATTTTCAACAAACTCATTTGTCTACATTATAGATGCTAGTATGTGTTGTTGGAATTATTTGGTCTAACTTTAAATTGATCTGAAGTGATCATCATCATGTGTTGTTTTGTTGGGGGTGAAGGTGGCACATTGACGTCATCCATGAAACTGTTCAATGATTCTGAATTCATACCAAGATATCAAGTATGCCTGGTTTTTTTCCACATCATTTTAATCGACTTTTCAAGACACATCTTTTTCTCTTATTGCATACAGATAGAGAGGTAAAGAAGAACATTTTGTGCAGGCCAAGCATTCCTCAAGATGTCCTCCATGATTTTAAAGCATCTGCACCAACTGAAATTGATTTCTGCACCAACTGCAATTGATTGACATACCTTAATGAAAAAGAAAAAATAAACGAAACAAGAGCATGCAACAGATAAACAAATTGTTAAAATAAGTTAACTCGTATTATTGGAAAGACCTACGAAGTGCATAATAACCAAATTTTAACAATACAGTTACAATGGTGAAAACATAAGTGTTACCTAAGGATATCACACTGACAATAACAACCAGTAAAAGCATTGCATAAATAAAAATAAATTCACTGGGAAAAATAAAAATGCTAAATATAAATTGTAATGGATTCTTCAGATTCAATGTTCAGTTACAACTAAAAGTTTATACTGGTTACATCTGGAATATGGGTGATCACCAAATGTGAACAAGGGGAGTTAATCTGTAAGAGTTACTTTCTTAACATTATATATATATATATATATATATATATATATATATATATATATATATATATATATATATATATATATATATATATATATATATATATATTAACAGCAATATTACTTTTTATAATCTTTCAGGAAAGGCTGTAATTGAAACATCAGATAGTAATTTCCTGATGTTAGTTTGACCAGATAATGTATTTGACAGAGAAAAGTTTTTTTTAAAGAGTATATAATTTAGTGGTATTTTTTTAATAAACAGATGCTTTAAACTGTAACTTTCTTTACCAAATATATTTCTCTGTATTTCTTTTGCATTCTCTGACAATTCTATGGGAGGTCCACAAAATGCATCCTCTGTAGCGAATACAACCAAGGCTTGACTTGAAGCGAGGACTGGTTCACAAAACACCAGCACCCTGGAATGATGAGTGAGAGTGTTCTCCATTTTGAAAGACTTGATGCTGGCTATCAGACATCCGGCTGCACAAGTGACACTCTTGATACAAAGTTTAAACTGATCACGCACTGCTGGATCATCAGCCTTTTCGCTGGCGTTACGACATATATCTGTCAAAACCGATATGTATTTAGATATATTTGAGCAGAGTTCCATAATAAAGTGAGGTGACAGTTCATCATACCTTGCCTTCTTCAGTCTCATACAACTAAGACGTATTTCTAACCCTGCATGTGCGGCATCATATTTATCTATAAGTCCTTCTTTAGGTGGAACCCAGTCATCATATGTGGACAAAAGTTGATACATGTAATTGGAGCAAATCTGTACAAGCAAAGTCACAGTATCACCCATTAAGTTCAAAGAGTCACAGACACTCTTCCATTTTACTTTGAAATCATTCACACATTTAGCAATATGACTGACAACGTCAAGAACACTGTTGACTTGAAGCAGCAGTCTATCATGGGGGCTTCTGTCATGGTTGACTTTGTCATCAGCTGTACTATGCCTCACATATGTGACATTACCAGAGAGTAACAAGAGCTCTGCTACAGTATGAATCTTCACCTGCAAAATGAAACAATCTTTTGAGTTACTGGTCAACCATACAGTACAATATACAGATCCTGAGACAGGTAATTTTGTAACTAGTGGAAAAAGAAAAAAATACAAAATTACTGCAACAAAATACATATTAATATCAGAATGCAGAATAAATTCAAATGGAATGCAAAACAAATGTAAGCAAAATGAAGAATGATGGCAAATGAAATGTAATGTCAAAAAACAAGGATCATGCAAATGTAGAATGCAGAAAGATTTAATAAAAATGGAAGTAAAGTCTGAATGTAATGCATGGTGGGTGCTTGATTTTAACATTACTTTTAACACATTTTCTATATCATGCAGATGAAATGGAGGCTAAATGCCTTTGGCAAGGAGATGTCATGGACAGGTGCCACAAGTAAGCCTTGGCTGAAACCGAAACCATGACAAGTCCAATGGAGCTACTGATACTCCCTTCATGAATGGATCTGAAAATGTATTACCTGGATTTTCAAGCTGCGTCTAAATTATTCCTGGACAAAAGGCATTTCAGAAGATAATCAATCCTCAGATTCCTTACACAGACAAGCATACATTGTAACTGTCACAGCAGATGTAAATAAACAACTGTCGTTGATGGATGCTATCAATGCCGCTTGTATCTGTACGAAGATTGGTTTATAATCCTAAACAACTTCTTACACTTATTGAAGATGTGGTTATATTTCATTTTAATGTTAAGTTTAATGATATCTTTTGCTTTTAATACATTTGCTATTTCATGAAAGCATACAATAACAAGACAATATATGAAAGCCATAGTTGATTCTCTCCAATACTCTCTAAAATATGACTTGGGTAAATGAGTTTTCTGTTTTATTCCAAATAAGAAAATCATCAAAAATCTCAGTGTATGAGATTATACATGAAATGATAGATGGAATGCAAATCCAAATGAAATATAGACTTGATAAAATTGCAGGAAAAAATTATCTATTTTAATCTTTTTAAAAATTTAATAAAGCAGTCTTGATAGCTTGCATGTTATAAAATAAATTACTTTTATTGTGGAGTTAACTTGAAAACTATGATGATCCCATGTACCTTTGGTGGACAACCAGATGCCTTCACTTACAAATGCACATGCTTGAATTAAGAGATCAAGCCTTCACTTACCCATGCACATGCTTGAATTAATCAAGCCCAATATAATATTCTGGGCTGGGTTTTTCTCTGACCCCACTGTGAGAATCACTGACTCAAAAAATCTGTGTAAAAATGTTAATGAAACTCCATGTTTTAGAAAGTGTACTATATCTAGCAGAATGACTCTTAATGGGATTCCATGTTTTAAAATGTGTACTATATCTAGCAAAAAGACTCTTAATGCGACTCCATATGATTTAGAAAGTGTACTATATCTAGCAGAAAGACTCTTAATAGGACTCCATATGATTTAGAAAGTGTACTATATCTAGCAGAACGACTCTTAATAGGACTCTATGATTTAAACTCCAGAGAAAAGACATTTTGGAGTTCCAGATTTTATATGCCCTATTTGTGTTGTGGGCTAAATGGGAACATATAAATCTCCTACAGTCAAAAAGGACAATAAAGCTGTCAACAGCAATTAAAACAAATACAACATAGTTCACCAAATGAGATCTCTTTAACAATAAGGAAGTCAGAGATTTTTTTTCTCTTCCCTTAACATAATTTTAAGTTCCAAACTTACTGTATATGATTTGTTCTAGGTGGTGTGTGTGTGTCTGCATATATGACTGTACTCTAAATAAATAGGTTTCATAATTATCAAAGAAAAAACAAAAATAGATTCCAGTTGTGTCTATAACCAATAAATAAGCAGTCTTAAATTACTTATCTTAATATTTAACATACTGGGATCAGTTCCGTTGTTCACCATTGCCAAAGACTCATAAAATAAGTTTAGTACTGTATTTTCAATATTACTAGCTTTGCAGAACTTAGGTCCCATTGGTGTCTCATATTACTGCTTTTGCTGACCAAAATGATTCACATATTTTTACACAGTAACTGTAGAAAACTATCTCAGTTGACATGCCAATAATTCACATCTAATTGGATGTTTTCAAAATTAAGAAACAAGTTATAACAAATAGAATATTATACAGAAAACTATGCAATATAACATGAATTTTATGACATCACATTCTGTACTTAAATTTAAAAGCATTTACTAAATATAAATTCCAATTAGTACATTTTTGTCTTATTCAAAGATAACAGCCTCTATCCAAATCGTGTAGCTATGTCTTGTTTGTTTGTTTGTTTGATTAATATTTTTAACGTAGCTTTAAAAACATTTCAGTCATATTACTACGATGTCTGCAGTGAGGCAGTTTATAGTGATGTCTAGCCCTGGTGCATCATGCCGCAGACATGTAGCATGATGTCCCACCCAGTCACATTATCCTGACACCAGGCCGACCAGTCCTAACACTAACCTCTCAATGCTGAGCATGAAGCAAGGCAGCTGTTAGTACCATTTTTGTAAGTCTTTGGTATGACTCAGTCGCCTTCTGCGGCAGACACTCTAACCAATAGGCCACTGGAGCGGTTGGCTATGACCTGTATTATTTAATTCCATTTCTTACAGTAAGATCTTTTCTTTATTGCAGATAGCTTTATTTCAATGAACAAAAGTGTGGGGTGGGGTTAAAGGTGGATGGATGGAGGCAGGGTTCCTGCACATCTGAGAATAACAAATTTAATGACTTTTCCAAAATGTTTCTAGGGCCATTTCACAAAACTCATGGACCACACTATCTTGCATTGTCAAGTAAATGAATATAAAGAATGACATCTATCAATGAAAAAAACCAAATAAGATAATGGCAAATATTTTTAACATGTACATTTTAAATTTACCTGGGCCTGCACACCTTGACTTTATGTGATATTGCATGTCATAATTCAATGTTTAAATTCAATATATTCTGTATTCAAAGAAAAAAGAAAATCCATTGAAATCATTGTATGTGTTACTGTTTACAATATTAAAAAAACACGTCACATTTAAGTTGCTTTCTTGTATTAAGTAAGAAGCAAACTTTTTCTGCTCTGTCTCCTTTTCAAGGTCATTCCGCATCTCTTATTTTATATTTGCACTCTTTCAGAGAGAAATGGACACAGATAGCAGACTTAGATTATTGTCCTTTCAGCTATTTCAGCATTTTCATCTGACAATTTGAGCATAGTCATCAATTAGTCATATTCTTTTAATT
Source organism: Unio pictorum (assembly GCA_030141615.1). Classification (NCBI taxonomy): domain Eukaryota; kingdom Metazoa; phylum Mollusca; class Bivalvia; order Unionida; family Unionidae; genus Unio; species Unio pictorum. The sequence continues at coordinate 11,719,449 of JARLTB010000113.1, forward strand.
AGCATGACACCCAGCTCAAGATCTTTTCTTTTTCTGATCTTCTCACACTCCTCGCTTTTTTTCTTCTCCTCATCCAAGTATAGTCTGTATGTGTGTCTAGCATTTGAAGCATAACTTAACATTTCTTTACTAATATTTAGGGCCTTGAAAGGCCGAGAGGTCTAAAGCGCTTTCCGTTATGGATCACTGCCATCTCACCTATGTCTGCTTGGGTTTGAGTCTAAGATTCTGCAAATGTAATTATGTAAGAAAGCTTGCCAGTAGCTTCTCGTGGGTCGGTGGTTCTTTCCGGGGGTTTTCCTGGGTTCTTCATCCACCAATAATACTGGCCACCATACATAGCCTATCGTGTGCTGAAAAATGGTGTAAAACCCTACAACAACAACAACAACTACTAATATTTACATTTTCAATTCCTTCTACACTCTGAATACTATCAATAATGATTCTTCTTGAAATGCGAGACAGCTGCATTTGGTTATCTCTTATGGCTTCTTTGGTAATGGAGAATCCTCGTTCAATATCTGCCTGGCCATGAGACTGAGTAAGAATGTGTTTTGCAACTAGTCACAAGACAGCATATTCCTTTTTGTTTGCCATCAAGGAATGAAAAAGGAATACAAGCAGTCTGGAGAACTGAGATTTCCAATTTCAAACAATTATTCAAGATATATACATATATATATATATATATATATATATATATATATATATATATATATATATATATATATATATATATATATATATACACATACACACACACACACACACACAAACCATAGGGCGAGCAACAGTTCTTTTGTCAGGGACTGATTAAGATAAATGTACTATATATAAAAGAACGATTTTGAATCTTTATATGTATGATTACCTGATTATGGTCACAGATGCTTGCTATTGTGCGAGCATAGTTTGAACACATGGTGAGCTTCATGGATTTTTTCCCTTTTCCAGGCCCTTAAACCTTTCTGCATGCTGTTGCAGCAGAACTCAGAGATTCACCTCATCATTTCTATCTGAAAGCAAGATCAAAACTAGTCAAATATAGCTAATTAGGTGGGGGGGAAGGTTGCTATTTTTAACGACACTTCTAACACAATACTGACTATTTCATGCAAAATAAAGCACCTTTCCCATGAACACACCATGGCAGCCAAACTCTGGCTGACACAAGTGAATATCAAACCCATAACTCTTGAATTAAGAGTCTGATGCTCAAACCAACCACCATTTCTCTCCATTCCATGTAAGCCATAACATGTAGGTTCAACAAAGAAAAAAAGCACTATGGTAAAACCAGAAAACCTTTGTTTTGGGAGACCAACTGTTATTTAAGATAAGATACTAAGTGCCTGGATCAATGTTGTCATACAGTGTACAATGTCTGTCTCTACTGAGACATCTTCTACCTTGAAAGACTTGATTTTGGTCAGCAAATGGAGTAATCTCAGGAGACGTGTTATATTATACTTCATAAAAAACCCATGGAAACTTCCAATACTGGTATAGCCAGATTGCAAAGATTTTATTTGGTCTGAATCATCTAGTACTTCTGTGATGCATCAAAGATGACCCGAAGACAAAAGACTAAACCAGGAAAATTTAGAATGCAACTGACAAAGATGGTAGTACTCATATATCTAAATACCAAGTTACAAGACTATGCAGGAAATAGTCATGGAAACTGAAAACAAAGGTTAATACAGTCCACTATTTAGGTCTGAGTTACCTAGCTTTGATAGAATGGTGTATTAATCCTCAGGCTGCATCTAAATTGAGTTACATGAAAATCTGAGCTAAACACAAACCTAAGCCTAGAAAAAGTGATCTTAAGGTAATGGCAATTCAAACCAATAAATGACATCAAGTGTGGACATGGGTCTTTAATTGCGAGGCATATGAGGAGCTACTTACCATCAAACACTACAACTCTACGAGTCTGTAAGATACCAATGCCGAGTGACTTTTCTTTAATCTTCTTAATTTTTAGCAATGTCAGCATATGTAAATGAAACTGGGACCAAATTTACAGAAAGTAATGATGTAACAAGCTGCAAGGTCTAAACAGTTGTATCATTTTGTTTATTATTTAATCTTGTACTGGTTTGTTTGTTTGCTAGACACGAATATCAAATTATTAAATATATACCAGTCTTGATGGCTGCCCGCATGTTCTACATTTGGCAAACTATATCTGAATCTGGCTGTTCAGTATTGTTTGCCAATAATCACAAATAATGTCAACTTTTTTCTCCTCTGTACAAGTTATTTCTTAAACCAACAGTCTCACTTTCTTTCCACTCTCTCCAATGTAGACAATCTTCTTCAAATACCTCTAAACCATAAATGACATTTGATAATTCCATTCTCAGTTTCCACTATGCATGTAACCAGGTATTCTAAATCCAACTGATACTGTCTGTCTAAATGATGCACACAATCTGCCAAAATCAGACCCTGACCTTGTGAAGATCTGAGAATAAGAACACGTGTTCTGATGACCTTGTGGTTTCACCAATCATATGACAACTTTGACATTGTTGAAAGTAACACAAGTCAATTGGGATTATTATCTGTATAATTATTAATACTCTCCCTAATATGAATATGGAATGCTTTCTCTGACACACTTTTTAAAAAAAAGTGGATTATGAATTCCAAAAGGTCATTAAAACACGAATACATATCATTGTATGTCAGATCTCTACAGAAGACTGTGGAGAAATAATTGTAATCAGATTGAAAATGCATATATACTATGCATAAGCATACTGAGAAACCATATGTGTGTGTGTGTGGGGGGGGGGGTTGTGTGTGTGATTATAATTTTTAAGGTAGCTTTAACAATATTTCAGTCATATCATTATGATGTCTGCAGTGTGACAGTTTATAGTGATGTCTAGCAATGGGGCATCATGCCACAGACATGTAGCATGATGTTCCCACCGGTCACATTATCATGAGATGAGGCCAGCCAGTCCTAACACTAACCTCTTAATAATGAGTGCCTAACATGGTCGCTGATAGTACCAGTTTTATAAGTCTTTGGTATGATTCAACCAGGGATCAAACCTGCAACCTCCAACATCTGAGATGGATACCATAACAACTAAGGTATAAATGATAAAGTAATATTTTTTAACAGTGCTCCCACCAGCAGTTTTATATTAGAAGTCAACTGAATATGAAGTCATGCATTGGTGTCACATTCAGATTTGTAGACCTCACTGAATCATGTGTATAAGCGAGTCCCTTGAAGGGACTGATGCTCTCGTGAGCAAAAATGATGAGGAATTCAAGACAAAACTAGTTTTTCCTTTAAACTGGCAAATGTTGAAATATCTCTGATGTTCTACAACAATAACAAAATTTTCGAATTAGCTGCTGTGGTATATAAAGAGAAGAAACATGACTGGAAGTATCAGGTGAAACCCTATCCAGGGGAAATAAGGACAAGACCATTTTTAAGATAATAGAAGTTATCATGCAACCATATTTGATGTACATCTGGCACCATTTTCATTTATGGCCAATTTGGTATTATAATAAGCCTACTGTTGAAAACCACATGCTGATACAGGCATCCATCTAGTTGGCATAGAGATAACAATATTTTAACTTAAGACTTTCCATTCAGGAGGAATACCACAGCTAAATAACATAAGACGACTTTTAGTTAAACCTTATGTTGACCACCCAGATAGTAGATATAACACAAATTTCAAGATGGCCATTGTATCAGAGCTATTGGATGTCTTGGTGATATCACCATCAATCCAGGAGGACAAGTAATAACAAGACTTTCAAGATGGCTGACTTGAGGTCATATTAGCACCATTTTCATTTTGGATAGACTAGACACTATGAGAAGTGTTAAGGTCTACAAGTTACCATGAAGACTATAACTCACGTGGTTTGGAATCTGATACTGCCAGTTCTGTGCCAATCTTTTTAAAATCTTGTTGGAAAGGTCCGTCAATAAATTACATATAATCATTGTAAAAGGAGACATTTCATACTTGTTGTCAAAGCATGACTCAAGTACTTTACAAATCATGTAATAACCACTTCTGCATGAAGTGCATTCATTGCTTGTATGTTTATATCAAGTTAGATGCCATGCTTACATGTGTAGAACACTGAATAAGGAAATTTGTTCTGATGGGTGATTATAGTTTTACTCTGAACTTGAACAAACATTCAGCTCAAAACAGAACTGAATCTAACAGATTACATGGCATGACAAACTAGTGGTGTAGGTTTCAATTACAACCCAAGAAGAAAAAGAAAAAAAAAAGCAATAAAGAAACTTCACATGCAAGTGGCCATTATATGATCCATAAATTATTTATATCATACATAAGGAATAAGTCTGAAATATGTTTTACACACAGATATGATATTACTGACTGAACATGCTGATGAGATAGGAAAATAAAAATTCTGAAGGTAGTAAGTTTCAAACAACTTCTGTTACAGATCTTGTTTTAATTTGTATAGGGTAAGTGGGCATTGTTAATGTTTTTGTAATCTGAAAGATTTAAGTCCACATGCCCATGCCAGCTAGCACAGATCAATTCTTAACGAAAACAAAATGGCAAACAAATAAGTACTATTAATGACTACTCAAGATAAAACTAACTTGTACTGGGTAAGTATTGCTTTGTATCTATTCTTTACCTCTTTTACCGATACTAATACCAAAAAGTCCTGATGCATCAATATATTGAATAATTGTTTCATCCCTAATAAAATATGACCATGGAGTAGTGTTGGTTCAATACATGTACTTTCCCAGCAGGATAACAACAACTAAACAGAAATTCATATGATGAAGAACAAAGCTGGAAGAAAAACGAAACTCTTGATGATAAATTTACCTTGGTTTGATTTCTGCATGCATAATGATGACAGCATATCCTGTGCCAACTTTGTCAAATCTGCATAATTTAAGCAAAATGTTGCACATGCGGAAACTGTTTAGGCAAATGCATAAACAGTAACTTCGATTACAGACCTGTCAAAAAGTCCATCATAGTAAGGCAGTAATAAAATATCAATAACTAAATAAAGTTTGATGTATCGACGATAAACATTATGTATAACTATTTATCACCAGTACAGTTGCACAAACTCTAGTTCCAAACCTTATGCAACTCAATGGCTTATTGCTATCTCTCAACTTCCATAATTCTTGGAAATTCTTTTCCATTTCACATGACGATGGCAATTTTATCTCCTGCCATGAGATGTACTCAAACTGGCATGTGATGTCAAATAAACATAATTGTGTCCTTTCCAGCTTTTATTCACAAGGCTCTGAATACTCCTTTTTATTTTTCTGTGTTGATTATTAATACTTTTCTAGAAACTTATTTTCGCTTTTGTCTTAAACATGCATTGCTTTCTGGGTGCCATTTTTTAAATTTTATATTCAACATCATGCATGTGCTTCGCATAAACAAATAGGTGCAGTTTAAAGTGTCTGGGGTGCTGCTGTAAAGTTTGTCTGGTTCCCTGACTAATTTCACTAATTCTAAGATGAAACCTGGATCCAAATAAAACACAGATGAACCATAAATCCAGATTTTTCAGCAACATTCATTTTTCTGTAGTTTTTGCGATTATGCCATTTGTATTTAAAGGGTAGTTTTTGTAAGACTTAATATATAATGTATTAAGCATTTCAGTTATTGGGCAAAACCAGCTCAACTAAATACACAAATTGAATTCAGAATTTTGTTCGTCATTTATTTTTTTTCAGTGGTCAGCAAAGAAAAACATGCGATGGTTCTCAAACTGACACATCTTTTTATGCCTTATGGATGGCATTGTCAACACTATAGTGGTTTGTTTATTTCTTACTATACATCTAAACATGTGTATTTACTGGTATTTAAAGAGGACTTTATAGATTGTATAGATTTAAAGATGGAAGAGCTGATTTAAGGACAGCCGGCTGGATTAAGAAATGAGTAAGTAAAGTTTGCATACCCTGTAATTCTTCTATCAATGAAGTATCATGTAGGGTTAACAATAGATTTCAAAACTGAGTCACTTGACACTGACAAAATAATTTCCAGAGTCAAAATGAAAATCTCAAGGTGTAAAACAGAATTCTCAAGAGTAATTTTGTTTTACAACTGTTTCCAATTTCTTACAACTAGTTTATTATTCTCCATCTCCTTAGAAATGTTACTAACCTTCTGTTTTCTTGCAGTCTGTGGGCTACAATGATCATCACAGATAGCCTGATTTCAAGGCCCCTGACAGGAAAAAATATAACTTTTCAGCCATTGTGATTAAAATAATAATACAAGCCACTATGTGGCAATCTAACGAAGAAGGAAATGGTGTGTATCTCATAATTAATTGTAAAGATTTTTTTAAACAAAATCCATAGGAATTTTTAGTTTCATTCACAACTGGTGACCAATGATGACACTGATTACTGAGGAGAAAGTTTCTGAGTTGGATATGAGATGTAATCATAAGTTTCATATTTAGGTGTCATTTTTTGTCCTCCACCTGCACTCTGGGTCCATATGGGGTTAGTTCTGGTCTCCTTACCCGTCTATGAAACATTCCACAAACCTATTGCTGGTGACGGATCATATGTTGGAATGTCATTTGTATGGAAGATTATAAAGAGTAGGTCGGACAGTATCCAAGGTTTCAAACAAGATCTCCAGTCACTCTTCACCGTTTTCATCTCTGATTCAATTTTAAAGTTCGAACAACCCGCAACAAAACTGGATGTTTTCTCCGTGTTTGTTTTTGTGAATTCCATACACCAGTTACACTGCATAACGTTCTTGTCCCATCATAATTCAGCCATTCCTTGTCATTTGTCCATGTTTTCTGAAACGTCCAATTTTGCTTTTCCCTATCATCAGAATCATTCTTCTCTTTTATTTCATTTTCATTCAACTTTTGCTTTTTCCGGCGGCTGAACACCTTCTTTAAAATGCCACATTTTGCCCGCCTTATAAGGTAGGTATTGTACCTGTTTTTGAAATATGAGATGTTACAGTATAGCTAACGCGAATTATTTTAAGTAAGAAAAGAAATGGCAGTGTCCTTTATATAAGACAGTCAGATCAAGACACGCGTTTCAAAACATGTGCCTTTGCCCCCCCCCCAAGTTAATGGCCTCTCCCTAATACAGTCTTGACTTCTGTAGGATCAAAGCAGTGGCTATTGTAAACACTATTATAAAATATTAACATCAAAAGATAATGTTAGTTTCACCTTGGAAAATGTTTGTTCCCATCAAACAAAGACATCTGACTCAGCACGTTGCATTCAACAGCTCCAATCACGGTCTCATCATTAATAGCGCAAGTTTAGTAAGTGTTCCTAATTAATCAGACCTCAATGTACTGATGAAATTAATAATAAGCGGAAATTTTTCAAATCCTAGATGCCCATGCTGCGAGATTTTAATTCACAACAAATGTACGGTATTCTGCTTGGATATCTCCACGTGTATTCAATTATTTGTTCAGTCTTGTATGGGAAAAATATTTTAAAAAACAATTTTTATTGTCATAGAAAAAGTAGTTGTATGGAAATTATGTCATCATAATTGATCTAATTCTTATCATTATTTCAAAGCAAAAGAAAGTTATGCAATTCCCTGTTTGTGACTGTTAGCACATTTGGCTAGCAAGCAAAAAAAACAAAAAGGAAACAAATAAGCGAGTTTGCGTGCAAACTAATTTCTTTGAATAGTTGATAACTTGTGTTGTAGTTTGTTAATGTGGTCGCGTGAATAAAGTGTGATACCAGGTTATTTATCATTTAATTCCCTGTCAGATTAATTAGGATATCAATTAACAAACTTCCGTTGTGTGTTAATGACGGGACCGTGATTGGCACTGTTAAGCGAAATGCACAAAATCAGATGGCTTATTGTAATACAAACACATTTCTGAGGCAGAAATCGACTTCATCTTCTCATGCTAATATTTTATGACTGTGTTTACAATGGTCACTGCGCTGATTCTACAGAATATATGCTGAAGTCGCATCTTTATTAGGGTATTGAGTAAACAAAACTTACTAGCCCGTCAGACTAATAACATTATGATAGTTACTAGTCCGACAGGAAATCTACTAGCCTTAGGCTAGCGGACTACCGCTAATTTTGAGCCCTGATTTGGAATAAAGAGTGGTCTCCACTTGAAAATGATATGATTGTGTGGTATTATTATTATTTTCATTTTCATTTTTTTCATGGATTGTTAAGCAAAACAAACAAAAAAACTCAAACTTTTCCACTTCTTCTTATGCTCAAGCAAAGTAACCAATGGAAAACAATGTTTATAATGCAACTAGGCATTAGGCTAATGGAAATTTGCTTTGTCGATGTATTACAAAGTATTCAGAAATAGCTCCCAAAATGTGTTTCCTACTCACATTTCATGCAAACACAACTAAAATCATCCTTGAATGCTCTAGCTGTTTTAAACATTTAAACTATTGCTTTGTTTCTCCATGGTTTCTAGTTGTTCACAGATTCCTATTTTTCAATCATTTAGGCCTTTGCTTTAAATATTTTTATATTTTTAAGAAAAGTTTAACTTTTTACAAAAGTCTTTGCTTATTCTAGGAAAAAATGATGACAACTTGAATACCAACTAACATCTGAACACTATGAGTTTCAAAAATGTACATTAGTGAGGGTCTTGATACATTTAGATATAGAACCATTTCAGATGCCTTTGTAATTATCTAGTTTTATATCGTATTTTTCTTTGAAACAAATTCAGCCAGAAGGCCAATCCCACTAATTTAACTAATCTACTGAATATATTTTGAAAATCATGATTCATCTTTGCACTGCTAAAATAGACCGCCATAAAGCGGAGAGGCTTTGGCTTTCCACCAGACTCACTATTCACAATCAAATCTATGAAGCCACTAAGAAGATCAAAATATAGTTCATTTAGCCAAATTATCCCACTACAGTACTAAGATCACGGAGAGTTCCAACTGCAAAGAGCTCTTCAAGATAACTAGCTAATGTCAAGGAAAAAATGTACACCACTTCCAACTATCTTCTCTCCAGTCAGCTTTTTGGATCCCATTTGCATATTTCTTTTGTGACAAGGTACAAATCATTAGAGATAAACTTGACAATACAATTTCAATTAACTCGTCATCACCATACAATTATGATACAGAATTTCAATGTCAACCTTTAGCAAGACTTGAATCTGTCTCTTATGATTTCGCAACGGACAATTGTGATGCAGACTGCACCCAAGTCATGTGAACTTGATCCAATTCCAACATCACTGCTAGTTGAGTGTGCTTAGACCCAATATTGCCTTCACTAAATGATGTTATTAATACTTCTCTCTCATCCGGGGAATTACCATCATTTTTCAAAACCATTGTAAAGTCTCTGCTGCAGAAACCAATACTGGACCATGCCCACTTTCAAATCTCCCATTCATATAAAAATGTAGGAAAAAATTGTTCTAACCCAACTTGTATCTCATTTGAATTCAAATTAACAATTGCCATATTATTGAAACTATACTTCTGAAAGTAGTTAATGGCATTTTCTCTGCTTTGGAAAGCAGAAATATTACAGTCATCATCTTCCTTGATTTGTCTGCATCATTTGACACAATAGATCATGATATATTACTTTACCATCTCCCAGCATATATATGGCATTCACAATACAGCTTTACAGTGGTTCAAGTCTACTTAGTGAACTGGACACAAACTGTATCTGCAAAATGGAATACACTTCAGCCCAGTTGATGTATGTCATGGTGTTCCAAAGGGGTCTGTTTTTGTACCTTCTATACACTCAGTTACTCTCAAGTGTCATAGATCATCATCCAGTGTCTTACCAATTATACACAAATGACACCCAAATATACAAGTCTATCCACCCAACTGAAGTTGGGTGCTACCATCCAAGGAATAGAGAGGTGCATTTCTGATGGCAAATCATGGATGACATTGTTGTTGTTGTTGTTGTATGGTTTAACGCCATTTTTCAGCACACAATAGGCTATACATGGCAGCCAGCATTATTAGTGGAGGAAGAACCCGGGAAAACCCTTGAAAAGAACCACCGACCCACGTGAAGCTACTGGCAAGCTTTCTCGCATACAGTGGGACCCCGCTATAACCCGCCCCGCTATAACCCGAATTCGGATATAACCCGGTCGTGGCATGGCTCCCGAAATTTCGGGTAATTTATTACAGGTATTTTTCTCAAAGACCAAAAAAAAAAAAAAAAAAAATTTTTTAAGTATGAAAAAAAAAAAGTCAAGAGTTTAATTATCATTTTCATATTCGTCTAAACGGTGCGAAAAAGAACATGCAGAAAATGTATTATCAAATTTCTTCTAGTTTTGTGCCAAAATAAATGTCGGAAATACGAACCAATTGCTGGGCCTACTGAGAACTTTGATCTTTGTTTATTGTTTGAAAAATTACAGCTCGTAAGTGTCAATATTATAATTACTGATTCCTGAGTAATGAAGCCATCGTGTCTGCTTTGCGTTTGTCTTGAATGCATTCTGAATACAATCGTTGCTCTAATAATCTCCGATATATGTTCTCTTAATTTCATACACAACTAAGCAATAGCCAATGCTGGGATTGATAAAAGATTCTCACCACAATGTATAAATCAATCAATTTAAGTACATTGTTTATCATCAAAGTGAACTGCCGAGCAATGACATGATTCAGTGGTTAAAATACAGCCAGTTCTGCCTGCTGTATTAAGAGTACATCAAAAGAACATGACTTAATAGCTGGGCGGCAAGTTCAAAGGACTTTGACTAGCAGCTTGAGTGGGAAAATGTGCTGAAATTTACAATGACTGAATTCAGAGACGGAAAGATCCTGAGATGTACATGTAGTTATTATAAGAATACACTTTAGCTTCCATTATTTAATCTACGGACATGTACTATTTCATCATTCGTTACGTACACCCGTTACGTAATTTTTGCTATTTTCTTTTCATTGAATTCAGTCACATAATAATCTGTGACAAAATTATTGAATATTTTACATCCTTGTGTGGATATTTTCGATGGAAATATATGTATTATGGATTCAGTGTATGTTACAAGATTCGCTGGTGAGTACACGGTGTTGATACTCTTTTCATGCAATAGATTATACATGTATATATAAATTAGACACGTGTATGTACCAATGCATGGTTCTCTGAATAAAGTAATATATTAAATCTGCAATTTCTGTTACCACAGCAAATGTTTTTCTCATTTAATATATATTGATCAAAAATGGTAATTGTGCCATTCATTTTCGCACCCGTCTTTATGTACCCCCCCCCCCCATCCCCAACCCGCAATTAAATCCAAAAATGTGTTGGTATTGTACATGGTTGCTTATAACACGGTTCGGTTCATATCCCGGTCGGATTCTATGGCTCCCAACTACCGTGTTATAGCGGGGTCCCACTGTACTAAATTAGCTGAATCTTAGACTCGAACCCACGCAGACAGAGGTGAGATGGCAGTGATCCGTAACGGAGAGCGCTTTAGAACACTCTGCCACTCGGGACCTCACTGGATAACATGTAACAAGCTGCTGATGAATGATGATGAAACTGAGGCCATTCTGATCACAACACATAGACTATTTCATTCACATTCTCAACCTCAAACAATAAATATCAGCAACACCAACATTAAATTCATAGTCAGTACGAAAGACAGTACTCTCAAATTGCACCAACATGTCAAGGCTGCATATCTTGAGCTGAGACGCATCATCTCCATTTGGAAATGTCTTCCAGTTGATGCCACTAAAACACTTGTGTACTTATTAGTACTTTCAAGAATGGACTATTATAACTCAATTCTGTCTGGTTCATCAATATCTACTCCAGAAGCTTAACCCTTAAAATGCTGAATTGTTTTGCAGTAAAAGGTCCCTCAGTGCTGAATTGTTTCAGGAGAGAAAAGAAGAAAACTCCAGTCTTTAAATTACATGTATTTCATTAAATATACACAATTGATAGACAAACCCTATATGAAAAATGATGGCGTGTTGTCTATACTTTAAGACTGGCATCAAGACACATGTGTAGGTTTAACATATTTGCAGGTACAGGTGTAAATACAGGTAAAATGACAAGTTAAAATTGTATTTCATCAGTAATTTTGTTCATTTTTTATGGAAAAGTTCAAATACATCTAAGAAATGTTATATTCTTTAGTAGTCCAACAATGCACATGTTATGTCTGTCACAATGGTATATATAAATTGTGAAAATCACAGGTAAAGGAAGGGTGACAGTTTTGCAAAAATCCACTCCATGAATGTCACAGGTAAGTTTAAACCCTCCAGACAGCAATTAATGTTCATGAAAAACTATCACCTGTTATTTATTATAATATCATCAAACCGAGGTCCATATCTGGTGATTAAACCTCAGCAAAGGCTTTATTTTTGTTCAAACATTGGGTTGATTTTGTGTGAAGAGTCACCTTAATTGTTCTCATTGTCTGACAGGTATAAATTGATTGGAATAGCTTGAAATATATCCCATACTTAGTTTTTTTCCTTAAGTATGCGGTTGATATCGCATCATCAATAGCCCATTAGGAATCGGGAACAGACATATGTACCAAACCCATTGTTTTAATCAATGCGAAAACGTTTTAGATGCTCAGGTGTGACAGGCCGCCATTTCTTCATGCGACTTTTTTCCCTTCAAGTCTGGCCCATGAACTCTCTGATCTGCATTACGATTTGTTTGATCTACTATCAGATGCAATAGGTCGTCATCTAAGAAAAAGTCTTCAATAGTCCGATTGTTCATTATTCACCATCTCGACATTTAATTTTGAATTACCAGTGAATGGGGGTTGACAGGCGCGAAATCTTGTCACGTCAAGCGAGCATGTACATCCGACATAAATTACTGGCTCAAAATCATTCATGTGTATTTCCATCAATACCTCGCTTGCTCCAATAATGTCATTTTTCTCAAATTATTCAAAATCACTATTAGCATCACTATCAGACGCGAATATTTGTTGCAAGAAATCACCTTCGTATTCAGCGTCGGCCATTTTAGTTTTGCACTAGTACCATGTGATTAGAAGCGAGCATTTGTAAAATTACATCGTTAATAATATAGTAAAGTACTACAGAATGCTCGTTCCGGGCCTTTCCCGGGCCTTTTTAAACCAATCAAATATAGTTTTACAGGCATTTATGGCAAGATGAAGTTTATATAATGCGATCAGTGTTGCTCACCTCTAGCGCGACAATTGTCGCGACACGCACTACGGGACCACAAACAACAGCGCGACTATAGTCGCGACACGCACTTTAAGGGTTAAAAAACCTCAAAGCACAGCTGCATGGATCATCTTTAGAGAACCACGATCAGAGCACACCTCCACGCTGCTCAGTACCCTACCCTGTCCTATACATTCGATCCAGAATCAAACACAAAATATGTTCTCTGTGCTATGTTTCACTGATGGAATCCAGTCCAACATACCTATCTGGCCTCATCCATGTGTACACACTAGCAAGATATGTATACTCCGTATTCCTGCTATGAAAACGAAGTCATATTGACGTTCTTTTGCATACCAGGGCTTAGTCCTACCTGTAAGACGTAACACATGTTGATTTTGTTCAAGTGCTATGTCTTACGATCCGAATAAAGGCCTTGTGTAGCCTGTTCTGATGTCGTAGACATTGGAACGAGTAGTCAAAGTTTCAGGAATATTGCACATACTTGGCAACCTATATCGACACTCTTCCACTAATTTATGTTTAATTAATATACATGTACTTACTGTGCTGTTTTTATCCTGGTGGAATCAATATATGACACTTGCAAACAGACACATTTTCTTGTTCAGTTGACATAATTTGAATTTGTTGAAATGCGACAGTAGTCGAGGTATGCCAAAGTATGTTCAAGTAGGTTCCAATCGGAAAATGTTTCTTGAACGAAATGAAATGTTGCTTGCTGTTCAAATACTTGATACTTTAATACTTCCATTTCATTAAAATAAAATGGCATTGTTGAAACCTACTTCGGCATTACTCAGCAACCATCGCATTGCAACCAACTGAAATGTGTGTCAAAGGAACATAAAAATGCGTTCATTTGCTAGTGTCAGATATTGAGTCGATCATAAGTAAGTATATCAATAACTCTTAAATATGTGATGAATGTTGATTTTTCTTGCCAAGTATGTGATAATCATGAAAATTTCACCTCTTATTCTCCTGTCAGTTGAGTTCAAAACACACTACACAGCTCTGTTCGTTAGGCAGTAAGATAAAAAAATAAATATCAGCGTCGGGTCTTATATGTTGGACTAACCAGGGCTAAGCAATATGGAACAAATTACCCATTAAAATTAAACACAAAGAGGCAGTGATCCCTTTCAAAAGTGCTCTTAAAACTCACCTTTTTTGATTGCAAGAACAAACCTTAAATATTTTCAGCATTTTTGTTTTCTAATTTAATGGTGTTTTTGTTTTTTTGTAGTCATATCATTATAGATGTTGTACAGCGCTTAGGGCTTCTAAAGATTAGGCGTTATACAAAGTCCTCATTATTATTATTATTACTGTTATTATTATTATTTGACCTTTCTGAACTGTGGTATGCATGCTCGTGGGTGGGGTCAACGACGGATACATAACGTTTGCAACGTATTTAATACAATCGTTATTAGAATAAATAATAAACATGAATTAAGCTTTTTACACCAGTTGCAATAATGAAAGAAAACTAACAAATAGTATTTTGAAGAATATTATACATTGCTTGTAGATTTCGAACCTCGAAAATATATAACACAATTTATATATGCAAATTCCCAACGTTACAATGTTTTGCTGGAAAGCAAAATGCAGAACTACACTCTTTTATACAAAAATACTGCATACTGTAATAATGTGCACAAACAAAGTTGCTGAAAATATAAATTGTACACCTTACTTCGAAAACAGCTGCGCATGTAGCTGTCTGCAGAGACTGGATTAGATTACGAAATAATTAGCGACTCAAACGTTAAAAAATTATCATATTCCGGAACATCAAACGTCCTAGTGAGCTGGCGCATAATTTTGGTGAAGGCAAAAAAAAAAAAAAAAAACAACAACAAACACCAAGAAGCATAAAATAATATCACCATGCATAGTTTGATCCACAAAACTTTGCCTTTACTTTTTCAAATTTGAGTTAAACGTTTGGATTAAGCAAAATAACGTGTTATTGTATAATCCTGAGATACCAATTTCCCAATTTTATCATCGAAAAGGAGTGCATGGTAAAAAAAAAATTAAATTATAATACAAATCAAATTCAAAACTTAAAACTAATCTCCGTGATGTTCGTCATTGCGCAGTAAAATATTAATATATTTTCTGTTTCTCCCATTCAACTGTTTAAGTGTGTGTGTGTGTGTGTGTGTGTGTGTGTGTGTGTGTGACATATTCACTCGTTTAATCTTCGCTAGCAAATTGTCGCTGATCGACTTCGTTTCGTGTGAAACGTCGTGGATGACAACCCTTATCGAATGAAACTAACTTTAAAGATCCATTTTAATGTATTGAATGAATGAATGAATGAATGAATGAATGAATGAATGAATGAATGAATGAATGAATGAATGAATGAATTAGCATTAAAAAGGCATGGAGCGAAAAATCTGCATCATGGTGCCTGTTTAATGTCTGAAAGAGTGTTAAAAGAACAAATTGCACAAAACGATTAGGAAGGTTAAAACTTCCAATACAGATGAAGTGCCTCGAAATAAAATACAGAAGGTAAAGATACCAAAAATAATACCGAATTTATATAAATAAAATATAAAAGAACACAATATACAATTTTAAAATAGAGGATAAAACGATCTGTTATGCAAATCTCCTTCCGTAAAGAAAAATTCAAGGACTTTTTTAGTGTGTACGTCATAAAGTTCTGTAACCGAGTTCGCAGTAAATAATTATATTCTGTAGGGTATACATTGGTAAACAAAGCAAAAATGTATTCCAAAATCACACTAATATTTCTGTTCTGCATGGTAGACATTGGTAGACAAGACAAAAATGTATTTCAAAATCACATTTGATAATTCTGTTTTGCTGGGTAGAAAAGTGGTCTAATAAACAAGAATGTGTTTCAGCGTCACTGGACATAGTAAAAAGTATCCTAAGGTCTTAATTAAATACAACGTCTTGAAGGGTAAACATTTGTTAAAGCATTTAAAAAATTGTTTTGAACATTATAAAAGCTACTTAAAAATCTACTAACTGACATTTAGATCGAAATTCACTATCAACACATTATCAGCTAACAACTGCTGGAAATCTGTAAGGTTCCTTGCTAGGCCCTTTACTAATTCTTATTTATCCTAACGCTATAGCAGATAATTTGAACTCGATTGCGGTGCTATTTATTGACGATACTTCTTTTGCAGCGTCATCTACATATCCTTTTACAATTACGACGGATCATCAATATAGATCTTAAAAAACTTAATGCATAGGCAAACGACTGACTCGTTACGTCTAACACTTCGAAAACATGCGTTTTATTACTTAACAAGAGGCACGCTGACATTCCGTTTTGAAGTTCTATTTTGACGATATCAATTCGCTTTGTTTTATAAGTCATAGATATTTAGAACTAACATTTTACTCTAATTCTAAATAAACAAATCATATTAGCATCATTATTCAGAACTCAAATAATGTATATATTGCGCGCGACTAAGAAATATTTTCGCAGGACACACACACACACACACACACACACACACACACACACATATATATATATATATACACACACACACACGTAGATACATCAAATTTTAGAATATGCTTCTGAAGTCTTAGATCACTGTTCTATTGAAGGTTAGAAATGATTAAAACAAATCCAAGCCTTACTGATTTTATCAGATCTAGCCATTTGTTGCTCTTGAGATAATCACTGTGTAGACACTGGCTGGTAAACTCTTGTGAAAAGACGGGGAAAAGACATCTTACGTATTCTATTATAAATTGCAAGTAATTAATTAGTTAAGTGACTTTTATCAACAAAGCAGATGCGATGGATTGCATTATCGACTACGTAGCATCCAAAGAGAAAACACCGGTCGATGCAAGACTTCATATTTTTCAGACAGCCTTTTAATCATCTACGATTGAAATTTTGGAATTCTCTCTCTCTCTGAAGATATCCGAAAACCTAATAATATTTCTACCTTAAAATACACATTTATATAATTCAAATAAGGGAAGACCACCGTAGTATGATATTTGCAAATGTCACATTGACATCCTTGGTATTAACCTTGAAAATTCATCTCGTCTCTACAGATTTTATATTTATATATGGATAAAATATATTGGAAATTTATGGAGCGAATTTAGTTAAGGATCTTATATATGCGCATATGATTATGAAGATGTTGAGCATCATTTTTCCACTACCTCTTATTTAATAACCAAAGATCACAGCTCTTTCGCTCTATCTTTCAACACATTTCTCATGTAACTCTAGGGGATTTACCTTGTGAAAAATACTAACATATACAGAACATGTGGGCAGTGGCGTCACTATGGATGGTGTCATCTGGTGCGATAACTCATGGTGTCACCCCTATGAACCTCCTTTGTGTACACAAATTCAAAAAATGTATAGACAGTCATGTGCGGTAACTCATGGTGTCACCTCCATGGACCTCCTTCGCGCACATAAATTCAAAACTTTTTAAAAATAAAATATATTTTGATGTTACCCTATCTGATGGTGTCACCCGGTAAGGTCTGTATCACCCCAAGCACCTCCCTATTGACGCCACTGCAAGGGGAGGGGGCAAACATATAAGAACGTTTCAAATTTTCGATCAAAGGGTTCACCATAGAGATCCCCTGGTTTATCATAGGCAGAGGTCAGAGAGCTGTCCACACAACTAAAACAAAATCTAAACGTATAATGAAAAAGGGAAATTTAACCAAGTAAAAACACAAACTCTGTCATACTCCTAAATGTCCAGAAATATATCCACGAAAATGGGCGTTGTTTTTTAATAGCAGTTATGTATCGCTATTGAGTGTGCACAAATTGTATCCATGATTGTAGGTTGTACGCTAATGGTCATTTGTCTATACGTTTGAACTTTTAGGATTGTTTGGGATTTAATTTACAATAATGTCAGTTCCGCCAAAATTTGTTGGTTTCACTTTCTTTCATTTACCACAGAGTGGTATGAATTATCAATATTTGCATAAATATACCAAGTAACAAAAGTGTAACCAGTGCAACGGCTTCTTCTTCTTCTTCTTCTTCTCTCTCTCTGTCTCTGTCTCTCTCTCTCTGTCTCTCTCTCTCTCTCTCTCTCTCTCTGTCTCTCTCTCTCTCTCTCGTTTCACTGCCGTCTATCTCATTATGTGTTTATTTAGTTACCTACATACCTATATGTTTATGATATTTTCCTTTGATATATTTCCTCTACATATTATTTAAACGCAACACAAAATACATCTGAAAACATGATGTTACAACAAGAACACAAAAAATAGCATAATAAAATTATCCAACATCGAGTACTTATCTACAGGTTTAAAGCGTAAAACACGACTATTGTTACTGCTCCTTCTTGACAAACTGCAAATCTCCAACATCGCCAAATAACTCACTTGATTTAACCCATCCAACATCGCCAAACAACTTACTTGATTTAACCCATCCAACATCACCAAACAACTCACTTGATTTAACCCATCCAACATCGCCAAACAACTTACTTGATTTAACCCATCCAACATCGCCAAACAACTCACTGGAGTTAACCCATCCAACTGAAAATAGCAACATGCCTGACTTGTCCAATGGGAAACAGTCAGAAAGTTGTCAACATATTGTCTATTAATTTTTTTATAAGCAAATGTAAAGACGTACATTATGCATCTATTATAGATCCTATGCAACTTTTAGTTCTTAGTATCTAAATATAGAACATTTGAAAGTACCACATTTTCACTACATAATCACTATAATTTACAGCCATGAATAAAATTTACAGAAATTATAGATATACATAACACTCCTAATAGTCGATATTTTTTTACCTTGATTCTTGGACGTAATACAATTGATGTAAAATGTATGTCGATTTTGCATCAATTTTTGGATGGTATGGGAAAGAACATAGACGAGTTATACAACTCATATCCTATCCCATATTGTTCAATAAAATTGACAATACAATATGTTTAAAATAAATATTGCAAACATATGCGATGGTCAATGGCATTGGACGCCATAAAAACAAACCCGCTTAGAGTTTGCGATAAATAAATAAATAAATAACACGGTAGAAAATTTCCGAAAATAAGTAAATAAATAATGCAGTAGAAAATTTCCCATATAAATAAATAAAATAAATAATGCGGTAGAAAAGTTCCTAAAATAAGTAAATAAATAATACGGTAGAAACGTTCTCATAGAAATAAATAAATAAGTAATGCGGTGGAAAAACTGTGTGAACGGTCACATGATCCTAAAATGAGTATCCACATAATCTGCGTCATCTACGTACCTGAAATAATAAAGGATTAAAGAAGGAAAGTAAGAAAGAATCGAGCAATCAATCAGTTAATTAAAAAAATGATAACATTGCAATTACATCATTACTATCAATGAAACAGTCAGAATCCACTTAATCATTTTATAAATTTAACTTCATTGTTGAACAAAGTCCTCCAATTATGTTGTAGAAAAGATGTTTGGGAAAACCTTAGTTTTTAATCATACCATTTTATGAGGTTTTGTTTTGAAAATGAAATTGATTATAGTAATTTTTAGGGCACAATCGAACATAAGCCAACAATACACCAAATTTTTCATCTACCGCAAAGAAAATTAGACCCCGTACACAAATAAATGAAGGAACGAATAAACATACGCACAAATGAATGAATGAATGAATGAATGAATGAATGAAAACAATCTCTGTAGTTTTACGTTTGATGAATACGCACTCTCCCATGGCGTTTTCGTTATTTATACAATCTTTAAAGTCAAATTGGTCAAGTTCTATAATCAGTATTATTAATGGCAGAAGTTGAGTATTAAAATCGGACTAATTACACGGGAAACTTGGCACATTGTTTCATTTGTGTACACAACTTACGATTATTTAGTTATTGCATTTATATGATAGAATATTTAAAGGGTACACTGGACCCGATATCACTCCTGAAAACAACGATCACAAGTGGTATACCTAATTTTAAATAATCACTTTACATATTTCGCAACAACTACGTCAGGAAAAAATAGCGTGACCCTTGTTTATCTTTTTTGGATTTAACTGCCTTCGTCGAGTTTTGCTGTCAGGTCTCTTTGGGCGTTTTTTCGCCGCCAAATAATATAACTTGTGCATGTATGCGTAATGGTGTAAATTTTCGTATTTTGCGTAGTTAAACTTGTAAAGAAGAAACATTTCCTCCGGTGCCCAAACTGGTTATACTGGCTTTTAAAAACAGACATTGCATATATTAGGTATTTTTCAAAGAATCTTTAATTCCTTTTATATTGGTGTATACTTGATGGGTGTAATATGGTTTATAGAGTATACAGCTTGGCCTTACTCCATATATCCAACTTTCAAGAAACTGCTGGCTCCACTTCGTCATTTTCACTTCCTGGACTTCAAAGGTAAATTATAAACAAAAGAGAACTTCTATTTACATTTTATAATTTTGGTAATTCATCCATTGCACTTTCTGAAGCTGGTATTATCTAATCGGGCAAAATTCATTTTCCCTATGTTACATTCGGGTTCAAAGAATACATCAACACCATGTAAGGGTCATACAATGTTATGTAAAATTAATCTCAGATCTTCACACAAACTAGAAAACCCAGTGTTCCTTACAATATGAAGCACATCTAAAACCTGCCTGCTCTACCACTCTGTTCTTGTTTTAGCATAAGTTAGAGATAAAAGATCATAATTAAATTAACATGCGTGCCTTATCCAGGCTCAGCTAGCCATGGGAAGATAAACAACAGCACTGAACATGTTGAGTCTCTGGTATCAAATATCCAGAATGCTCCTATAAATGTTCTGGTGCCACTACTACCAATTCAAATCTGTTGGAATCTGATACTAGCTATAAATGTGAAATCATACTTACAACACCCTATTTTAAAAGGTGCTAAATATATCATACTAGGTTGATTTTTGTTACCGCAAAGAAGCAGTCATTTTAGTTAGCAGTGTGCTTTGATCATGTACAATTTCAATAAGTGCAATATCTAAAGAAATATCAGCCACATTACATGAAAGTAGCATATTGGTATGCCAACATTCTCTTAACTGTGCATGTTTAAAATACAAACAACTTCACCATACATACGTCACTCTCAACAGTACATAATAACTTGTAAGCGCCTTCAATGGTGAGTAAAACAAGATCTGCAAAAGTAATCAATATAACTCAATGATTGATAACCTGTGATCCACGGTTCCGGAGGGGATTTCCAAAAGGTCCAGGAA
Organism: Unio pictorum; assembly: GCA_030141615.1. Taxonomy (NCBI): domain Eukaryota; kingdom Metazoa; phylum Mollusca; class Bivalvia; order Unionida; family Unionidae; genus Unio; species Unio pictorum. The sequence continues at coordinate 11,741,018 of JARLTB010000113.1, forward strand.
TTCACATAGCTTCGGAGCCCTAAGTTTATAACTAAGGGTTCCTCATACTCGAAGCAAGAGGGAGGGAGCCATTGCTGAAACCTAGGCTTTATACAAAGAGACTGGGATTAATTTTTAACGACATTCAGTAAAACCGCGTTAGATTATTTGTTCGAGGGTTGTAGAAACATCCTGTGTCTCATACCATCTCTGGTCAGCTTCCTTGCTGTTACCATGACCTGAACAAAGCACCTAGCTCCCGTTACCTTAGAATCGTAGCAAGTAATAGACTCAAAATGCAGCTTAAAACAAACTGATTCAGAGCACTGTGGTCAACAAAGTCAGTGAACTCTGTGAATACTCCTTGGTGAGTGAAACATGATCCAAACAAAGGTATAACACTGTGACGGCTCAGTCGAGTTCTTTGACAGCGCACATCTTTCTTATTTTAAGTTAAACTGAATCACTTTCGAGACTACAACAAGACCAAAAAAAAAAAAAAAAAAATCTACGCTTCTTTTACTTCTGACGTTACTGACAGCGGAGATCAACCTGGCCGGGCCCTATTTCACAATGAAGCTTTCATCCTCCAACGAGTAATGAATACATTTATTTCGAGTGACCTTTGTATGTTGATGGCAAGTCATACAATCATTCAGATCACTCAATTCTTTTTAAAAACTTATACCCTGTCAGTACAGAACACCTGTGTATCTATCATTTACTTTTTATAAACTGCTGCCCATCCGCATACAAAGGTCATTTGAAATAAATGTATTACATGTAGTTTCTTGCGAGCGTCCGATAGTCAGAACTGATTGGAAAGTGAGAACTTCAGTATAAAATACGATCCAGCCAGGTCAGTGGCATCACTAGAGTATGAGGTGCGGAGGAGGTGGGTAGTGCATACCGTACTGGGTGACCCCATCATGTGGGGGGGGGGGTAACACTAAAATGGCTGTTTATAAAATATTTGAATATTTGTGAAGGAAGGAGATCCATGGGATTGACACCGTGAGTTACCGCACATGACAGCATATACAATTTTTGAATTTTTGTGCAGGACGGATGTCCAGGAGTTACCGCACTGGGTGACACCAACCCTAGTGATGCCACTGAGCCCGGTTGGTCTCCACTACCAGTAATGTCAGGAAAAGGTGGAGATCAACTTGTTGGTCTATATCGAGACAAAATGAATGATGCACAAGAAAAATACACGATGTCGCTCATTCTGTCATTACAGTGAGGCCACGTAGGATGTATGTTATAACTTATAATTAAAAGAGTCGAGGACAAACATTTCCGTCAGCAAATGAAGAAAAGCAACTTGCAAATTTCATTTGTTCCTACATGATCGAGACAGGGTGAGCACACAACTTGAACGGACTGATAAATAAGCAATTTTCCAGTACCGGACGTGTTTAAAAAACGTTTAACTCAAATATATCTGCAATGGCTTCCACACATATGTACCATCCACCAAGGTGAGGATAGGATTATCCAGATGCAAATTAACTTTGGCCAGGAACATCCTTAGCAAACGTGGGGCCCGAGTTTGATTATCTGACATGACTTTTAAGCAAGTTTTATATGATTTTGAACTTAACATTTTCTTATATTGTTCTAAAATTGCTCTCTCTCTCTCTCTCTCTCTCTCTCTCTCTCTGGGCTCCAGTGAGCGCTGGGCGCTGTGCCCATTAGTACCTTCTCGGCTACAGGCAGATCAACACCTTCAGTGCTGGATCTTACTCCAAACGCCACTGGAACTGAATCATAACCTTGTGCAGTATTACTGGTGATACAACTTTTGGACTATTTGGGATTTATTCGCAATACTGTAAGTTATTTTTAAATTTTCACTTTGTATCCTAGGGAAATAAACTATTTGTTGAAATTTACAAAACATGTAGGTTTTCGGTACAGCTATATCGTTTAAACGTCTGCTAAATGGATGCAAATAGTCTGGCATTGATCGTTAATACTATTTTAATTTTAGCATTAGCTGGAGCATTTGTGACATAAACATTTTCTTTAGTTTCAAAACTGTCATAAACATAACTAATATATTAATGACAGTTGAAGGAGTATTGTTTCCCCCGCCCACAAATGTGCAAGCTGCATATAATGTTACCCAAAACATTTCTATTGGTTAATGTCTCGAAGTCTGTTTCATCATTGGGCGCACAGTTATGCAAAGCTGGCGCATAGTTATTCAACTAAGCGTGCAGTGGCGTTTTGGTGTTAACTTATCCCATTTCAAAACTGGTTTATATTCCACATACAAGTGATTTTAGCTAGGTCAGTATCAATGATGGTGTCTGCGGAGTCACGTGTCTTTTATATGTGTCTATGTAAGTACAAAACCATGGTATCCAAAACAAGTAACTTTGACGGAGCCACCGAAGTATTCGATGAATATATTTCAAGTTGATATATAGCTTACTGGAGTTTTGGTCACAAGAAAAGACATTTATTTCTGCTTATAAAGCAAATCTAATCAGCACGTGGAACTATCTCAGCTCCTACGTGTGGCAAACGAATAATTTCTTTCTTCTCAAAGTGACAACATTCGCTTTGCGATTATTACGACGTCACTTTTGTTTTTACAACAATTACTTCTTATGAATTTATGGGCGTTTTTAAAGTTCTATTTTCTTTTCAACATTTTCACTGAAAAAGACTTTAAAAGCTTCTCTGGTATTGTTTATTTGTCATTTCGTTACAAAAAATAAGCATGTAACAGTTAAAAACAGTTGTACTCATATTCATTTTTTTTGTGGTACAGAATCGAACTTCATTGGGAAATATCTATCTTGATGATACATGTTTTGAAAGGTTGAGAGAGAGAGAGAGAGAGAGAGAGAGAGAGAGAGAGAGAGAGAGAGAGAGAGAGAGAAAGAAGAAGAAGAAGAAGAAGAAGAAGTCTGTAATAGTACATAATCTAACACCTTCCATCAAATACCGAAAAGTATTTTTGCTGATTGATCAACATATATCAAATGACTGCGGAAAAGACAAAAGGATTGCATTAAATAAACGTGTTTCGAAAGCACTCAACGTAATGTCTGGTAATCATTTTGATTTTCATTTTTACCTAGAAAATTAAAACATTTAAAACTGAATAAGACAAACCTTTTAGAACATACAAAATTTGGATTACTAATTTCATAAGAACAATAATAAAATAAAACGAATATCATAGCAGAACATTGAAGGGCTTTCTAAATATAAATATGAAACTTTAATGCAATTTATATATCACAATTTTGATTTTAAATAAAGATGTTTATCGTTTGATAACAAACGGATGTGATTCTTTTGATAACAACATATGTGTATCGTTTGATAACAAAACAGACGTGTATCTCCTGATATAAAGAGAATGTGTATCGTTTGATAACAAAATGGATGCGTATTGTATCTTTGGTGAAACATGACCAGAAAATGAATAAAAGTACTGTTAGAGAAAATGAAAAGAAACGAAATAAATCCACCTAAGATATTTACTGGGTCAATAGTCCTGGGCACTTTGCGGAATAGAAATATGCACGAAAATCGAAAACGAAACTGAGCGATTTTTTACACAACGTTTTCGACTGCAGAATATAAATGGAAATACAAGTATGCCTTCCTCGTGACTTTATATTCTGTTTCACATGGTATACCAGTTTTGATAAAAAGTCTCACAAAAATAAGATATCGAAAATAGTATCTCGCTTTCCTAATACTAATCCAATATGTTGCAGGTGGTTCGAATAGTCGTCGTGTCATTAGAGCATATACTATCCGACAAATTTGATTTAATTCCTAAAGACTATGCAATTTATTATTTAGAAAGTTTCCCATCGCAAAGAAATTCTAAAGGAAATGTAATCAATTGGGTTTAATCATTTTACGCAATAGTGTAAGGTTTCTGGTTGTTATAGGGTTTAATGCCATTTTTCAACACAAGATAGGCTAGACATGGCGGCCAGTAGTAATGGTGTAAGAAAAACCCGGAAAACCCCCAGAAAGAACCACTGACACACGAGAAGCTACTGGCAAGCTTTCTCACATATCCACATTGGACGAATCTAAGACTTGAACCCACGCAGACAGAGGTGAGATGGCAAAGATCCATAACGAAGAGCGAGCGCTTTAGATCACTCTGCCCCCACCCCTCTTTCATTTTTGTATATTTTTGTACGATGAAATTATAACTGGCTACCTATGTTTATATTAATCTTGTTGCAGGATTTGCCATACAAGTGTGCATAAATTTGTTTTCATTATTCATGCTACATTTAACATTTTCAGAAAAGAGATCAAATTCAAACAAAATATATAACATCATGAAGATTATTGTCTTCATTTCATCACATAATATTTGTTCACAGTTAATTTCATAATATGTTTGACCATCGGACAATTCAGGACATTTTTTCATTTGTCTTATAGAAGATGTCGAAATGCTAGCACGGGAGTGATTCGGACACAAAATTAACTTTGGCACTTATAAAACCAGTCTAAAAACGTATAACAGAGCGAAAAATAGTTCTAATATTTTTAATCATAATTTCTGAAGAAAAAAACCTGAATCGTCAATTTTATGCCGTAAATTTTGGAGTATGTACTATATTTAAAATCCATACATGGCTACGTCGAAAAGAATTAAAATATTATCGAAAAGTTAGGTACAGACGTAAATGTTGCTCCATAATACACTTCCGGTTACCGCTTGAAGCCTAATAATTGGCTAAGGAATTATTTAGGTCAATGTTCATGCTACAGCTATGAATCGGTATTGAGTTTTTACTTAAACTGACTGTCGTAGACCCTGAACGGCAAGGAAAACAGGTAACTTTTAAAGTTATGAATGCTAGCTCTCATGTTGCACGTGTATTTAAAACGGAAGTTGTTATCTTGCAACGTCCTTTCCGCTCATAAGGGATTTCCACTTCCGTTTCAAGTTGTAAACAAATGGCGGAAACTTACAAAATTAAAAGATTACAATATTTCGGTTCACAATAAAGAGAATATCAACGCAGAATATATGGATCTCTCATCCTTACCAATAACTACTTATCTACACGTTTTCATTGAAAATCTAACTGAATCTTCTTTAGATAGTACAGAATTAATTAACCAGCGGTGGCTGTCTCGCGTCAACTGCATGGTCTCGGTTACAGAACCCGTGGATTTTTGTTTGATTTATTCTATTTCGGTTCTGGACAGTGCACTTTTACGTGCCTCGTGTCCTGCGAAACCAATAACACTTAGTATTAATGGCATTTATAATTTTTGTACTTCATTATTTGGAGACTGTGTCCAGGAGTGATTGTGATTTACTTTTGATGCTTTTTTTGAAGACTTGAGTAGCTTCTGCAGTGATAAATTGAGTTGAGTATTTTGACGTACATGTATTTAGTCTTTTTAGATTAGGAAAAAATTTCTTTATACCATTAGGAGCATAACTGATAATGGACAACACTTTGCTATTACATGGGGTGCAGGCTGACCATGTAACATTTAAATTGTTTAAATATATTTTTCGTTCCATTTATCCTCATTTATATCAGATGTAGCTTTATTCAGGTTTACATCTGATTGTTCACTTTATCTTTGTACATCCATATTCCCCAGGAATGTCATTTTTTTTTGTATAACTCTGTGGCATTGTTCAAAGATTTTGTTTTACACCTTGTTGCTGGGCTGGTGACTTAAATAAACTCACAAGCACAGACTGAACTAACACATGCCAGGACAGTAATTTCCACATACCTGAAATTTCTGCATTTTTAATGTGGTTACACAATGTTGTGGTAGCTACCATTCAAATATAAATTCCGATGCATATATACACCGAAATGTGCCGGAATGCAATATAAACACTGGAAATTGAACGCAATATAGTATATAACATAACTGAAAATTGTGAAATTTGCGACATTTTTTAAAATTAATAGTGTCTAATACAATTGATACATAATTTTAATGCTTAAGCTATTTCTAATCATAAGTAATGATTTATTGATAATGCCAGGATGAATGAACTTTATGAAAATCATCAATTTAAATCAGACTTAGGCTTAGGACCCATGACAGTCAAAAGTCTCCGTTTTACCTGTAGAGGGCATTCATTTATTACTAGGCAATGACCTAACTGGAGACAAGGTTGTGGTTATCAAATAATCTGGACATTTTAGTTGCACTACAAAATACAGTGGGGAAAAACCTAATTTTTTGGACCTGTTTTTTTTCCACCCAAAATTTGCCCATGGTCAGAATCTGATTTTGTGTCCAGATTTTAGACTTAATGGCCACAGATCTAAGGCAGACTGGTCTGAAGTGCACACAGGTGAACCTGTGCAAAAAGTAGAATAATTTGGACATTTTGAATAAAGAGTCTTCTCTTTTATTATGGGTCCGTTTAGCCCCAAAAAAAGGAACTTTTCACCTTCTGCTCATTCACCAGCAAACTAACCAATGGAAACCTTTTTTTTTAGCAGAACTAGGCATTGGTCTAATGGAAAATTGGTTGGAAGTCGATGTATTAGGATGTATTCAGAAATAGTCCCCAAAATGTGTTTCCTACTCGCATTTCATGCGAAAACAGCAAAACCCTCCAGGGGTTAATGTATTGACTTACTTGTACCTGCCACACACAGTGAAAATTGAACTGAAGGAATATCATTAGATTCTACTGATATTGGAGTGACAAATCTTTGGAACTGAGAAATTATAAAAGATCTAGACCAGAAACTTTCATATTAGCAAGAGCAAGAAAGAAATGAAGTCTGTTAATTATTAATTTAATATATTAAATGAGTATGAGCACTTATTTACCAATGTTCCTACAAGGACAAGCAAAACTTTCCTTGACGCTGAAATTGTAGATTTCAAACCTGTGAAAAAACACCCACCCACACAGGATGAAAACTCTCAAACAGGAATATTTGGGGGAAAAAATTAAATATTTGCTGGAGAATGATTTCATAGAGCACAATAAAAGTGACTTGAGTTCACCATGCTTAACTTTTTTGAAAACCAGATAAAATTTTCAATATGTGCACTGATTATAGGAAGGTGAATAGTGTAACATATATATATTCATTTCCATTACCAAGAATCGCAGTGCATCCGTTAGTGGTGAAAGACTTAGAGTCAAAAATCACTTGGTGTTAAAACTGGGGGTCAGACTGAGTTAAAATTAAACTTGGATATCAAGACAAGCGGTCTAATTAAAAATGTGGGAACCTCTGAAGCACAAATGAGGGTAAACGGAAACACTAGAATCGATGACTGTTTTGATAAGATCAGAAATGACAAGTATGTCACCAAATTCGACCTTCTGAAAAGAAAAGGATTTTGGCAAATTCCATTAATGGAAAAAGCAAAGGAAATTTCGGCATTCGTGACTCCAGATGGACTTTATCAATATAAAGTAATGCCATTTGGGACGAAAGGGTCGCCAAGTACTTTTCAACATCTTATGACTGTGATCACCTTTGGTCTAGATCACTGTGATGCTTTCATCGATATCATCATCTGCAATGACACCTGGAAAGAACATTTAGCATTAATTCGAAAATTCTTTGACAGACTCGCCGATTCAAATTGACAAAAATTTATCTAAAAATTTATCAAACAGTGATTTCTGCTTTGGTAGTGTAACTTAAATAAGACATAACGTGGGGCATGGACAAGTTAATCATATAGATGCTAATGTTGATGTTATCTCCAAATTATCATTGCCTGTTAATAAAAAGCAAATAATGTGATTTTTAGGTATGGCTAGGTACTATTGGAAATTTGGTTAAAATTTGTCTAATTGCTGAACCCATGGCAAAATTAAGTAAGTTTATTTGGACTGAAAAATGTGATGAGGCTTTTGAAAAGTTAAAGCCATGCTTAAAAGCATTCTAGTTATTACAGCTCCAAATTTCAGCCACTAAGGTGGAGTTTATTGTTAAAAAATATAATCTTGACATTAGGGACACTAAGGGAAAAGTTGATTTAATAGCAGATGCACTTTCTTGTGTGCAGAAATGTATTATATCCTATATGTATATTGTTTTTAATTCATAAGATTACTTCTTATATTTTTCTTAAACCTCATGAATAATTAATCTGTGGTAAAAATAAAGCTTTATCATACAAATCTTTTTTCTTTATGGGATGAAGTGTTACATATATATGATTTAATATATATCTTTATTTTAGTTTAATTGTTTGTCAGTTTTAAATTTAAAAAAAAATTAATTACATATTATTGTATAGGTTGGCCTTTTTAAGTTTGGGGTTGGGGTGCTCCCAATATTATTTAAATTAATACAGAAGACCCACCCTGGCTTGCTTTTGTCAGAAATTAAAGTAATAGAGATATGCAAAGCTCCAAGCCCCCAGTCAGTGGTACCGACATTTAAATTAATGAATATACAAAATATGAAATTCACATAACAACAATTTAATATAATTCAATAGCAGTCATCTCTCAAATGAAATTCAACTACAACCCTATCACTCGATCAAGTGACGGCTGATTTCAGCCTTTGAATTAGTGTGTTACAATTTCCTCCTGTCCTGAGTTCCTACTTGCCTTTTGTCTACCTCCATTCTTCCTTTGAACTTCTCCCTCCGTTCTTCCTTCTCTTTTGTCTCACAGACTTGGACCAATTTCACTGTGGTAATTCCCTCTGGTCCCTAAAAGCTTCTGTACTGAAGCTCCTTGTTATTCCCAGAATAAATTATTTTCCTGCTGATATCGAATGGTGTCGGGAGTAGCTTATTTTTCCTTAATCCACCAGATGATCTTAGCACCACTGAAATTTACTTCTCAAGATAATAGATTTAAACTTGTGATTCTTATGTTTGGCCATGCCATGCTTCATATAATGATCAGACACTGTCCCCTCCTAACAGTCTGTCAGGCTGGTTTACAACCCTCTTTGATGCTCCCTTGTTCCGAACAAAGAAATCCACCACTTACCTGTGATAAATGTTACGTAACTGGCTTTGGTAAAGCACACATCACTAGCTCTATGGCTATATCAATTAACTGGTTGGACACCTTTGTTCACCAAATTGACCGTCATACATTTTGACGGTGTGAAATTATAGCCTCATGGACTAACATATACATGTTGAAATCTGGTTAATTCTTACGTGACAGTTATTATAATGTAAATATATTCACTAGAGGCCATCTTGTTTTTTTTTATATAAAGAAAATCAGTTGACCTGAATTATTTTTTATTAAACAATTCATGTTGACCTTGATTCATGGTTAGTGGAAGCCATGTAAACAGGTTTTATTTTAATTTAAAACTGATTGCTTATTGTCGGGGTCAAGATGGGACTAGGGAATTAGAATTAAATAACTCATTTATTACTGTATTCTTAAAATAAATTGATTACCGGTAGTTGTTGTCAGGGTCCTGTTAGGAGTATGTAATATAAACACAGTCACTTGACTCCCTTGTGGCGGGGCCCCGAGTGGCCAAGTGGTCTAAAGCGCTCTCCGTTACGGACCACTGCCATCTCACCTCTGTCTGCGTGTGTTCGAGTCTTAAGATTCGGCAAATGTAGTTATGTGAGAAAGCTTGCCAGTAGCTTCTCGTGGGTCGGTGGTTCTTTTTGGGGCGTGTCCGGTTTCTTCCTCCACCATTAATACTGGCCGCTATGTATAGCCTATATTGTGTTGAAAAATGGCGTTAAACCATTAAAAAAAAATGACTCCCTCGTTTTTTTCTCGCTTTCACAATTTGGGGATTTTTTTAATCAATGTAGTAGAGTACAATATAATGTTTGGTTTAGTGAACTGTTCTCAGTTTATTTTATAGCTTTTACACCTGATGTTAAGTCATTTTCTTTTGTTGGTGTCAGCTTTTGAATACATGTTAATTTTTCTTCACTTCATATGGATTTTAAGGGATTGATTTGTATTTCTGGAAATATTTGATGTGCTCATACAGAATTCTTGGACAAAAGACACTTTATCAAAATTGTATTCAGATTTCCAGCACCGGAGTGTTAAATACATGTATTGTGTTTCTTCGAGAAACTGTAGACAAGCACAGTACAGACTTCAGCATATTTCATCGTCTTCCATCTTGGATTTTCCATCAGGACTTAAAGTTGAATTCATTTGAACAATTCATTACCAGAACTTTTGTAATTTAATTCGTGGAATATTCTTTTATTACTTTTGGATTTGATTCTTAAAACTGTCTGTTCTTATTCAATTTATACAAGCATGTTGTTTTCACTTTTTCTGTGATGCTGTTTTAGAACCTATTCACGTAACTCATATAATACAGGATTAGTCCTATCTAAATTTTGAGTTGATCCAGGTTTCTGGCTGTAAGATTTTTGTTAGCACTGTATGGTCTTAATAAAAAAAGAGTGAAATCTTAAAAAAAATTAACACTCAAATAATTTATTTCCTTGGTGAACAAATTAATACTTTGAAAAAGACCTTACCTTCTTGTGAATTAAATCCCAAATAGTCCTAAAAGTTCTACCACAAGTCCAAAAGTACAGATTATTCCAAATGAATCCAGTTGTGAATGAATTCCAATTATGAATGTGTTTATGTGCCACTAGACTTGAATAATGTTTGTGATGTGCAATAGTCTTGATGTGTCACAACGATATAAGCCAAACAGTGCTTGAATGGATTCAGAATAATTCAAAATTAATGAATTTGTCTGAAAACAAATAAGTGCTTTGTAATTCCAGTGAATTGTGTGAACAAATATTCTCTGATTAAAACTGAACATAGCAATAATACATATCTAACTTTGGATGTTAAGATATGTATGAACAATTCTTATATAATCAACTTTAATATAAATCTTGAGACACAATTTGAGAACTGGGACAAGTGTCCAAAGTTCATTTCCAGAACATTAAACAATTTCATATAGGTCACCACTATTCTCTCACTTTTTAATTGAAATTTACATGAAATTATAAGCAGAAATTATTTCTAGAAACTTTTGAAGTCAGAGTCAAAGTTGTATCTAGAACTCAAATCTAATTAAACATTTACCCCATACCATATTAGATATGTATTTTGTTTTTGTAGGGTTTAACGCCCTTTTTTCAGCACACGATAGGCTATACAAGGCGGCCAGTAATATTGGTGGAGGAAGAACCCGGGAAACCCCCCCAGAAAGAACCACTGACCCACAAGAAGCTACTGGCAAGCTTTCTCACATAACTACATTAGCCGAATCTGAGACTCGAACCCATGCAGACAGAGAGGTGAGATGGCAGTGATCCATAACGGAGAGCGCTTTAGACCACTCGGCCACTCGGGGTCCCCAAATATGACTGACATACATGCATTGTGTCTCAACATGATTAGATAATTGGCTCACCAGAAACATACAGCAACTAACCGAAGTGACTCTAATGGCAATCCATCTCATGTACCCATAATGGCTGAGCTGAGACTTGAACCTGTGAATACAGATGTGATATGCAAGTGATCTGTAAAGGTAAGAACCATAGACCAGCCAGAGCTCCTAACATTTTATGACAAATACTGCTTATTTGAATTAAAGCAAGACAAAAACAGAAAAGGGATTTTTCTATGCTTAATGGGAATGGGGTATAAGCTCATCAATTTAGGGAATAAACTACCAAAATGGGAGGGGCCCCGAGTGGGAACATATATTTCCAGAGAAGATTGCTAAAAATGAGGCATTTGTGCATGATTTTGTAACAAGTCACATTACATTCACACCATATTTTTCCAGGCATTCCTGATGTATGTAGTAAGATACAGATAATAAGATGTCTTTGGTGGACCTTGGAAAGAGATTGCTGGATGCAGCCAAGAGAGGAGACACAGATGAAGTCCGCACACTTATGTCCAATGGAGCCCCATTTACAACAGACTGGGTATATATATATATATATATATATATATATATATATATATATATATATATATATATATATATATATATATATATATATATATATTATACATACATGCATATGGTCAAACCTACTTATATTGAGAATCCATGTATGTCACACGTTTTAGTCTGGTCCTGATAATTTCATTCATTGTAATGCTAATCATTCCTGTCTTTTCTTGACCCTTGTTAAGTTAGTAACCCATTATGTGAGGCATAAGTTTCATTCTGAAGTAACTTATGGACAACTGCTTATTTCAACTAATTGCAGCCTGTAATGTCCATCTTAGAGACATTTTATAAGAAATGATCAGCTAAATTCACTGTGATTGATTTTGACACAGTTTTGGTCAGTTACATTTTAATACTAGTCACGAGTCAGCACTAGCAAAATAAATACTTTAAAAAAAAGTACAATCCTACACCATTTATTTAAATTGAAATTCTTTTGTGGGTACAGACAATACAGAAGAACAATGTGCTTGGACTTTCTGCTGACTGCTAAGGTCAATGTTCATGTGATATCTTTTTGAAGGCAACATAACCAGTAATAGTGATTGACAAAGAAGTTACATTAACTACATGTATCATACTTTACATTTTTGGTATTATATTTGATTTTACAATTGAAGATCTTGTGCCAAGAACCAAGTTTTGCTGTAGCTATACATATCTCCATTCCCTATATTGATAGATGTACATATGTCAAAGTGAGGTTAATAAATTTAAAATATTTTTGTGCCTCGGCAAAGAACGAAAAAAATGATAATTTCTTCAAGCCATTACCATGACAAGGAATGTATTGGGTGAGGTTGGATGTTTATTAACTTTTTAAAAAATTTTTGTCTTCAATCACACATTACAGTATGTTGGTTTCCATTTAATATCAGTATTCATGGCAGTTCCATGCAAATCCATTTTGCTTACATAAGGGTGGTAAGGTTTAGATAAGTTCATGGTTTTTTAAAATTTCAGCATGAAGAATATTAAAATTATGACATGTTCATTGCAAGATATAAATTTATTAAATTAAAAGAATAGAGTGGACATACATCATACATGTACGCACACGTGAGTAATTTATTAACAACGCTGTTCTTTTTGTATTGTCTGCTGTGTACATCTGGAGTCTGAATTCCATCTAAAAAAAATATGAAATTACAACACTTGTTTACTAAATTAAAACTACAAATAAAGCAATAATTATTCTTAAAACTATGATCTGTTTGTCTGCAATGTTCCATTAAGCCTAAGGGTAAGAGACAGGTCAAAGACATCTTTACAATTATGTTACGAGTATCTATGAACCTCAGTATCTCTGGGCCTGGCTATGTCAACAATTTTTTGACACCCATGATGTAAATAGACATAAAACAAATACACATTGAAACTGAATCATTTGCAAGAAAAACTGGAGGAATGGTGAGCATATATCCCTAAGTTGTTTCATACTTGTGGCAATTGTAGCTAATTGTTGTTGTTATAGGGTTTAATGTCATTTTTCAGCACACCATAGGCTACACATGGCGGCCAGTATTATTGGTGGAGAAAGAACCCGGGAAAATCCCGGAAAGAACCACCGACCCACGAGAAGCTACTGGCAAGCTTTCTCACATAACTACATTAGCCGAATCTTAGACTCGAACTCACACAGACAGAGGTGAGATGGCAGTGATACGCAGTGGAGAGCGCTTTAGACCACTTGGCCACTCGGGGCCCCAATTGTAGCAAAGCATGTGTGCATTCTATACTTACATGTCAGGTGATGTCATGTGTCATGACAACTGTATTGGGCAGGATATTGGATCTAGTGAAGATACATAACGGGTAGTGCTGCAGATGACATTGAAATTCATTTATATTTATGCCATACACAATACAAAATCAATATTATTTTGGTCATTTAACAACACCTTATCAAGTACATGTAATAAACAATTGGTTATGACTGCTCAATCACATTGGTTATAACTGCTTGAGGCAATCAAATTAAAATTAAATCACAATATCTTTCATTAATTGCATCATTTGATTTGGTGGTTGCTAATGGAAACTTTCTTGTTTTCCATATTGATTGACCCAGGTCCCATTCCAGTCATTGCAGGAATATCCATTGGTATTAACAGTGAGTTCTTTGTTACCAACAAAGACCATCTTGGCCTTGGGACTGAAACAGGAAACATTCAAAAGAAAAATTGTGTTGCATGCTAAACAAGGTCTAATGAATCGCAAAGACTGTAAGCAATTATTCCCATGAAAGGTAGATTTAAAGAGAGGCAAATATACTTTCAGAAACAGTGAGAAAGAAATATTTACTAAAGTATTATAATTGTAGATTTCATTCATTTTCTTAGGCAGAAAATATCAACTTGACATTTCTTTTTTCAGCTTGGGACATCACCATTACATTTTGCAGCTCAGTTTGGGCATCTTAGCACAGCTGAGGTTTTATTGCGGGCTGGAATAAGCAGAGATGCACGAACAAAAGTTGACAGGACCCCTCTGCATGTAGCTGCACAGGAAGGACATGTTGAAATAGTGCAGCTTCTTTTACAACATTCTGCAGACATAGATGCCAAAGATATGGTATGTTTTGATTTGTCAGCACTTTTATTCAGTTGTTATTTGGGGGGTATTCTAAAGTTGTACTTTTAAAAATAGACCCTATCTTTCAATGTTTACCAGATTAATAGCTTTGATTAATTTTTATACTACTGATACTATTTTTGTACCTATTAAGTACACCAATACTAAACAGTTTAATGTAGGCGGATAAGATTCCTATATTTTTTATAGATTCATACAAAGTCTCTTTTTTTGTTGTTGATATTCCATTTCTTTTGTCCATTATTTTTTGTCAAATACCTTAAATATCCAAAGTTTTTCTTCCTACCAGAAATGTAATGTTGGAAATTTATTTCTCTGTTGTTGTCTTTGGTTTAATATAATTTTTCAGCACATGATAGGCTATTCATGGCGTGCAGTATAATTGGTAGAGGTAGAAGCAGGGAAAACCCAATTTGAACCACAAACTAATAGGAATCTACTTGCAAGCTTCTCACATAATCACATTGCCTGATATATTTCTGTGAGGAAAATATAGTTTGATTACTTTGGGATAACTCTCTATCTCTGATATCACTGAAACTAGCCCTACCAGAAAGACAAAACAAAACTGTCTTTCTTTCTATATTATGACGACAAAAGGAAGCAACTCATACAGGTTAATTTCCTTTCCTACTTGTTTGGTGGTTACCTTTAAAACTGATGATGCCACTTCTTCTGGCATGCTGTAAGGATATCCTCCATAGGATCCATTTAATCTTATCCATAAATTTAATCTTTTATTTTTATAGTAAGTCAAAATCTTTTATATGCAACAATTTTTTAAAAATCATAGTTTTGGCAATTATTGTACTCTTTGTAATTGTCATGTTTGATTTCAGTTGGTAGATTTTTTTGGGCGTTGTACTTAGCAGCTATTACACTTCATTGTTGCTTCAGTTTATTTGTATTTGATATATGCACTTATCTGCTTTTCTTCATCACAGTGATGACAGCCATGTACAAGAATCATAAACGATTTAAGATTGTGGAGGAATTGCATAATGATATGTTTGTGCTTTCATTTACTTGTTAGACACACATCATGACATGTAATGTGTGTGTGCTTTCGTTGGAAATACTCGGTTCATGCTGCAATATATCATAGTAATATGCTTAACATTCATTGCACATGAGAATCGTTGATTAGTCTCATGGGGGATGTTGAGATGCCACTTCCACATTACACCTCCAGTGCTGATGCAAAAAATAGTTTGTTTCCATGCACACAGCAAAAATCGTTGAATAGTCTCATTGATATTGGTAAGAAAGATCCTTCTTCTCCCCCCCCCCCCCCCCTCCGGTTTGAAAATGCAGAATCGTCAATACTGTAGATATCACAGAAAATTCCAGTGAACCATTGGAATTGCATATGATTAAAATCACTCTCTGCTATGTTGTTGTAATTATATCTGCGAGTTGAAAAGGTGTTTATATATTGCATTACCACTGGAATTAAACTGTTGCAGTGGCCTAGTGGTTAGAATGTCCATCGTGGAAGCGAAAGGTGGTGGGTTCGATCCCCATCCAAGTCATACCAAAGACAAAAATGGTACTAACAGCTGTCTCACTTGGCGCTCAGCATTAAGAGGTTAGTGTTAGAACTGGTTGGCCTGGTGTCTGGATAATGTGACTGGGTGGGACATGATGTTACATGTCTGCAGCATGATGCCCCACTGCTAGACATAACTATAACTGCCTCACTGCAGATATCATAGCGATATGACTGAAAAATTGTTAAAGCTACATTAAAAATCCTAATCAAACAAAATAACCACTGGAATTATGCCTTGGACTTAACCGATGAGACACAATTACTGACAAATATGCCCATGCCCATCATGAGGCTTGAGTGCTTGTAACTAAATGTAATCCCACATGCAGGGCTCCAAATTATAAGTAAATTACTCAAAATGTTTACAAAATGATCTAATTGGTGAGTAAATTTTGGAGACTAGACCAAAAATTATACAAGGATTTAGTTCATTATTCATATAATTGGTTACTATTTACCTATCAGCTGTACATGTAATACAGTCCTACCCACTTACATTGACAAAAATTAAGGTCATAGTCCTGAGGTCTATTATTACTACCAAGTTTATCATGATTATGTTGACAACAAGATTAAAAAAAAAACTGCAAATGTAGACAGAAGCTTTCACTCCCAACTTGAATAAATTCTATGTTTTCTTATCATGAAAGTTGACAAGCTGTCAGTTCCCAATAGTTATTTGATGTTGCTGACATGCTTTAATGCTGCTCTTACATAACAAATGGCATACTGCCCACCCATATGTTTGATCCTTGGAAGTAGTTGTTTTTTTGTGGCAACTATCATGGCCAGCTTTAATTTAAAAAAAATTGGCTAATATGTATGAAAGCTGTGAAATAGGATTGATTATTGCATTTTCCTAAGTTATTGGTGATTGGAACAATTTATTTGTGTTGTGCAAGTTTTGTTTTATGTAGGAACAATCTAAGTTTGTTTATGCCCAAAACCATTACCAGATGGCAGCATAAAGTGCAAATTAAAAAAAAACAATTTTCAAGGCTTTTGTTAAAATCATTTTAATTGAACATATTACATTTTAATTAAATTCCATTTTAATTTGATGTATTGAATTTGCTATCAATGGTCTTAATTAGATGCATTATTCTGTTTGTGTATTCTGTAAATTGTGGGTTTATGAATAGAGAAAGTTTTACATTCAAAACTTGGTGACAGGTTCTGTTATTTCCCTATGAGTAACCTCTTTCCCTTGGTAGTTTCATTAAGAAATTTACATTTTTTTGTCTTAGGCAGCCCAATATCTAGGCCAATTTATGTACATGTAGCATGTAAATAACAACTAAACAGCCATGTGCTGTTGGTGACAGTGCATATGGAAGTTAACTGTTTAGTGACACATGTTAATTGACAATACATATACAGTACATAAAACAAGGACTACCATTTTATATAGGTGTGTTTGTACACTATATATTTTCTAATGGGGTTTGACAGATACAGATATATTCTTACATGAGCTATACCAGTCTTTTATGGATGTTTTAGTGGCATGTACTGTACTTCATGCGTTATGGATTGTATAACACATTTAGTTCATTTACTCAAAACATCTATTATTTTTCTCAAAGTGTAAATCCTACACACTGATGACAAGCTATTCTCTGTAGAGAAATTTCACTTGTATGCTAAATTTTTGGGGGTTGTGGGGACTACTAAAGACATTAATCACAGATGAATTTGAAAATATCCTTAAGTGCCTTATGGTCAGTTGTGCTGACAAAAGAACTGTACAAAATTGACTTTGACAACATTCTACATTAGATCCGAATTCTTCTACTTCTAGTCATATCATTATCCAATGCTTTTGTGTTGAAGAACAATTTGAGATGTCTTACTCCCAGCACAGTTGAAAGGCTTTTATGAATCAGCATAGATTACAAGATGTCAAAGAATTTAGACCTGAACCTTATAAAAAGATAACGTTTTCTCAACCCATGAAATTTAGAGGCTTACCAAATCAACTACCAGAAGAAGTGATATCAACTGACCTGAATAATTTGAATAATTTTGTAACAGTGAAAGTAGTTGAGATACATTTTTAAAATGTTTTCAAAGTTCAATTTATTGTGTTTTGGTCTAGATCACCATTTTCTCATAATGACCAAATATTTTAGTAGCCATTCTGTAGCATGTATGTTAGATCTACTTGGAGCCCTGATATGAGGAATGAGTATTTATGATTTAAACATGTTCCCTGCTTGAGATGGCATTAGTGTGTATTAGTGTCATTTTCTATGCGAATACAAAATTAAGAAATCAGGCAAGATGTGAAGGTTTGCAATTTGTCCCATATGCCACAACCAGCCACACCTAATAAGTTGGCTGGATTACAAAGTATAAATGACTTTGGTGCACTGTTGGCACTTTACAGTAGTCTTGAGTCTGTTGTTCAAAGCTGCTTAGCTGTTGTCCTGACATAATGCATAGCCTTTTGGCTGTACCAACAATATTGTGCCAGCTGGCCAGACTGTAAGAGTTGAATTTCCATCCATGGAAAATATCTCATTATTTTCTTTATGGACAAAAGGTCAGACTATTATGATGATGCAAATAATGATCCGTGCCAAATTTCATTTTTAAATGTTGGCATTAAGATTTCATAAGCTATTTTAATGTTAGCACTTCTACAGATTCCTGTATGTGTCATTTAATATATCTTTTTGTCAATACATTATCTCTGCAGTTAAAGCCACATGTTATTTATTCAGTTTGCCTATGTCTTTGAAAACAATCAATGGAATCAATATCTTCACGCAATATATCCCGACTTTAAAACAAAACTGTTCATTTCATTCAAAATAATGTTTTGCTTCACTTTGCCTGGTCACATGAGTCATGTATGATGTACTCAATACAGTATCAAAAAGAAAGTACAATAATAGACCATGCATTTTAAAACTATTATTTCAGTGCATTGATATTAATATTAGTAAATTTGTGTGCTTATTTTACTTAAAATTAAATTTGTAAATTGTAATATTATCACATTATTACTTATTTTTTGATATGATCTCCTTATAAAATCCTTGTAATTATAATACATATGATAGGTAGCCTGAAGCTGGTGAAAATAAGTGTAATTCTGGCACAGTTGTACAACTGTCAGCAGTTAAGGGACTTTGTCTAATTCAGACTTGCTGTATTATCACAGAATCATTGGTTGTGTAGCAGGTGGCAGATCGATCTTGAACACAGTCACGCACCCTTCAAAACATTGCCACAATGACCAGGGGTGCAGTGCCTGCCTGCATCTCTGATATTGATAATTTTCAGGCCAGGTCTGCATAACACATAATTTAGCATTGTGGCAAGCTCAGAATGTTCTAAAGCAAATTTGGAGGACTATGAACATTTTACAGTTGCTTGTCCATTGGGTCAGAGAGTAGGGAAAAGGTAAAGACTGGACAGATGGTGGTGTAAAATATTGGTTACTAGACCAATATGACCACATGAAAATTCCAGCAAAAAATGTCAGCTTCATGGATTAGTATGTATCATTTTATATTTTCAGCTAAAAATGACTCCACTTCATTGGGCCACAGAGAAGGGACACATTCCTGTCATAGAATGCCTTTTGAAACAAGGAGCTGATGTCAACTGTGAAAACAAGGTGCTGAGAATTGTCATATTTTAAGAGATTACTTTTTGTAGGATTTTTTGAATGATTTGTTTATTTGAAAGCATGGAAATAGCAGTATGCAGTGAAACTTAAGAAAACTAGACACCCAATTTTAACCTTCAGAAATATTTTATTTTAGAAGGTTTCATTTTTAGGAGGGCCAAAAAAGAAGAGTGCATTCTTGATCTATTTTTTATTCATGCCTACACTGTGAGGACATGTTATCAAGAAGAAATTAATATTGGTTATTTAATACACCTGTTGTGAAGGATTCAGTTTTTAGAGATATAATCTACTTTGAGATTTTGTACCTGTATTATTTGACAGGTAATGTGCAGATGCTAACCATTAGACCCAAATTTGCACAGCATATGGTGCATCATTGGTCAATTATCAGATTAAAGGGTTGGGAATTACAGATAGCAGTATACATGCATCCAATTTTCAGAGGTAGGTTTACATTACATTTTGAAAAATGGTTCAGGCAGTGTCTCTGGGATCTGGAATTTAGAGGATCTGATTTGTAGAGGCTATACAGCAAAGAATTTGTAAGACAAGATGTTTTCCAAAGAAAAATGGTCAGTTTATAAAGAATTCTGGACTGAAGAAGGTCTGATATTCAGAACTTTCATTTGTTTCACGTAAAAGCCACAAATCAGTCTTGTGATTTTAAACATTTGTTTAGCATATGGTATGAAATAATAGTTTTGTTCCTATTTCTTCTTTCATCAATTCCGCTCCACATGTTAGTGATGAAAAACTGCAGTTCTTCATGCGTTTATGACACAAAAACAGTGAGACAAATAAGAGTTATTCAATTATTTATTTTTCTTTCACAAGAAGTACTAATTTATCACAAATGGAGAGTTTTATTTATACAATACATTATGCATAATACCATTTCTCTGAAAATAATATTTAAATTTAGTTTTCAGACAGTCTTGAAGGACAATTTAGGATCTGAAACAACAAAAGTATTGTCAATAACATGTTGAATAAATGTAATCCATTTTAGATGGTTCCAACAGTATTAAATATTAAAATTAAAGTTTTAATTTTTTTTTATTTTAAAAAAGTGTTCTTGTAAGATCCAAGGCATTTTCTGTATTAAGAACTGAACATATCACGTTTTTTTTTTCTTCTTCAGTTTGATAAAACACCTTTGGATATTTCCATCCAAAATGGTCGACCAGACATAGCTCAAACCCTTCAGTTAGCACAGGTAATTATTTACATAAAATTTATTGCATTTCTAATGCTAAAGAGTATGCTGTATATACAGTTAATCTAGAGGCTTACACTCATTCCATTGTAAAATTGCAGAATCTTACAATTGGGTTAGAATGTAGCAATTTATATATACAGCACTGTTGCATCCTTGCTGATGTTATTGTTGTAGGGCTGAACACCATTTTTCAGTGCACGATAGGCTATACATGGCGGCCAGTATTATTGGTGGAGGGAGAACCCCCGAAAAGAACCACAACCCATGAGAAGCTGCTGGCAAGCTTTCTCATGTAACTACATTAGCTGAATATTAAACTCGAACCCACGCAGACAGAGGTGAGATGGCAGTGATCAGTAACGGACATCGCTTTTGGCCACTCGGGGCCCCCATCCTTGCTGAGTGATTGTGGGATTCCCACCCCGTATATCACAAGAATGCAAGTTTAAAGTTTAACAATTGCTGCATGTTTAATATTTTATTTAATGGAGCACAATAATTATAATAAAATGTAGAAAAATAGTGCAGCGTACCACACTCTCCTGTCTGTAAGACAGAATCATTCATCATAGTTTATAGTTATAAGTGGGATTCAAAGAAATTAGCCCATGCATATGTAATTGTGTCCATGATTATGAATTTGCTGTCACATGACTGGTACATACAGGTAATAGCTGTACTTTAATACTGGAAAGTCTGATAAAATGAAATGTAATTTTCTTAGACATTTACTTTTCATGGTTTTTGTCTACAAACAAATAATCAATTTTGTATAAAATAATTCACTACACTGCAGACATGATTTTTCTCTATTTTAAAATGGAATTTCGCTTTTCTCCTGACTTGAATCCGATATTTCTTGATATTATCCATTTTTTAAAAATAATATCCAATCCGTTTTTTTTTTTCCCCCAGTTTTTAACCGTTCTTTTCAGTCCCATTCCGCAACAACCCTTTTAACGTATTCGCTTCATTTATTAGTTAGCCCGTGACTCTCGTAAAGAGTATTCTGATTAGTAAAAAGTTTAAATTCATCCAATGAATCTTCGTATAAAGGAAATTAATGGCAATGGAAAGAAGAATTGTGCTTGCAAAAAAATGGTGTCCGTAGAGAGAGACAATGACACGAAAAGTTTAGATAAAGGTTTTAAAAAAACGGAAGGGAATGGCTGTAAGGAATTGTCAACGGAAATTTAGTTGGTCAGTTTATAAGAAAACTGAATGCTTGAGGACTGGCATTTTGTGCCCTCTGCAGTATATATATATATTAAAAAAGTTGTGGTTGAAAGAGTCTAAAACTGCACGTACAAATGAAGCTGCATATGGAAAAAATGAAGCCCTCTGTCAAAATATGTGCACTGCACGTCGTCAGTACGAGCTGGAAAGGCTCTCATTTAGAAGGAAAAGAAACGATTGTACATTGAGCCCGCAAAATCATTGGTGACCAAAAAGGAAGACTAAAGAAATCTTTCTTAAAGCCACAAAAAGAGCTCAACTGGCATATCAACAGGTTATGTTCAGTGGACAAAAAGACAAGTGAATATATGGGATTATTTGTAAATAGATGATGTATTTGAGTGTTTATTTTACATATTTGTTATGAAAAGAGAGAAATATAATATGTTGGCAGCAAAAAATGCCTAATTATTGACTTAATTATGATGTGAACACTGACATGCACATGAAATAACTTAAGTACCAATAGTATTGGAGAACAAATTCATGTGACAATAAATATTGTAAAATTTTTGGTAAGTTTGTTAGTTTTTCAAATGATTATTTTGTTACATATTATGGTCACAAGTTGCACCAGGAGCAGATTTTCAAATGTGTAAAATGCATTTTTAGACGGGGTCTTTGATCCCCAGAATCCCCTGATCATGGGCACTGCCCTTCAAGACCCCCAAACCCCCCTTTTCACATTTTCATTTATTTTTTTTTAACAGTCAAAATCATGTCTGTATACTGGTAAGTTTAATTTCATTGTGAACAGATATGCTAATGAACTAATAATTCTACTCTGTTATAAATGAAACAAACAATTTATGTGCACACTGAAGTAGTTTTTGACTAAACAGACCGACAAGTCATGTGGACATGTTACCTAAATCAGTCATTGTCATATTGGCTGGAAAGATATATGTGCTGCAATACCACAAAATACTGTTTAGGTCATCTGACATCAGGAGAGCATCCTATATGTATGATACTGAAAGCTTGAATGATTAAAGAAAAAAAATCTTAATAATGCCTATTCTACAGGGCTTTTTATTTTTTCTTGGAGCGTATTGAGAGTATAAAGTCCTCCTGATGATGTTGGGGTCTGGTAAATAGAAAAAAATGGAGGTTCTTTACTTAGGACACCCTTATTTTGACTGGCAAGCATGGTTTTGTTTTACATTGAAAACTTCTGTTTGGAGTGAAGTGCTTAGATGGTAATAGTGTTAGTGTCTGCCCCCCCCCCCAGGCATAATTAGTACATGAACTGATTAAGTTTTGAGCAACTTTAAACTCATTTTTGGTTTTCTTTTTCTTTTTTAGAAGTTAGATACAAAAAAATTGGGAGGTTTTACTCAGACTGTTGGAGGTTTAAACCCAACGTTTTATCTTTGAGAGTTGGTTCTCTCTGAATTCCGAACCTTTCAGATTTTCAAAGATTAAATTCATATTAGAGTTATGAATATAATTGTGATAATTCTTCTTCATTGTTTTCTTTTTCTTGTTATTATGATTATTGACACTATGATTTATAATATTTCAATTTTCTTTGTTTATCAGCATACAGATATACACACCAGTCTTACAGATGGAGAGACAGTTACAGTGGAGACTACAGACGATGGAGATCCCATTATTCATGAAGCAGAAACCATTACCATTGGAGCACCAGACTTATCCCCAAGCAAAGTTTCAGCTGGCAGTATTTTACCTGTAACCATTGTTCAGAATACCAGCATCAGTTCTGGCAATGATGACAAACGTAGGATCACTTTGGAACATAATTTTTTCTTTTGAAATGGCTTTCATTACAAACTGTTTGGTGTAGTAGTCTTGGGTTTATTAACCAGTTTTAATTCTTTCTTAATTCCAGGTTTGAATACAGTTGTGAGTGTTGAAGCATACTTCAATTTAGTAGTTTCATGTCTATTTTCATTGCTAATTCATCACTTGCATAATATGTGCATTCAAAACACTTTTATGTACAATTATTTAAGATAAAACATATCCAAATTAAGCCTATACTTTGTGCACTAATGTCTGACATATGAAGGATAAAAAAGACTGGATCGAATCGTCTATTAAAGCCATGTGTGTATTATCTAAGTCATATGGACATATGTATTAACAAGATCAGATAAACTCATATAAAGTATACCAATGTACACTTAGGTAGAATGATACTGTCTACTTTACAGAAGATGCAGAGCAAACTAGCAGCACCTCAGTCTTGGCCACATTGGCAGCATTAGCAGAGGCAACAGCGCCCAATCAAAGTAAGTCATACTTTTGTTTCTAAGTTCATTTATAACAGGCATATAAATGTTTAGGGTCCATTGTGGCAGTGTTGAGCTGTTTCTAAAGTGCTCTCAAAGTCAATCAGCAGCCGAACCCAATCAGCCAACTTGTCCCAAATATAAATATTTTTATTATTATGCAGATTTCTCAATGTTAGCAGTTTACATCACAACATTTTGTTGCCAGTGAGTTTGGTTAATTCACATAATAATGGGTCCAGGAACTGGAGAAAAACAAAATTTCACACTAATTTAAGATATTCTACATTGTGATTTTAAGCTTAAAATGATAAATGAAAAGGCCAGATTAAGAATTGCATGTGATTAATGCTGACATGACATAAATATATGTGGAGATAAATCATTTATTTAATCAGAATATCAACATAACACTACTATGTGAATGTTCTTATGGGTGCATCATAAAATAATCTGACTTGGCACCTCAAGATACTAACCATACATTGTCTTTGTACAGTTTATATTCATACTAAAGTACTAAATAAATGTTGACTTCATAATATGGTATATCTAATAAAACTCATGCATCTATTTTATTGAACGGTTTATACTGTTCTAGAAATGCCATTCTGTTACAATCAAACATGGATTCTTCAATAAAAATACAATGCATTTCAGCAAGTTAGTTAATCTGATACAGAATAGAGGTAAAATATTTTACCTTAGCCTTGTAGTCATCACATCATAATACAAAACCAGCAGATATGTTTAAAATTAGTTCATTTAGATTGTATCAGAAATGTCTTGTATAATACATCTTTAGAACATAGTCAATACCATAACCATATAACTAGCGTGAAATAGGATTTTTAATATTATTGATAACAGCTTACTCAGATAAAGATATTGCTATTAATCATTGAGTAAGCACTATTTTATATATTTCATATCATAATCTGATGTTTCAAGTCCCTTAACTACTTCTTTAGGATGACTGAAGGCAGTCTTTAAGAAGGTCTTATATAAAAAGAATATTACATGACTTTATTTTTATATAGACAAGTTACTTGCTTACAGCAATAATAGTCATAATAATATTCTTGAATGTTGATTCTGTTGAGAATACAGGTGTAATAATTTACTTTTTATCCAGGTGTGAGTACTAGTGATGCCATGAACTGGCTTGAGAGTCAGGGAATTACCATGATAACTACTGCTGATGGAAACATTATCACATCAGCTGTGGAGAGTGGACAGTCCATAACACTCACAGGTAGAATCCATGTTGTCCTGTCTGGTATCATCTGTTTTGTTTGCAGTTTTATCTCTCTCTCTCTCTCTTTCAACAATTTTGTGTTGTCTGCCCTCTGGTGTATGCATTGTTGTCCCTTGTATCTTTGGGAAAGGCACATGGTTCCCATTTCCTCATATTGTGTTGAAAGTACTATTAAAAGTCTCTTTCTCTTTGTCAGTCTGTGTTTACCTCGTGTAGGCACATAAATGTAGAATAGGCTGTATATTGATAAACGGCAACTAATAAATGCAGCCTTTTCTCCTCCAAGAGGTGTCCCATGATATTTGATTGTACATTTTTTGTTGAGAATTTTAGTCTGTTATAAAGATTTCAAATTTTTTAAACTTTACTCTTTTGTTATGCCCATTTTAAGCATATTATGATGCTGTTCTTCCTTGTGACTGTTTTTATGTTACATTTGGTTTCTGCATAGTAACTTTTGTTTTTCTGGGGTAAGAAAGAAACATATTTATTTTAAGTCCAAAGGTCAGAATCACTACCAATGAAAAATATAAATGGATTCTCCTTTAAGTTCATACCTAGATCAGATTAAAACTGGGAATAAAAGCCAGCTACCTCCTAGTCCTACAGTGTAACACACCTTCCTGATATTTGTGTGTTTTAGGTTGCTTTCTTACTGCCTAAATAGTGGCATAGTGTGACAAGTTTCACACTGGAATGAGAATATAAATTTGGAGGGATATCTGACACTTGGAGGCCTGTATAGATGTTTTTTCTACAAATTTAAGTCATATTGCTTTGATTGGTCTCTAGTTTATCTGGTGTCTTTTTTCTAATAAATTTAAATTCTGACAGAAGTACACAAAAAATGTTATCAAGTTCTGATGACTTACAATATATTTGGCTGGAATGCTTTTGAAGCTGCGAATTTCAAAATCATATTCAAGTTAAATGACGTTTCTATAACAAAATGAATTTAAAAAAATACTGAATAAAGTGTTTGGATAGCTTTGTTTCATTCAAGATCCTTTTCATACTTTTAACCAATTTTCGGTATTCCCAGCTTCCATTGCATTCCAACCAACTGAATTTTGTAAGTCAGCGGAACTTGAAAATACATCAGTAGTCATGATCTTGGTCTACTGAGGGAATTGTATGGATCTTGCACAGTAAGACCACATACCTTTGACCAGAGGTCTAGCAGTTGAGTGAGATCCATTGGTCAGTAATCTTCAAAATCTAGTCTTACTAGTGCCTACACTGAGGGCTGTTAAACACTGGGCTAGCATATAATGTGCTGTTCATGGTATTTTTGTTTGAATTATCTTTATTTTATATGCCTTTTTATTTTAAAACCTAAGCTACTATTCTCATGCATACTCTTTTCTTTCCTTTATCCATTCTAATTATTAGCAGAAATTCACCATTTTCAGTTATAACAGCATTTTTCAGAGTCATTGTTTTCTGGGACATAGTTTTAATTATTATGACCATGATGCCAGAAAAACTTTTGGTAGTGTCCTTTGTCTATTGTGTGTTGTCCATTATCCATTTCCAAGTTTATTCACAGATTCTTTTTAAAAATTGCTTGACCAATTTAGCAGCAAGCAGTCTGGTATCAGGGTATTTCAGATTTGTTTCTGAATGCTGATTTGTACAAAATGACCAGTAATAATAAAGTAAAGAAACCAAGGAGTATTTGTCTCTTAAAAAGCACTCAACAGAATTTGGTAGATTTAACACATCATTGCATGAAAGTCTTTAAAAATTGCTTGAAATATTGTCAATCATCAAATGTAGCCATCATTACTAAAACTGGAAAAACCTTTAAATGACTTTTTTCTTCATGATTGTTGAACCAGATTTTGACAAATATGACAGAAAATGCTCTGACATAGAGGATTTCCATTTTTCTTAATACAGTTTTTGATGCATTGTCAGTTATGGTCACCAAAACTAAAAAAATATAGAAACCTTTAAATGACCAGTCGGAAACACTAAATAGTTTGACCTGATGTGACAGAATGCTTTCCGTTTTATGCAGATTGATGCTGATCCATCTCCAAATATGGCTGCTGTTGCTAACAATAGAAAATTTTTAAAACAGACTTGTAAAAAATAATAACATAATTTTCCATAATTTCACAGAAATGATCCTGGCATGAAGGTTTTTCAAGTTTTTCATAAATTATGCCAATCCACCTCCAGATATGGCTGTCATTGCTACAACACAGAAAGTTTTCAACAGGATTTACCAAAGAATTCTGATGTTAGGAGCTTTAAGATTAATAAAATTGGTAGTAATATGTCAAATAAAATCCATGAAATACCAATTTGTCAAAAATCACTCCATAGAATTAGATAATGTTTTGACAGAAACATTCTAGTATGAAGCTATTTTAGGTTTTACTAGTCTGTCATAAAGTAAGACTATTGCTACTGAAATATATTTCAAACAGATAATAATTTCCCTTAAACAAACTGCTTAACAATGCTTGACCAGGTAATTAGGCAAATGTCAGCCGAGTGAATCATCTTTAGCATTCTTGATGTTGAGCCCATGGTAGTGAGAACGTCTGTGTTGTCAGCATCAGTAGTTTAAATGTATATTAATGTTTTTCCAAACTCATTCATATATTCTTGTTATACTTTTTACATGTTCATATATCCCAGTCATATAAGGTTTGTTATTTATTTTTTTCATCCCAAGTTCCTAGGTGGGATATGACAGTTTATGTGCATATTTGCCCGTGACCTTCAGTTAAAGTTTTAAAAAAAAACCATAAAACTTTGAAATAAATTGTGTAAAGGTTTTGGTTAAAGTGTATCATCTCTATACATATTCTAAACCCATTGGTGAATTTAAAAAAATATATTTGATGAGTTAACTTAATATGTGTTTTGTTATTGTTATGGCTAAAACTGTTGAAGGTATTCAAACTTCATTAATTACAGGAATGGGTACAGCATTTACTTTCAATTTGATCTTCACTGTTACATATCATGTACATGTGCATATGTGCTCATAAGGAGGTGCAATATAACTGTAAACATCTTTTTACCTTCATTTCTGTGAAATTATGGAAAATTATGTTGTTGTTATTATTTTTTACAAGTCTATTTTAAAAGTTTTCTACTGTTAGCAACAGCAGCCATATTTGGAGATGGATCAGCATCAATCTGCATAAAACGGAAATGTGTCCCCAGAAATGGATTCTGGATAAACATACTCACTAGCTGACATATGTACCCACCATTAATATTGAATGATTTACATGTACCTAATTACATGAGCACATATCATGTGTCATGGTTTACATTTGTCTAAAGTTATTTAGTTTAGCAAATGGATAAAACTTTTGTCACACCTACAATAATGAGAAAATGAGTTGTAAACAGGTTTATTTATGTTTTGGTTTAAATTTTTCATTTTATTTTTTGTCCTATACCTAATACTACTTGGCTTCTGTTCATGATTGACATGAATTAAAATGGAACAAAGACAAATTATTGTGTGATGCAATCTTGCACTTGAGAGTCAGCAGTGAAGTCATAGAAGATAAGCACTACAATTATATTTTTGTTTGGGTTTCTTTCCTAAACCCCTCACTAGGGTTAATTTATACTTAGAACATATCATTTTGATGCAAAGACAATTCATTCCTCAACACATTCATTTGTTCCTTTGGCTTTGGAGTAAAGGTCACAAAGTTTAAATCAATGCTTGTATTGTGGGTTTGACAGTCTCAATTGTTAAATGTTATGGTAATAACAATAACATTGCACCAACAACAGCAATAATAATAGTAATAATACAGTAATAATAATAACAATAATACTACTACTACTACTACTAATAATAATAACAATAATAATAGTACTATGACTACTATTAATAATAATAACAACAACAATAATAGTAATACTACTACTACTACTACTACTACTACTACTACTAATAATAATAATAATAATAATAATAATACATTGTATTGTTTCCAGAGGCAGGGAAAATAGCTTTAAACATTATCAAGCAGCAGCAAGATTTGAGTCAGGATAGTGCTGACTTGTCCACAGAAGAGATGACTGTTGATGAGACAGTTGTAGAGAATGAGGGAGGAGATGGAGAACCAAACCAGGTGTGCCTTCAAGACAAACACTTTAAATTTGGATCAGAAGTATATACACTTTAAAACTTTAGTTGAATAGATAATGTATTCACCTGGCATTTTTCTAGACTAATTCATATTTCTTTACAGTGAAATTTCCAAGGTGTGTACTTTATTCATTTTAAATTTGTTGACATCATAACCCCATCCACTGTCACTTGGACCAAATTGATCTTATACTGTATTTAAAAAAAAACACTCTTTGGACAAAAGCTGACAAATGGCGTACTTTTCATTTTTGTCATATTCTCTGTTTGTGAAAATCCCATTTGATCTTTTTTGCACAATTTTTGAATATGTATTGGCATAATTACACAAACAGAAAGGAGTGGACCTCAATTTTCTTGAATATGTGCTTTATTTCCAATTAATGTGTAAATTACCTGCTTATGCTTCACTGCAGTGTAAATATTGTGGACTACCATTTCCATTGGTTTAAGAGGGATGATTGTTGAATACTGAGTTTAGTTGAACTCTATGTTTCTTTACTCGTTGGGGTGAAGGTGATTAGATGTTTGTTTCATTAAATTGCATCCAATAGATCATGCCTGAATTTACTCAGTAAGGAAAAGGCATTAGAATAGTGTGTGAATGAAGTAGTCTGCCTAAACCTATGCAAGTGTCAATATGGGCTGTCATCTGTGTGAGATGTTTTTCAAAATGTAACCTCTAGTTTTCCTGTCAATGTTCGAATAGAGCTCTACAGTACTGATTGTTACAGAAATGAGAAGTACCCCCCCCCCCCCCAATTATAATTATCAATCAGGGTCACTCATATTTTGTTGGATCACCGATACATTGGCAGTTCGTAGTCTGTGCTGGTTAGTTCTTTTGATGAATTTGATTGATTGACATTATTGTACTGAGTAATGATATCTATACTTAATCTTCAGCTGTAAAATGACTTGCAGATACTTGTATTTTGAAAGAACAAGTCTGTATGGGATGTGTTGTTGTAGATTCTCCATTTCATGTATACTTTAATGTGACAGTAAAGCTGAAACATTCAGTGCTGTTTCAGAATTTAAGCCTGGGCCTATGAGTAATTGACTGTATGGTAGAAATTAGCCTGGATATAGTTTTTACTGGCATCTAAATAAAAATGTTTTAAAAACTTTGAAACATCAGCTATAGAAAGATTTTCATTTTCATATTTTATCGCAATTCTATCAAAGGATACATTACATCACTCAGTATTCCAGAATATCATCCAGATTACTAAGGACTGTAACTAATGGTTCATTTACAAATACATGGTCATCAATGTTGGATGAATCAGTCAGGTTTTAATGGAATTTGTCTAGATATTTAATCTTCCTTCCTTCCTGTTGTACATCTTAAAGGCGATAGTTGTAGTAAAATTGTATTCTATTAAGAATGATATTAGAGTGTAGAGTCAAAGATTTGCAGTGTTTATGATGAATTCTACAAATGGCACTCTGGTAGAACATTGTATGGCTGAGTTACTTGTGTCATGCTGTCATTATGAAAGAGAACAATGTCACACTAATTGACATCTACCTTACAAGTAACATTTGTAGTTTATTTATTTTGGTATATTCTGTTCTTATTTTCCTCCATCAAATACATTGCCTAATATCAAAATCATTATTGTAACTTAATTTTTTACCTATGAATCCAGCTCTCCCTTAAAGAGCTTAGAACACTGTACATTTTATTCTTACATTTTTTCTTTAACAAATGTGGCTTGTGTTAATGACCCTTTTTCTTGTGTCAATGCCTAATCCAAAGTTTTTTAACCTCTCTTGCCTAATAACAAAAATATTATTATTGTAACTTAATATTTTACCTCTAAATCCAACTCGCCTTGAAAAATGGAAAAAAAAATCTGTCTGGGATACAGGCAAAGGGAAGCAACTCTTCCAGGTTAACTCCTCTTTCTACTTGCTAAGAGGTTACAGTTATATCCATATGTATCATATCACTTAATGCTGTAAACACAGACCTCTAGTAATCTGATTTTATTCTGTGTTTTAATTCAACCAATTTTTTTTAATTACAGTGGTGTGGCAAGTCAAAATGTTACCGTATATGGTGCACAGAACATGTATGAATTCTGGTGGATTTATGTTGATTCATGTGTTTGATATTCCTATTCGGTTTGTTATTGTCACTTGGTAACATACTGTTTCACTGGTAGAAACATGTTTTACATTTATTTAATATCTATATGTTAATATGCAATTGTTTCTTTTCCTTCTTCTGAACAGAGACATCAGCAAGTGCAAGAACAAGAAACAATTTAAAGTCATAGTTGCTCATTGGCACACATTATATAAACTTGTAAAGTTGTTTCGTTGCAAAGACTTGGTCAAATGTTTTGAAAAAGCAGCTGAAGGGCTGCAAAGAGGAATTGACGGTAGTGCATCAGTGCACAAATTTGTATACATAGTCATTCACTCATGTCTAAATCATTGATTAATTTCATGGGGGATGTTGTCATCTTCATCCCCCAAGGAGTTGCAGAAACAGGACCACAACATAAAATAACCATGATTACAGTGGAATCATTGATTAGTCTCATTGGTGTTGTTAAGTTAACCTTGCCACTCTTTGCTCCCATGAAGATGCAGAATCAGCACCAGAATATGCTGTATCTATGAATAAAGTGGAATCCTTGATTAGTCCCATGGATGATGTGGAGGTGCCCTCTCTACCCCAACAGTGATGCAGAAATAGTGCCTTAACATACTGAATACAGTAGAAATCACAGGTGATTCAATTCAGGCTTTGGAATCAGACATGATCAAAATGAATCAAAAGGCTTTGTCATTGATATGATGGCGAGTCGAAATTATGTATATTGCAATTCTACTTGGAATAAGCTTAGAACCCCATGTATACGAGTTATGAGGACTTATCAATCAAGCATTTTGCTTGCTTTTGTATTTTAACCAGAATTGCATTATTTGTTGTTTATTTTTTCATTATTTACTGTTTAATGACATACAAGTCGGCCTATTGCACTGATGAAGCCATTATCTTACATTTAGTTACAAGTAAAGGCATTAATTTACTTAACTTTACTGCTCCCATTTCAGAAAGTGATAACCATAGTAACAGAGCATCATGATGCTTCGGAAGAGTCAGATGATGCTGTTCTGGTTACCTTGGATGGAAGTGGTGATGCAGTTCCTGATGATGAATTGGGTATGTAGGGCTCTCTGGCAACATGACACAAATAACTGGATTATCATTATTAATAATGTATCAAAAACACAGTGTCAGTTTATCTATAAACCATTTACCCATATTAAAAACAACGATATAGTCAAGTACAATTGTAATAATGTTTAAGACAATC
This sequence comes from Unio pictorum, assembly GCA_030141615.1. NCBI lineage: Eukaryota > Metazoa > Mollusca > Bivalvia > Unionida > Unionidae > Unio > Unio pictorum. The sequence goes on from JARLTB010000113.1 coordinate 11,774,152, forward strand.
ACTGAGCATGAGTTTATGGTCAGAGTCATAATTTTTGTTTTAATGAATATAGTTCCATGGAGGACCGCTGTAGTGGCCTAGTAGTTTGAATGTCTGCAGCGGAAGCGGGAGTTCATGGGTTTGCTCCCTTGTTGAGTCATACTAAAGACTTTATAAAATTGGTACTAACAGCTGCCTTGCTAAGCACTCAGCTTTGAGAGGTTAGTATTATGACTGGTCAGACTGGTGTCAGGATAATGTGACTGGGTGGGACATGATGCTACATGTCTGCAGCATGATGCCCTAGTGCTAGACATCACTATTAACTGCTGCACTGTAGACATCATAGTGATATGAATGAAACCTTTTTCAAAACATTTTTTAAATGAATACAGTCCCAGGCCTAGAGGTTATACAAATACAGAACATGAGTTCTGGGGTCAGATTGAGCATTTTGTAAACGAATAACATTCCTAAACATTGATATATTGCAGAAAATTTTAAATTATGAAACAAAAGTATGTTGAAAAGTACTTCTACACATTGTTTTAGAAAATAACACTCTGGTTTTGTTGAAATTGTAAAAGTTTAAAGACCGAATAAAAACTTGGAGAACTTCAGTTCTTATGTGAAATCATCACAAAGAGTATGTTGTTCTAAAAGTTTATATTTTGACCCTGGGGCTATTCTTTTTTTTTTTTTTTTTGCTTAATGGTAGGTCAGTTCCTGAAGTCTTGGTGAAATGTATTGTTTTATTTCTTGCCATCTTTAGAAACAACTAGAATTATGAATGATAGAAAGGTTTCACATTAAAAAGCAGCAATAAAGAACTGGATAAAGAACTGCTTGCATCTTTTTAAACACTGAATATTTTATATGAATTACAATTTGTACTTGTTTTTGTTTTTAAAAAAGTACAAGACATTTGCACAGATGATAAACTTTCTGTTCAGTCTTTAATTTTCAGGTTGTTGGGTGACATCAAAAATGTTTTTGATAATAAGGCATTTGGGCAATCAGTAAAGTAAATGTAGTGGTAACAGGTGAAAGATGTTGGAAGGTGGGTGCATACAATGATTTTGATCAAGTGGTGTCATTATGATTATGATTTTAAGTATCATGGTTGTAGAGTGTTAGAATGTTGCATTTCAGAAATATTAATTGTATCTAGCACAGGCTGTATTTTATTTTCAATTTTCAACAGAGGAACCAAAGCATAAGAAAATTAAGTTGGACCCAGATGCCACTTCACAGGAAGTTAGCCTGGATATTGATCACTTATTGCAGGTATATGTCCACATACAAACCAATCATTACACTTTTTTTACACTGAATTACATGTTACGCTTAAACATATATGGATTATGCTTTTTTGGATATTTCAACCTTCCAAAAAAATCAATTATTTGTTTTCTCATTTTTATTAAAATTCCATTAATCCTACAAACTGTATTTTAGAAAATACAACTTTTATGTAACTACATTATAAGAGTATGCTTGTAATCGGACTATTTATAACAACTATCCTATTACAAAGAAATATCCTGGTATTTTCAAACTTTCGACCTCAAATTCTATTTTTAGCATCTGTATGGCTTAGGAGAGAACAGACTGGTTTTCTAATTTTAATCTTTATGCACAAATTCCTTCTTCTAATTATATTTAGTGCAGAACCAGTCTAAAGGTAATGGGCACTAAAAAGTATATTTTATTTTAATCGATGTGTATATGAGAGCAGAAATATCTCCTTTCAAAAAATGTCACAGATGGATTAGAAAAAGGAAATAGAAAAAAAAAAACAACAAAATAACAGAATCCTCCAAATATGAAGACACGAGTGGAGCATCACATGACATCTATTTCAGGCCGTGTGAAAAGAATTTTAATATTTGGCGCTAAAAGTCTTAAGATGGATTCTAGTTGATGTGTGTGTAAAGCTAAAAGTGCTACATATGAAAACTCGATGTTAAAAGATGAGAGGGGCAAATATATCACTGTCCATTTAAATGTTAGCATGCTATACATAAATGCCAACCATTACGCTTTTGGCGTAATCATTACACTTTTTTTCACTAAATTACGCCTTACACGTAACCATGTATGGATTACACATTTTTGTTATATCCACCTTCCCAAAAAATCAGTTGTTTGTTTTCTCGTTTTTATTCACATTTAATTAATCCCACAGACCATATTTTAGAAAAGATGACTTCTACGTAACTACAGTACAAGAGTATGCTTGTCTGTGGACTTGTGTGGTTTTTCCTAACAGTATCATGTTCTATTTATAGCAATTTTCTACCTTGTATTCTATTTTTAGCAGCTGTATGGCTTAGTGAGGAGAGAACAGACTGGTTTTCTAATTTCAATCTTTACGTGCAGAATTTTTGTTCTAGATCATATTTGGTGGAGTACCAGTCTAAAGATATTTGGCACTAAAAAGTATATTTTATTTTAGTCTTGCTTATATGAGAGCAAAAATATCTCCTTTCCAATAATTTCACAGATGGATTAGAAAAAGGCCACACAAAAACCCAACATAAAATAGCAGAATCTACCAAATATGAAGACATGCGGGCAACATCATGTGACGTCTATTACAGGCCGTGTGGAAAGAATTTTAATATTTGATGCTAAAAGTCATCAGATGGATTATAGTCAATGTGTGTATAAAGCTAAATATGCTACATATGAAAACTTGAAGCAGTAAAGGATGCTAAAAGATGAGAGGGGCAAAAAAATCATTGTTCATTAAAATTTTAGCATGTTATATGTGGACTGCGCTTTTTATGCCTGGATTAACCTTTTTGACCACTTGAAATGTGCGTTTTCCTCATCAGGGGTTGGCATGTATAGTTATATGTATATTGCGCTTTTTCTGCCTGGATTCTGCTTTGAGACCACCTGTATTATGCTTTTTTTCTCATCAGGTGTTGGCATGAATTTTACTGTCATGTACATCTAGTTATTACTACTTGTCCTTAAAAGAGGGTCCGTTTTCTAGTTAGTCCTAAATGAAAATTATGCTAATCAAACGTCAGTATGGCAGCCATTATGAAAATCTTTCACTACTCCTTCTGAATGGAAAGTCATATTGTCATTGGGTTTTAACTTAAAGACTTCTTGGGATGTCTAGTTGATCCTAAATGAAAATTCTGTGGATCTTATGTTCAGTATGGCCACCACAGCAGCCATCTTGAAGATCTTCTGTGCTATTCCTGAACATAAAGTCACATCAGCTTGGGGTTTTCACCAATAGACTTTATGGTGTCTAGTCTATACTAAATGTAGCCTTTTTGACAATTTTGTTATTGCAATTCTTAATAAATAGAATGTGATACTGTCCATAAGGTTTTCACAAGAATAATTATATCTTGTTGGTCCTAAATGTAAATCTGACCTCAGATATGGCTGCTGCAAAGAACATATTGAAAATCATTTCACCAGATTGGATCATTTAAACATTGTTTTCTTGACAGAATCTTCTAATGGTGTCTACTTCTAACTTTCTTTAAATGGTACTAATCTTACATCCAGTATGGCTGCCACAGTACTTAATTTGAAAAAGGAAGAAATGGTCTAATCTTGAAATCTTTTTGGACATTTGAACATCCTGAGCTGCAGTTATGACATCAGACTTGCCAACCCTTACAATTTTGCCATAGGTCTCACACAAATTACCCTTAAAATACAGACTTATGGCATACAAGCAAAACTTACAGAAATGTTCATTGCCGAAAAATCCTGAAATTAGTCAGGGAACCAGATTAACTTCACAGCAGCACCGCTCACAGATGCTTTAAACTGCACCTATTTGTTCATGTGAAGCACCTGCATGATCAAACTTTTGATTATAGAAGTTTTTTTATTTAAATGTCATCCAGAAAGCGATACATGTTTAACATGAAAGGGAAAACAAGTTTCTAGAGAATTTTTAATAATCAACGCATAAGAATATAAAGAAGTATGCTGATGAATTAAAGCTGGAAAGGACACAGTTATGTTTATTGGACATCACATACCAATTTGTGTCTCATGGTTATGTGAAATGGAAAAAGAATTTCCAAGAATTACATCGTCGAGAGATAGCAACAAGCCATTGAGTTGCATAGGGTGCCTTACTGAGACAGACTCATCGGGGTTGGCAGTTCTGTTGTGACTTTTCCTTTTTTGTTGCAGAATAAAGGGGATGCAGATGGTGATTCAGATCTACTTCGTAAGCAGTTGGAGGAAATGAAGCGGCAGGCAGAGTTGTACAAAGAGCAGCTAAAACAGAAAGATAAAGATTTAGAAGAATACAAAAAGCAGCTGACAGTTATAACGCTAAAGTCTCCAGAAAAATCATAGTTTTGTATAGCATGAAGGATTTGTTGTATATAGTCATTGATATTATTGTACATTATTTCATCTCTCATTTATGTTATTATGCACAGTAAATTTAGTGTATAAAGTCTGATATGATTCGTTTATTATTATCTTGACATTCGCTCATCTGGCTCCATTTCTCAAACAAACATTTCAAATTTTTGGACCTGTTAAATTTTGGAAAAAAGTTCAATATAAGAGAATAAATACTAAGTGATTTTCCATTTATTCTGTTGTCAATGTAGCAGTCGCTTTTGAATGGATCTAACCCACCCATCAACCTTTTGTTGATACATCAAGAATCCCTTGGCATTTATGAGTTAGTGTTGAAAAGTAATCCCCTAGAACAGCCACCCCTGTAATGCAGCTACTGGTCTGCGTGTTAGTGTAAAACTCGTGTTTTCCTATTGTGAGCAGCAACATCAATGGATTCAGATTACCAGCATGCTGATACAGTAACTTTAATCCATACAAATTGGAAAGTAATCGAGTTATCCTTACTGCTTTGTTTTCTTTACGTATTCAGTTTTGTCATGAGATAATTACTAGCTTTTATGTTACCAATAAAATTATCAAGATGTTAAGAGCTAATGGCTGAAATGCCAGTATTATCAAAAGTCAGCATGAAATTTGGTTGCCATAAAATACAACTTCCCTTACAGTACAAAATGTACTGGGAGGGACCCCGAGTGGCCGAGTGGTCTAAAGTGCTTTCCGTTATGGATCACTGCTATCTCACCTCTGTCTGCATGGGTTTGAGTCTAAGACTCTGCTAATGTAGTTATGTGAGAAAGCTTGTCGGTAGCTTCTCGTGGGTCGGTGGTTCTTTCCTGGGGTTTTCCCGGGTTCTTCCTCCACCAGAAATACTGGCCGCCATGTATAGCCTATCGTGTGCTGAAAAACGGTGTTAAACTTTAAAACAAACAAAACAAAATGTACGGGAATGGATACTAGACTAAAAATGAGTTAATTGTTTGACATGTCATTTATCAATATGGAACACATTGCCTACAAAGGCAACAAGTTGTCGCTAAAGTGTCATTGAAGATCTCAACATATTTTCCTTTTTATTCAGCTGGGAAAGGCAAAATATAACCTCAAAGTCGTACAAAGGCACTGGTTTCAAAGTCCATGTGGGTCATTCTGTGGGCATATAATGAGCTCAATAAAGATATCCATTTGCCAAATTCAAGTGATTTATGTCAATATTGATTTCAAATACAATATTTTGAGATAATACACAGCAATGGATCATAGCTATTTATGTTACATATAGACATACTGCAGATTAATTTTTTTCAACATGCAGACAAAACTCATGGTTGGTTTATAAGAAATCAAAGCGTTTATAAGTAAATGTCATTCATTACTTAACATGGTTTATTTAAATGTGCTGGAGTTTATGGTATGGTCTGCAGTCATTTTGATTACCGTACTTCAGTTGCCATGGTTTTGTATATAGAAAGTGTTTTAGCAATGTCTATGCAACAGCAGTAGCAGCCCAAGTCTGCCAATAATGATGTATAACCAGCTGGATTAATATTTTTCAGTCCAGTGTAGCTGATCTTACATGAATGCTTATTGTAAAAATTTATGAACAGATTGAAATATTTTTGTATGAGCGTTGATGATAAATTTTAATAAACATCATTTGAAAAAAGCACTAATGTAAGAGAGTATATGCCATGATTACTATACTGACCCCAACTTTGGTAAGGTATTGGACTTGTGACCAGTAGGATGCAGATTTAGTTCCCACCCAAGATCCAACCAGATTGACTACTTTGATGTGTCCGTGGGCAAAGCACTTTAGTCTCTTTGCCTATGCACAATACAGTCTTCATTCATTGCAGTGCCAAACCACACACCAGATTTGTGCCTGGTATAATACCATGGCTTCATTTGTGTGATCACGATGTGTTATTAAATATGTAAAAGATGGATAAACAGTATAGGGGTTATGGGCCTAAATAATACAAGAGTCTTGTGATAATTCTGGAAAAATCAGAAATATGGTCAAACCTGTCAATAACAGCCACCCATTGCGAAAGGAAACTGGTCTTTGTAGACAGTTGACATCCTAAGGCAGAGTTAGGTGTAAAACTTTGCTCATAGAAAATTTATATATTGTGGAGCAAATAGCATTTAATTTATTATTAGTAGCACAGTATTATTCATGTGTATTATTATTAGCAGTAGTAGGATGCTACCAAGATATATTTAGCTATTTAGCAAAAAGAAAAATAACAGAATTTAATAAAATAAGCTCCCCACAAGGATACAGTATCATCACTTTTTTGTGATACTTACAAATGATAAGAGGTGTTATCTGTCTCTCCTTTAGAGATATAATAGTGTACATTTATCGGTACCCGACTCTGCTTGTCATTTAATGTATAACTAATCTTATAGTTTAATTACACCCACATTGAGAAAAGAAAACATTGGTGAACATGCACTTGATTATATATCACACACAAAAAACATGCTCATACACGCAGAGAAACATCTTCAAAATGTAATTACTAAATGACAGCTAACATGTAATTGTAAAACACACTCTTTGCCTTTTTGTTGGGGCAGTTGGTATAATTAAGCATTAAAACAGATGTTCACAGACTACTGAGGGATTAAGCAGTTGATCAAACTAATAAGATCAAAAGATTTTGTTTGCAACCTTCAATGTTCATGGAATGAAGCTCCCAGGGGCTGTTGTTGTTAGTGGCACTGGTAAAGAGACTGTTTCCTCTGACTCTTCCCATTCTATTTATGATACTTCAACATCTATATTGGGGTGTTGGATCAGAGTAAATACATTGCATAACGTAGCATTAAGAATTTTTTTAGTCTTATGGATATAGTGTCTGCAGTATGGCATTTTATAATGATGTATATAGCACACTGGGGCATCATGCCAGACATGCAGCATGATGTAACATTATTCTGACAAAAGGCCAACCACTCCTAACACTAACCTCTTAAAGCTGACAGCCAAAGCGAGGCAGCTGCTGCTAGTTTTTATTAGTCTTTGGTATGACTTGGCCAGGTTTTTGAATTCACAACCTCTCATATCTGAGGTGGACACTAACCATTACACCCGCGGTGATGTCTATAAGTTACTTATCACAAAGTTAAGTGCAGTGGCAGCATAGGATAACTGCTTACCAGCAAGTCTACCAAACTTAAATAATGTCATATATGCTTGAATTTGATAGGAAGATATATTTTAGGGAAATTGTGAATATTATGATTATGTCTTTTATCTACTCAAATGAGACAAAGCTACACGTTTGATATAATTTGACCTGATACTCACCATTTGCATGTCTAGCCATATAAATCTTGCTACTTACATATCTATGATGAGGTACCATTAGTCATTTGACATCAACAATACACCTCTTCTCCAGGCTGTTGTACAAAAAAAAATATTAAAGTCTCGAACTTTTTTGTAAAAGAATGAATGGACAAAGAATTCTCAATATATTATTCGAAGAACAAGGACCCGAATTCTGTCACTGTTGCAGCATCATGGAGAAAGTCAGACTCCTCAAGCACGTCTAAACTGTTTTATCACATGACTTCCACAAGACGTGCTCTTTGCATGATGAGTCAATTCATGTAATATACATTTATATAAACCATGCCTTTCTCATAAAAAAAGAAGTTTAATTTGCATAATTAACACATTGACTATGTTCTTGTAACTTCCAAAGGCAGAGAGTGAAGCCACTCCTTGGTTAAGAAACACTTGGATGCTGACTGCAGAAGACAGGTGACCACTGATAACATAACATTTATATTAGAAATTTTCCAGGGGAAATTGTGACCAGATGATTGCTGAACTCTGGTGAAAATTAGGACAAATTTGTATATGCAAACAAATTAAACATAACAAATGTTTTATTAAACTTATTTTTTGGAAATTCGCACCTTAATTTTAAATCAATATATTCCTGCCTAGCACATAATGTAGAAGACAAAAGAATAAATAACGAATGTGAATTAATGTCTGGATGAATAATTTTATTTGTAAATAATGATAGCTGTCAACATATGAAAATCTTGACAGTTCCATACTCTGCAAAATTTGAAAGAGGATGGTTCATTGGGTTCATATATGCAATGCATGTCTTCGAATTAAAAGAGTGAAAACAAACTAAATATAGACAAAACAAGAATGACATCTAGTTGGTGGTATATACTGATACAAAAATGTGATTTTAATGGCATATCTAACGCATTATAGGCTATATTATGCCAAGGAAATGGGAGCTAAAGCTAAGTGCCTTTTCAAAAGGCCCAAGAGAAGCAGCCAACCAGGGCAGGGCTGGTATTGAACTTGTGACCCTTTGTTTACAAATCTGATACTCTTCCACTGTGATACTATGGCGTTCAAATAAAAGTTAATTACCAGGAGGATACTACATAAATGAAGTCTTGAAAAATTAAGTTTAACTGACATGAAAAATTGAAGATGCAGGTATTATTTACAGGTTAATAATAAATATATACCACTTTTCTTAGTCAAATCGTTTCAACTGTAAAGTAAAATTATGGGGCTTTAATTTCTTCTGACTTACCTAATGGCAACATTAAAGGAGAAATTTTACATTCTTTCCCAGTAATTGCAGTCTTCAATCAAACGTCATACACAATGATTCATTTAAAACTACCCAAAACAATTTGATAAATCGTGTTGTTCTAAATTTAAGAAGTGGCATAAAATTACTTTTGTACACAAATTCTGTCATTATTCTTCCAGGCACATCATGACAATCACAGTATATTTAACACACAAATAGTCTCTTCATTCTGATTGAATACCCACATAAAGGATCTTCAGATCTCCCAGCAGTATTATCACAAGGGGTGGTTTACATCCTTTGTCACCAAACATAGAGGGAGAGTGGAGGTGAACATATATATATATATATATATATATATATATATATATATATATATATATATATATATATATATATATATATATATATATATATATATATAATATATATATAGTAATCTTTGGTACCTGATGGTATCTATATTTGCAATTCAGTTTTGTTTATGACTGTAAATTTAGTGATTAACTCTAAACAAGATGTAACAATGTTAATTTTTTTTTCACAGTGTACATTCTATTTTAAAGATACTGAGCTATAAATAGGTATTTAAATGTTCAATTCAGCCACTATATTAAACCTGTTGACATCTTTGAAGTAATTACTCATTTGCTACTGAGGTCAGGTGGGTTATTAGAAGAATTAGGTTATTTCCAATGTGATGGGTTGGTCAGGTAGGGTATTTTAACACATAGGTCACATGAGTGGGTATTATCAAATATTAGTTTCAGTAGCATGGTCTCTCACGTGGGGTATTTTGTGACATACAGTTGTAACAGACACTTGGAGATGTATATAAGATGAGAACTGAGCAATTAGTTAATCCTATTTTGGATTCTTACTTTATATGTTCTTGTGTTAATATCACTGTGCAGATGTGTTTAATGTTTGTGATACTTTGAGAGGAGACATTTGGTTGGATTATTCATTGGAACAATACAGTGCTCAATGGACTATGTCATTGTGATACATCAGGACTTGTGACTGACCAGTACAATAAAGGATCTGGATTTGATTTGAAACATTAGTTTTTATGTTTACTTGTTTAGGATTAGTTTGGACCTATTTTATAATACCCTAAGTTCCTCTTAAATTTAAATATTATAACTTTGATAATTCATCTGGTAAGTTTACAAAACTTGTTGGTTACTTTGTTTATGACCATTTACCTAAGACTTAAATATTCATCTCCATTTCTACCTTCTCCACTCTGTTAGGGATTTATCAAAGTCAAAATCTTCAAACGATGTCTCCTCTAACTGTATAAGCATCAATGTGTTTATTGTTTCAGAACATAACTGGTTCCTTAGCTGTGTATGAATATTGTTACGTGCTAAGAACACTCTTTTACAGTCTGCTGTCTGAAGGGGCATATGCAAAGCTAGCCTACCCAGTTTCAACAAGTTGGGATTTCGTTCTATATAGTTGTTGGATATTGCTGCTCAAAAACATTATTTTTAACTAACAAAAACTCTCCCAAAGACTCACTTTCAATGCTTTTGCTGACTGCTATTATAGCTTTCTTATCTGCTCCATGAAGCTGAATTACAGTTTAAAGTCCTTCAATGCCATAGTCACCCTGTTCATTTTTGCCAAGAATGCGAGTCCTATAAGGCCAACTTGTTGGGAACTTGATGCAACATGTATTTTCTTGAGGAAATTGCAATTTTATTTGTGTTCTAAGCATTCAATGAAATCTTTTATACTTGCTTCAAATTTTGATTTTGTAGAACTTACAAAATAAGCTGTTCTCATTATACATGCAACTGTATTAGATTTTTCATATTCTTTCCTTAAAACATTGGAGGCAGCAGCTTTGAAATTGGATTGGAGTCCATTCGTCTTTAATGCGTGATTATAATCATTTGATTTGGCCATGTTGTGTAAGAGTTTACATCCTAAAAATCAAACAGCTGATTTCTGATGTAAAAGGGTTAGTTTTCTCCACAACTATTGCAAATATCACAGAACATACTTACTGTCTTGGAGTTGCATTTTAACTATATGTATTCTGACTACGAAGAATTCTGAAAATTTCTTGCATACTTTCATTTCTTTTTGGTGGTACACCTAACTTGGGCATCTGACATTACTGTTGAAATGCCATCCTATTTCATGCAAAATATTCATTCTCCCATTCACATTCCATATTCCCACTGTTACTATATTGAAGTCTACTTTCCACCAGCATTATCTTGACATTGAAAATAATCATTAATTTTATATCCTGCCATGGTTGATTTCACTTTCCATAAATGGACCAAAGCTTGCACATATGAAGGAAAAGGTATCAATTGCTGTTTTGGTTATAAATAATGGGATTTCCAAGTATCAATTTGTATTAACGTACATCGGGAGACTTTGTTTTTTTGTTGTAGGGTTTAATGCTATTTTTTAGCACACGATAGGCTATACATGGCGGCCAGTATTATTGGTGGAGGAAGACCCCAGAAAAAAACCCAGGAAAGAACCACCGACCCACGAGAAGCTACTGGCAAGCTCTCTCACATAACTACATTAGCCGAATCTTAGACTCGAACCCACGCAGACAGAGGTGAGATGGCAGTGATCCATAACAGAGCGCTTTAGACCACTTGGCCACTCGGGGCCCCGAGGTAGACTTTGTAATAGAAAGTTCTGGAGAAGAAAAATCCTTACATTTGAATTTATTTTTAGATCCCTATTCAATTTATTGAAAGAGAACTAACATTTTTACCATGCCACAGAGTAAGTATTTATCATCATGATATTGAACTAATTTGTGGAAGTTCTTGTTGATAGCCACCTTCTAGTGAGTCAATTTATATAAATTTGGCACAAATCACACAATCATGTGGCCTGGGAGCAATCTATGGAGTTTGTATTCAGTGTATGAAAAATGAAGGCTATGGGTGTTTTCTTGTGTGTATAATCTACATTCCATATTTACTATCATCTAGTATTAAACAGGCTGTATCAACCCAATGATTTCACCTAGTATTTAACAGGCTGTATCAACCCAATGATATCACCTAGTATTTAACAGGCTGTATCAACCCGATGATATCACCTAGTATTTAACAGGCTGTATCAACCCAATGATATCACCAAGTATTTAACAGGCTGTTTGAACCCAATGATATCACCTAGTATTTAACAGACTGTATCAATCCAGTGATATCACCTAGTATTTAACAGGTTGTATGAACCCAATGATATCATATAGTATTTAACAGGCTGTATCAACCAAATGATATCACCTAGCATTTAACAGGCTGTATCAACCCAATGATATCATATAGTATTTAACAGGCTGTATCAACCAAATGATATCACCTAGCATTTAACAGGCCGTATCAACCCAATGATATCATATAGTATTTAACAAGCTGTATCAACCAAATGATATCACCTAGCATTTAATAGGCCGTATCAACCCAATGATATCATATAGTATTTAACAGGCTGTATCAACCAAATGATATCACCTAGCATTTAACAGGCTGTATCAACCCAATGATATCATATAGTATTTAACAGGCTGTATCAACCAAATGATATCACCTAGCATTTAACAGGCCGTATCAACCCAATGATATCATATAGTATTTAACAGGCTGTATCAACCAAATGATATCACCTAGCATTTAACAGGCCGTATCAACCCAATGATATCATATAGTATTTAACAGGCTGTATTAACCAAATGATATCACCTAGCATTTAACTGGCTGTATCAACCCAATGATATCATATAGTATTTAACAGGCTGTATCAACCAAATGATATCACCTAGCATTTAACAGGCTGTATCAACCCAATGATATCATATAGTATTTAACAGGCTGTATCAACCAAATATCACCTAGCATTTAACAGGCCGTATCAACCCAATGATATATAGTATTTAACAGGCTGTTTCAACCCAGTGAATGCTTTTACTCTCTTGATAACCCAATCATGCAGTCCTAAGTTAAATTGGAGTTGGCATATAGTGGTTAACAAAACAAGGTTGTTTTGGAAAAATAATTGCTTCAAAGTTTATGTAATCTGCACAGAATAGAGTAGTTTATACAACAGAACAGAGCATTTATAAAACAGAATATAGTTATTAATACAACAGAACATAGCAGTTTATAAAACAGAATATAGTTATTAATAAACAGAACTGAGCAGTTTATAAAACTGAATATAGTTATTAATACAACAGAACATAGCAGTTTATACAATGGTCCCTTTGATATTCACAAACCTGACAAGGGACCACTAGAAGTGAAGCCAAATTTTACCTGTATAAAATCTATAATAAACAACAAAATGAGGACAGACTAGATCCAGAGCTCTCAGTACACAATTTAATGGCATATTGGGCTCTAAATATCTCATTGGTCTTTGAATTTGAATCAAACCACAATGTAATGGCAGATCTAAATCTACATGGAATTATATCATGGATCTAATATCTACATAAATTACATTATGGCAGAACTGGATCTACACAAATTACATAATGGCAGAACTGGATCTACATAAATTACACAATGACAGAACTGAATCTACATAAATTACATAATGGCAGAACTGAATCTACACAAATTACACAATGGCAGAACTGGATCTACACAAATTACACAGTGGTAGAACAGGATATACACAAATTACACAAAGGCAGAACAGGTCTACACAATATTACACAATGACAAAACAGGATCTACACAAATTATTCAATGCAGATCTGGTTCTACACAATATTACACAATGACAAAACAGGATCTACACAAATTACACAATGCAGATCTGGTTCTACACAATGACAATATGAAATGGCAGTATATACACACTAAGCAAATAGGTGCACACTAATCTTGACTAAATATGGTAAGTGTTCTGGCAAAGGTTTCAATATCAAAACAAGAAATTGTCCTGTGGAAGATTTTCTTAAAGATTTTTTATTTGATGCATTGTATTGCATACACCATTTTTAAATGAGATCCCATTTTTGTCCACTTTTATTTCAAAATTTCTAGAAAGTAAACAAATTTAAGTGTAGACACATGTACAAGCAGAAATTGCACAAAACAATCACTATGTCAAAACTTCTGCCTTGGTGGGCTTGATAAAAAGCAATTTAGTTTTCTCTCAGAACACATGGTTCATGCAACCTTGGAGTGTACTTCCAAAAGTTGCAAAGAAGTATTTTGTCAAATGGAAAAATCTATGTTACTTTGTTAACTACTTGGGTGGTGCCATCTGACTTGCCAAACTTGATCTCTTTACTTGTCAATAATATTGGACAAGACATAAATTATTGATAAATTAATAAAAAAAAAAGTTAAATATTTTACTTACTTTCAATATTTTGTATAATGCTTTATAAATACAAGATGATGGTGGCAAAGTTCCATAAGATTTTTTAAAAACAAATTCAATGACATTTGAAGAATAAAACCAGCTTGGTTAAAATTCAAGTTTTCAAGACAAACCCTCAAATTCAGTGCTTTATCACGTTGTATGAACCATGTGTATCATTTAGTAACCTATCCAGTCTTTACAGTCTATATGGTGCAATTTAATAATGGTTGATTTGGAAGGGATATGGTGTTTGATTCCCCAACCCACTCTATAAAGTGATACACTTTTTAAAAGTCAGCTATGTAAACAAAGTGAACTATTTCTGAAAATCAAACCCTCCAATAAAGAATTCTTGATCTGCTCATGTAAATTCAGCTCAAGTTACATGACCTTTATGGACGAAGATAAAATACATTGTGATGAAATGTCTCAGTTAAAATGAAATTCACTGATTATAACTTACCATCTCACACATTAAGACAATCAGATTAATAACGTAACGTTTGTTTACTTGGTCTATTATGGCACAGCAACAAAACTAGGCTATTTAGTACCAAAACAACTGAAGTGTTGTGCTCAATGACATACCACAATAGCCAATTTCAGCTGGTCCAATGGCATGATTCAAACCTGCATTCTTCTAATCAGGAGTCTGGCACTCAATCCACTGAACAATAATAGCTCCTGAACTACATAATTAGACTGTAATATATATATATATATATATATATATATATATATATATATATATATATATATATATATATATATATATATATATATATATATATATATATATCAAACAATGCTGGTTCAAATATTTGGGATTACTCAAAGGCTATTAAGGACCAGAGAAGTATATCTCAAAGGTGGTGGCCTGATGGTTATCACACTGATCTCTGGTGCCAAAAGGTCCCATGTTTTGAACTGGGAGGGGGGGGGAGAAGCTGTTTTTATAAACATTTCTGTTGTATTCAGTGGTGGGTATGATGCTAAATGGTGTGCCTTCTTTTGGATGAAGATTTTATTGAGTAGTTGGTTTTTTTTGCGCAGAGTCATGCCATGTGCAGGAAAATGATTCCTCTCATTGTATTCTGAAATGAACATGTGCATTTAACTACAAGAGGTTCATTTAACACTCCAGAGTGCACATAATCACACCTGCCCATAATATTCAAAAAAAAAAATGGGGTAGTAATTTGTATGTAGTTGCAATATGTTAAAGCCAATTTACTCTAACGTCCCTTCTTTCAAATGATTTATTATATTGCTTGGCTGTTGCAGCCATCAAAGTTATACTGTGTTTGAACTTGTTTTTACAATCAATCAATGAACAAAAATGAACAGAAAATCATCGATTATGGTACAATGTAAGCACAAATCAGTATCACAGATTAAAACATGTACACTTGTCTTTAATTGTCACAAGCATTTTGATTTACACAAATTATATAAAAAAAATAAATTACTTGTATGGTTGCTTATAACTAGAGTCCAACCCAAACAAATAGATCTGCCATTGCATAATGTGAAGGCAGATCAGGGTCTGTGTTGTTTGTTCTACCCAATAGTCCTAACAAATTGCAAAGATTTATATCTGCCATCACCCAATACTCCTAACAAATTGCAAAGATTTATATCTGTCATCAGGTTATGTGATGGTAGATCTGGGTCAGTGTAGTCTGCATTTGAACTCTAGTTATAAGTAAGTATATGCAACATAAAAATAAAATTGAAACAATTACAAGTATAACAATTACTCTACACACATTGCAATTTTTTTAAAATTTCATGGCTGACAACAAGCCACAATTTGAAAGACATAACAATGTTCCCCATGTAAAACAATACGACTCTTGCCCTTTCTCAAATAAATCAATGTACTAGCAAATATGTAACTTTTTTCTACAAAACTACAAAAATTTATATGCTTAATATATGCAAATGATCAGTAATCACATTTTTTTATGCTCCTGCTTATGTATATAATATAACAATAAAATAACCTGTCATGCACAAACTGCAATATAAGCTGTCTACATGAACATGTAATTTGTCTACATGGTTGACTGCATGCAACTTGCCTGACAAGACTTGCATTTTGCTGCAGTATATAGGTAACTGGTCCAATGAACACAAAAGCATCTTGAAATTACTGTGATTAATATTTACTGAGATTGGGACAGAAGACTGGTGTACTTTCCATCTTTAGTAGTCGTTTACAAAAGAGTTAACATTAATTCGGCCATGAGTCTATTTGAAGTTTATGCAAGTAGAAACATTATCTTGAATGACACAATACATATAATTGAATATATTATAACAGAATTATGTACATTATAAAAAGTAAATACATCATTCTCAATTCATAAATGTGACTGATATACATTCAGTTTGGAAAATAGCATATACACAAAACAAAGTCAGCATATTTGAAGAAGCATATATTATGCCCCGAGAAGAGCTGTTGACATATAACCTAGCAAAGTCACATAACTTGATGGCCCCAGGCTATAGCATGACCCAAGGACAGGAATAATACAGGAAGAAGGGAAGTATATGAATGTTATATGTTCCAGATAAGATGCAGTAGTTGACAACCAAAAACGACAACAATAAAATAAATCAATAAATGTCTTACTACATAACCCCATAACCCTTCCCTGTGACATATACCTGGGGCAACAGAGACATTGGAAGAAAGTGAAGTATGGGATCATTATTTAAAATGAAATAAGGGATTATTAAAATATTAGAAAAAAGAAAAAGGTGTAATATATTATACTGCAAAAGAACCCAACTGAACCAGGTAAATAGTTACTGAGAACAAATGCTGGAAAAATCTTTAACTAAACTTGTCAACAGGCATATATACACACACAAATGCTAGATGTCCCCATCTCCAAAGAGAAGAGTGGGTATAAAAACATATATGTACTTTATTGTCTTTCTCCATACTTATAAAGTATTTTCACTGGTATTCTCGTGCAGATCAAGTTTCCTTCCATCCTTCATCTAGCACATTTGCCACATTAAATGCACCCTTTCTGTAAAGGCCACTTTTCTATATCTGCTTTTTTTAAGCCAATCCCTTGGGAGACATATTCACAGAGGTCACTGGGTATGTGAATGACGCTAGAAAGGTTGTCTAAATTCTGGTGGTGTCAGCTCAATTGATGTATAATACAACACAAAAGCAGCAGATGTCTGTAAAATAATATACCATATTTAGCGATATACACATAGTAAAAGGAAAAAAATACTGTATTTAGTTATATTCACAAAGTATTATTTTTTTTAAAAAGGTCTTTCTACTACTTGAAAAATAATACAACATATTCTATAGAGAAAAATTATGAATAACTATGTATTTAAAACTAGATCAATGTAAACAACTGACTCATATAAATCTATTGCCTGCATCTCATCCCTATGATGAGGGAGTTAAGTAAATATTAATGTCTTCACTGAAAACATCTCCAGATCCAAGTCATAAAGGGCAATAACTCTTACAAAATCAAGACTGCAAAATAAAATATCAGTATGCAGAGCTTCATCTGATGACTATGCTTTATACCAAGTATCATTGAAATCAATCTTTCATTTAATGCACACAGCTGTGGGTGGGGGCCAATGGTTATCAATATGATCATGCTGAAATGATAATCATCCTATATTTAAATTATGAACAAGTGAACATATCGAGAAATTAATTTTCTTGGATTAATACTGATTTATCTCAAGTGTGATGAAAATGTATCACGGTTTAGGAAATATAAGATAATGACAAAACTTGAACCAAATCATTAAAAATGTATATGAATGACCTTGATCCCTAGTTAATAATGTCACAGAGTGTGTTGCAGAATGCAATGCTACAGTGTCATAATGATTCAGCCCAAGTATGAAGAAAATGAATCATACGGTTTGTAAAATATAAGCACATGGAATAGTTTGAATAAAAACTGTTATCTCGAGATTCAAAAGGTAAAAGGGGCAATCAATGTAGCTTTGCATAATGGGAAAAATAGTAAATTTACATCATAACTGCATTGAAATGGTTTTCATAAAAACTTGCATATGAAAAAATCTTGATTAATATGCTTCTATTTTTCATATGAAGATTTAAGTGACATTAATTTTAAAGGCTGCAATAGTCAAAAGGTACCTAAAATGGAGAAAAGAAATCTATGTATGTTAATAAATGATACATGTTTGAATCGAATATTTAACTATAATCATATTTTAATATCTGCACTGACCTTGACTTCAGATTCTGACATGTCAAACACCTCATGGTCATCAAATTTGTACCACTTCTGTGTGCATGGATTGCGGCAAAAGGCTGTGTCTGAAAGAAAAGAATTCCATTATATGCTAAATTGCTCTATGCCATACATCATGTGAGTTTGAAAATAAATGCGACCTTGATTCCAAGGTTAAATGACAACACTAATTAAAATTTAAAAAATCAAACTGTTTATGAAACATCCTGATAAAAATTTTAGTAGCAAAGGTTTGCAAAATCAGACAAAAAGTGTTGTCACAGGGCCATAACTTTGTAAAATATTGACACAACTGTATCATCTCAGCAATCATCTGAGACCTTGCTTTTCTAGTGACTTTCCATTAAGAAGGATTAGCATGAACAAGAATTTCAAGATGGCCATCCATGATTTTAGATGGGCAACATTTACATTTCTTACTAACTGATATCAGAAAAGTCTTTTGGTTTACTTTTTGTGCATTTAACACCATTTTTAAGCATGTGACAAGTAATATATGGTGGTCAGTATAAATGGGAAAAAGAAACGCAGGAGTCTCACAGAAAAACCCCAGCAACACATGGGAATCTACTGGCAAGACTTATCACCCATCTACACTGGTTAAGCACAAAAATCAAACCCATTTAGACCAAAGTGAGATGGGAAATCTTTTGAGGATAATTCTATGCTGAAATGACCATCCATCCAATATGAGTAGCGTTAACAAAAATTTTAAGATGCCCAACATAGTGACCATACTGGATGTATGAGGGTTTGAACCAACCACTTACCTTTTAGTGAAAATTCTACAATGATATGGCTATTAATTCAGAAAAGATTGTAAAAATGGCTGGCTTAGTAAACATATTGGACGGCAGATTGGAACCATTTTCAATAAAAATTAAATAGACATCATAAGATCATACTTATTCATCTAGTTTAGGTGGAGTATTGATTACAAACATGATCTAACAGATGGACAACAGGCTATCCCATAATCTTTGTGGTTTATAACCTGCAGAAATAAATCAGTGTTCTTTGCCTGAGAATGGTGTTGTCATTCTAAATCTGGAAGTATACACATACATGTATACAGTCAAACCTGTTGTGAGAGACTGCCCCATCTGCCAAACAAATGCAGTCTCTCAAGACAGGTGGTCTCTCATAGAAGGTTTGTACAAAAGGACCAGTTTTCAAGGTCCAGTTTCAGAACAATTTAAAGAAAAATAACCAGAATCACTGATATATTCTATTCTTTATTAATAGTTCTTGCTAAAATATTGTATGCACTCAACTAAAAACAAAATTATATATCAATAAAGATATACTTCTATAATTAAACATGAAATCACATTTACATTGAAGATCACATATTTTTGGCATATGAAATCATTTATGAATTACTAGTTTTCCTTTATAACAACCTAAATTTGTTTTACCGACATTTAAACTGCTTTGTTGCGAGTGGTCTGCTTTTTTTTCACTTCTTTCATTAATTTTTCTCCATCATTAAAATTTCTCTTGTTAGATGGAGGTTCATCCATTGTAATTAAGGTTCTAGGTATTAGAATTATTAGTGCTCATTTGTAATATCAAATGTAAAGATGATTTTGACTGGGCTGTGGGAAAATATGAAAAATCTATACATGTGCATTGCATATCTAACAATTAATTAAATAGAAAGAAACAATTATCTCATCCAGAAAACACAACCATTTACTCAGAGACAAAAGTCAATGGCTTCATTCAAAGATGACACACAGGGATTAACTCTACAAGCAAAGTGTGTAATCTGGTCTCACCATCTTTAATAGATGACAACTTTGTGATTGGGATGTTATCACTTAACATCAGAGGGAAATACAACAAACATCACAAATCTTAAACACTATCAATCGAATATTGCAAATGATTCTCTCTTGCTGGTTTAATAGACAATCCCCTTATTAAACCCTCCAGCAATACAGATTAACTCTAAAGACAAACAATATATGCGAATACCACATAAACTTTGGGACTACAACAGCAATTTGTGACAAGTACATGAGCCTGGTTTACAGACTTTACCATCTGTCAGTGGTAGCAACAATTCTTTCTTTAAAATATTCCTTTTATGTTTGTTTTCCATCAGATCATTCATTACTAACCAAGAGTTCATTGTTACAATTTATTATGTATAGGTCAGTGGGTCTGTCTGTTCTTGTGATACAGTCATTGATAAGGCCGGGAATCAGGTTAAGAGCGGGAACAATTAGTCTGGTTCTTTACTTTTTATCCTTCTGAATAGTGGAGAACAAAGTAGGGAGCATACGAAGCAGGTAATCAGATTAGGAAATAATCTACATATACTTAAGTCTGGTTTATGACAGCATTTATAAAACACTATAGGCATAGCTAAATAAATTCAGACATTGGTACCCAGTCTATTTTTATAAGTTTTGTTTTTAAATTTACAACTGTATGAGCAGTTGTTTTTTAGAGGTATTTAAAAAATGTTGGTGGAGTTTATCCTCATTTTTGCATTGCAGTCATTCATAGCAGTGTTGAAATGCACATTATGCCAAGACATCGTGGTCGCTGGTCTTGATGAGCTGGTGGTTGCTCATAACAGAGCATTTATATAATAAAATCAATCTGTGCATTATGATTGTGGTCGGAAATGCAGGTGATCACTCATAGCAGAGATTGCTCAAAGCAGTTTTTACTGTAGTAATAACAAAGTTGCAACTTAAAACAGAAACTGATGTAAAACATACATGTGCACATGACTTTTAACTTTATCATACTACCTTTACCAGACACCATTAGAGAATGAGCGACTGTGTGTGTTTAATTTGCATTCTTAATGTAACTCTCACAAATTTTCTGTCATTTTGTGTTTGCAGTGTGGGAGTTTATAGTAATGTCTAGCACTGGGGCATTATTCCATGGACATGTAGCATAATGTCAGACCCAGTCACATTATTCTGACTCCAGGCCAATAAGTATTAACACTAACCTCTTAACGTTGAGCTCAAAGAGAGGCAACTGTTAGTACCAATTTTATAAGTCATTGGAACGACTAGGCTGGGGTTCCAACCCATGATCTCCTGCATCCAAGGCAGATGTTCTAACCATTTCGGCCAACAGAGTGGTATAATGGAGAGTGATATTTATCACCTTTATAATTTTAAAACCTGTTCTTTTAGAGCACAACTTGTGGTAATACAAAATGAAATTATGAAAGCAAATTTTTAAGTAAATTATGTTTCTCCGAGAATACTTACCCGATCCCATTAACGTTAAGGATATAAGCCTGCTACCTCGCGAATCCAGCCATACTAAAAGATGAATAATCGTCTTTTCTATCTATCTCCTATAGACAAAGGGCAATAACTATTGCCTCTTACCTCCCCTTGCCACCGCCAGGTGTCACTAGTTTTTAAGCTGAGCGATATATACTATACGAGGATGCTTGCATGGCGGGGTGGTTGGGAGGGTTTTTAAGTAATGTGATTGGGTAAGTATTCTTGGAGAAACATAATATACTTAAAAATTTGCTTTCTCCTTCAAATTCATTCCCCGATGACATTAACATTAGGAGAATAGGTAATAGGAGGAGGGAATGCTGAGCATCCTACCTCCACCCCGGGTATCCTCTAGAAAATGATGGCTGTATTCCCAATGTGAATGATAACCTGTTCTCCTCATATCATCAGCAACACAGCCTAGGGTCACGTGATATGTGACCCCCATATATGGTTAAGAAGATAGTTATTGAAATCTTCTTACCTAAAAAAATTGTCACTGGCAAATCCAGTGAAGCTGATAGGCTGTACTGCTTCTTTTAAATGGGTCTGGTGGTCATCTGGGCTGCTGACACAGGACCTACTAGATTCAAGGTTTGCCTCTGCGAAGTCAAATCTCTGAGATAAAACTGGAGAAGGTTCACTCTGCATGCCAGCCAACAGCTTCTATTATATCTCGGAACGAAACACTGCGTTCAAATGCAAGGCTCGCTGAAATTGCTCTAATCTCACAAGTGGTAATCTTCATGAGGCGACTCTGATCTTGTGAGACCTCAGAGTAAGCTGAGCGTATAACCCACTTCAGCCATGAAGCAAGGGCTTAAGGGGTGATATCCCATTTCCCAGCTTTCACTGGAACCGACTCGCCTCTGTGCGTTTTAAATAGTGCTTGAGTGCACGAACAGGATCTTGCATGGCTGGTGCTCTTGACTTATCTATGGAAGAGAGCCAGCGAATGACTCTTTGATTGCCAATGGATAGCAACCTATTTTTGGCTATGAAGCCTGGTTGTGTCAAGAGGGCCACCGAACCATCTGATCTGAAATGAAGATAGTTCGGGTCACTGGAAAGGGCATGTAACTCACTCACCCTGCATGCTGAAGCTAAGGCTATCAAGAAACATGTTTTTGTATGATAGTAGCTTTAACGTAGTGTGGGCTAAAGGCTCAAAATTGTCTGAATTGAGCCATGTTAAAACCAAGGACAAATTCCATTTTGGAAATAGGACGAGGGATTTTGGGTGATTGAAATCAAATTTGGTTAAAAGATTTGACAGATCTTTGTCATGCCCTATATCACATCTACCATGATGGCAGAATGTGTCTGATATCATGGGGCGGTAGCCTTAGATAGTAATTGGGGCCAACTGTTTCTCCTCGAAAAGCCAGAGAAAAAGTCGGCCAGTTGAGGGATTGAGACACTCAAAGGGACGATGTTATTGATATGGCACTAGTCCCTGAAAACCCGCCACTTTCCCTCGAAAGCCTTCAGAGTGGAGGGCCTTCTTGCTCTCGAGATTCTCTCTCCACAATCAAAGGTTTAAATTGTCTTGCAAGGCTGTCCAGACAAGAGCCAAGTGTGAAGAAGAAGACGGTCTGGGCAGGGGTGGAACACACATGACTGTGGTTGCTTGGGAAGATTTGGGGTGGCTGGAATCTTCCTGGGTAGATCTATCGCTAGATCGAGTAGATTGGTGACCCAGGACTTGTTCCATCTGAGAGGGGCAATTAGAATCATCTGACAGTTGTGACCCCTTAACCTCTGGATTATTTTCGGTACCAAGACCGTGGGAGGGTAAGCCTATGCCCACAATCCCTCCCAGCTGATTGACAGAGCACCCAAGGCCCAAGCCTCTGGGTCTGGAACCGGAGAGACGAAGGTGGGCAAGTTGCGATTCCACTTTGTCGCAAAAAAATTGATCATCGGACGCCCCCAAAGTGTGCAAATCCGAAGAAAGACTGATTGATAGAGTGACCATTCCGTGTGAATGACTTGACCTTTCCTGGATAGAGTGTCGGCCAAGACATTGAGTCTGCTGGGAATGTGTCTGATTTGTACGTTGATGTGGAGGTTTTCGAACCAATGTAGAAACTGCCAGATCAGAATGCACAAGTCAGGTGATTTAGTGCCCCCTTGTTTGAGGAGGTAAAAGAGTTGTCTGACATAATGAGGACAGTTTTTGCCTAAGAGTTGATCATTCCAGAAATGAAAGGCATTGATAACAGCCTCCATTTCTAAAAGGCTGATGTGGAGAGGCCTCTCCCCTGGCTCCCATGTGCCGCTGACGGTAGCGAAGTCCGGCAACCAGTGGGCACCCCAACAATAGGAACTGGCATCAGTACATACTGTTATCTCCACATGGGGCATCACCAGAGGAATCCCCGTGGACAGCCAACCGGGGTTGTGCCACTGACGCAGGAATGATCTTATCTCAGGTGTGATCATTATTGCTTGATTGAGGGGACTTGAAAAAGGGCGCCATTGTGCAAGTAACGTCATTTGTAAGGGGCGCATAAAAAGACAGCCGAGCAGGACCAAGTCCGCCGCCTCATTGACTAATCCGACGATTTGCAAGAACTCTCTCGCTGTTGGAAACGGACTCAATGAGTTCGACGATCCTGAGTACTCGAACGCGAGGAAGCCATACCAGATTCAGATCGGTGAGAAATTCCATACCCAAATGGATAAAACACTGGGAGGAATGGAGATCGGACTTTTCCCAGTTCACAAGAATGGTTGCCTCCTAGCTTGATTAGACTGGTGTCTCCCGGCATTGTGCATATTTGATTGTAAGGATCTCTTGTCCCTGGTCCACCTATCA
Source organism: Unio pictorum (assembly GCA_030141615.1). Classification (NCBI taxonomy): domain Eukaryota; kingdom Metazoa; phylum Mollusca; class Bivalvia; order Unionida; family Unionidae; genus Unio; species Unio pictorum. Next base: position 11,798,825 of record JARLTB010000113.1, read on the forward strand.
TCCCTCCGCTGTGGCAGGGGCTGATTGTTTCTAAACGCCTGCAAGGGTTGGGCGGCGAGTTGGAAGAGCACTTCCTGAGCTGCCTGCCTCTGAATTTCTTCAATTTTTCCTCCAAAGAGTAATGGTGACCCATACGGAGTCATCCGTAAAGCCAGAGTATGTTGGGGCTTGAGCGACATGGACTGCAGACATGCATCACGTCGTATCAGGTCTAAGTTGGCAGAAGCAGTCAATGCATTGCCCATGGAATGGTGAGCTGCCCTGTTAATAACTCACAGCAATCCAGGCCGTCGATTCCCAAGCGTGGTCATTGCTGGATTTTTCTGTGAGCTGGAAAATGGTTAGTGAAGCCAATTCTAACATTGAAGATGTAGCGACTATGTTTCGGACTAGCTTTGACGTGGCATGGAACACATTTTTGTCCACTTTATAAAACAGTGGAGCTGACATGTGAACTGCTGTCATATTTTTGTCCAGTGCCGGGAGATCAGTACTGAAGGCGTCGGAGTGAGTTTTGTACCTGCGACCTGAGAACGTCGCTGGTACTTGGCTTTCTGAAAAGAACGCCTTAGCATTCCCCAGATCACCTATTTGTCCTGACAGACGATCATTGATCTCCTTAATTTTCGTCGACTGGGGAAGGAGCCAGAAGGACGGAGTCTCTTCCTCCTCATCCACATCTACAGACACCTTAACTTTGTAGCCATGAGTGGCGGTAGGAGGTGTTGGGCATTCTGAAGTTGCCAACACCCTATAAATTTCCTCCACTGCGGCCTTGAAGCTAAACTCAATCCGTTTCACGGTTGGATCTGTGATCTGTGTACTGCTGATTTGCAGGAGTTTTGTCACACTCACTGTGCCAAGTCGTGTTCTGGTAAAGCTTGCATCTCTGGATAGAGCATACCAAGTGGCATAGATGACGCAATTCTGTCATCCTTGACAACGTCACAAACTCTTGTTGATAAGCCATGAACATAAGGACAGCCAGCACTGCCGGCTGGTTTGTCTGGTGTGCGGTTGGCCTGAATGTTGGCGACGGTCCGGCTATCACCGGTACCGGCCGCTCCAATGGCCTGGCTGGATGGACAGAATTCTCACTAAAATCTCCGTTATAGTATTGTTATGTTGCCAGCAGTACAGCTTGACGGACGGATTTGTCACTAAAATCCCCGTAAATCAAAGCTTGTCGGTTCGTTGTATCAATAAGGTTCCCATGCTGGGACGGCCGGTGACGGCGAGATTGTATAATGAAATGGATCCGATGGATCCGGTAAAAAACCCATGCGTCCTGACTTACAGGCCCGAAAGCCATGCTCGGACATGCGGGGGTACTTACGCCCACTGGGCAGCCTAAAATTGGGCGAACACTTCCCCAAAGACATAATATCTGGCCTGATGTTAATATCTGCGTTGTCGTTTCCTGGACCAAACGACACATCTGTTCAAAGGCGGACTGTTGTACCATGTCAACATTATTTTCCTCCATTGCCGCTGATGTTACTGTGGCTGACGTTTGCAGACGACGAACTCTGGGGTGTGTGTGACCCCAATGTCCTTCACAAGACTCGCAATGGAGGCTGACTTCAGATGTATACTGAGGACAGCAATGCTAACTGTCTTCGACTTATTCCGTCTATCTCTCCCTTTTGCTTCCTTCTGGACTACATCAGCCCACATTGGCTCTGTCTACGTATTACACATGCTGCATGGTATAGATGATGTACACTTGGTACATACAATACAAGTGTCATGGTGGTCTTCTTTATCTTTAAACTGTTTGCATTTCATGCATTTGGTTGACATTTCTACTGAAACAACAACAGAAGATTAAACAAAGCACAAGTTATCAATTCAGTATGTTATTAATTCGCTAATACCACAACCGTTACTAATGGAGTAAGCGAAATTATTCAATGCCATATAAACTCGTAAATGACAACACGAGTAAAGCGTTAGCGTGTTGCAAACGTGGTCATCAATAGACGAAGTCCGTAGAAGGTGACAAAGTCACTCAAATTTTGAACAAATTGTAAAAATAATGTATACCACCTGTAGAAGAATAATTGTCCAACACAATAAATCCAAATGAAACTTTGGATGGACCAATTTAACAAAAAGATGGCTTGGATTGTTCGGCGGTTATAATGTACATGTTATCAGTACAAGCGATGCTTAAAAACTGGCGACACCTGGCGGTGGCAGGGGAGGTAAGGGACAAGAGTTATTGCCCTTTGTCTATAGGAGATAGAAAGAAAAGATTTTTTGTCTTTTAGTAGGGCTGGATTCGTGATGTAGCAGGCTTATATCCCTAACGTTAATGTGATCAGGGAACGTATTTGAAGGAGAAAGTTTTAAAGAGTAGTTAAAAAATGGAAATGTAATACCAAAGAGCTACAAGGTTAATAGCTTCCTTTGATGTAACTTGTGTGACAAATAAGATTCAAATATTTTGGCACATTCAATCTGAAATTTTACTTTAATTCAAGTAGCAGTTAATGTAGTTTTGTACTTACAATGACCACCATCCATGGTCCCATAGTGATTCTGCAAAACAAATAATAGAATGTTGAGATGAAAGAATATACTAAATGGACAAGTTTTGTAAAAATGACCACCAACAAAAAAATATGACATAATGTTGCATTCACACACCCTTAACATGGTTCTGATGCTCAAACTAATGTGATTCTTATTTGTAGTCTTAGTTAGAACATATTTTATTTTGTAAATTATGTTTCTTCTGGAGTACATTCTCAATCATATCAACATTAGGAAATATACTCTGCAACCCTCTCTATCCAGATATATCGATAAAGGGAAGTAGCCCTTACTAATTACCTCCCTTGGCCACAGCAACAATGGTCACCAATAAATCAGCTATTTAACAGTTTCAGATGGGCTGGGGATTTATAATAAAATGATCGGGTAAGTATTCTCTGACACTTGATTTTCTATAAACTTTCCTTTCTTCTTTGAGTCATGGTTCCCACGCTTTTCTAAAGATAAATTTTGAGGTCTTTTCCATGATAAAATTACTTTTTTCAAGGTTCACATACGACCATTACTGAATAGAATTAAAGAACGATCTAGAATATAAAACATCCATTTTCTAAATCTAAAGATGTTTCTCTTTCATGACTCTCCAAATACACAGTAATCAGAAAAAATGATAATGTACAAAACCACAAAATATATCACAAGTTTGACTATACATGTATTCCTATAAATTGACATGTGAAGTCATTTCAATGTACAGAATACTTTATTTTGCTGCATTATGTTGCTAAGTGGGAATGACACCGAAATTATCTAAAGCAGTTTTTTGTGGATGACTTGAAAAATGAAATAACAATGAATTCAGGATGTACATAAAACTGTAACCACCATTCTCATACAAAAGACTAAACTGTTAAATGTTTGTTAATGGGTGACCAACTGTGGGATGGGCTGGGGGTTGCAGGTGGGGTGGGGGGTGGGGTGGAGAGATGAGGACAAAGGAGGTCATAATAAGAGCCACTTTCCTTCATCGATGTGATATACTGATAAAAAGACTTAAACAACTGCACTTATCCAGATTTGCCAGCACATTATGCAATGACAGATCTGGGTCTGTGCAGTTTGCAGTTGGATTCCAGGTCAAATGTTCTATTATTGTCAGGCATAGAAAAGCACTATATAACTATCTAGCATTTTTCATTGTTTATTATTTAAATTTTCATTGCAGTTACCTGTAATAGTGTCAAACAATGTATCATTAAACTATGAGTGCATTAATACTGTTTTAAATTAAGAAATATTTAAAACATCCCTAAAATGTTGTAAACAAAGATAACAGCATGGCAGGATTTTAAAGCTCTCTTCATGAAGAGAAAATAAAGTGTTTTGTAAAAATATATCCTAAAGATAAAAAATCAACAAAGGACCAATCTGGGAATTCTTTAGTTGTCCCACATTGACATATTTCACTGTTTATTTTAAATATTCTTACTGATATTCCGTATAATTTGTAGTTTTTGCGACTGGATGGTCCTTTGGTAAATGCTGCCAGATCAAGTCCCTGTACAGGGAAGTCCACATATGTACTAATTTTCTGTCTCCATGGCCCATCATAAACAAATCTGTTAACATAAAGCATTGTTAATAAAATATTTGTTTATGTTACATTTTATTTAGATTTAGGATGATTCATTATAAGAGTATGAACTCTTATTACCTGTAGACAAGTTTGATTTACAATGATAATAAATTAATAAAAGTAGGAAACTGAACATAGATTTTCAGTTCATAATAGAAGTTGTTTCTAAAACCATGTATAATACTGGGCTAATGCATTTGTCTTAGTTTGTTACAATGCATGTAAAGTAAAACCAAAACATTTCTGGAAAAGTAAAGTATAGTGAATGGTGAATTCAACTGCTGTTTGGATTATTTTTTCTTTGATCCTGGACACAAAATGAAATATTGTTTGTTTATAAACAATAATTACTACTTACTGTACCATCCAAAAATTAACAAAATATATATTAATTTCTTCAATAGCTTCAAATGGCAAGCTACTTAATTACCTATTCAAACCAATCAGAAGAATCCTGGGTATTTTCCAGATGTCTATTTTCTTGATGGAATCTCGTTCCACTTTACACTGTGGACAGCGCCATCTGCTACTACCACTCATTTTCTCCTCCTGAAGAAACTTTTGAAGGCAGTCCTGTACAGTAAAGATTGGAATCATATTCTCAGAATTCTGATTGAGACATCTTGTATAAAAAATATGTATTTTGACTACATCCAACAATGGGAATTTGAAAACATTTTAATAAAGTAAAAGTAGCAAGTCTTTCTGTAAGAACAATATAAAAAATATAAAGAAAATGAAAGGAAGATTGACACCTAAGACTACCACAGAATTTCTTAGTTCTAAAAACTGAATTTCTAACTCACTCATAGTACGGTCTAGTAATTCAACATGCATTTTCAGTAGTTTTCAAATGGTACTCTGATTTCTTTAGTCTTAACTGTTACCCAACAATTCATTTCTTATAGAATACTTAATGTGATATCAAATTTAAAAAAGCTTTAAAATGGTAAATCTCTCATGTGACATATTTACATATGCAGAATTTCAGCTGCATTCAAGACCTGATATACAAAACTTTAACCCTGCTGTCACTACAAAGTGAGATAATGAAGACCAACATGTACAAAACGTTTGATGCATCATTTTAACAGTAACTGATCATGAAGTTTCAAAATAAATCTGAAATTCAAGTTTATTAATAAAGATCTGACACACGTCTCCATGTTCAATAAATTCACTCTTATCTATTACTGCTTTTCCCCCTCAACCTAATATATTGGAAAGTTTTACATTTAACTTGGAAAAGGTATATACCTGGAGAGAACACTTGGAGTTGTTGGGTATTGGTAAAGACAGGTACATGAAGGCCTGGAAAGTGACAGACTTTTTCTTACAGGTAAGGCACATCAAGGTTGACTTCAGCTGGCCCTACAAAAAAGAAAAAAGTTATTTTATAGTTTCTTATTTTGTTTATTTGAAGACAGCAATGCAGTTTCAAGCTGAGTTAAACTTTTGTAGCCCTTTGTCACAAGAATCTAATCAGTGTTATACCCCACTACATAAAGCTTCTGTTTAATATATAAACCAGATAATGACATAAGATTCATGTCTCACTTCAGAATTTAATGCGACATAACCACCTCAAAATGAAATTAAAATGAAATCTAATTAAAAGTGTGAAAAACAAAACTAAATGAAAGTGAGCTTAACACATATCCCCCAACTCCCCCCCTCCACTTAGCTTAATCTAAAAAAACTTAAACACTGAGAATCTTCTAAAATAACATCAATAAACAACCTAATTTAAAAAACCTTCAACACTGAAAAACCCTAACATCGAGTTTAATGTAAATATACTTTAACACAGCTTAATGTCAATATACTTTAACACTGAGCTTAATGTAAATATACTTTAACACTGAGCTTAATGTAAATATACTTTAACACTGAGCTTAATGTAAATATACTTTAACACTGAGCTTAATGTCAATTTACTTTAACACTGAGCTTAATGTCAATTTACTTTAACACTGAGCTTAATGTGAATATACTTTAACACTGATCTTAATGTAAATATACTTTAACACTGAGCTTAATGTAAATATACTTTAACACTGAGCTTAATGTAAATATACTTTAACACTGAGCTTAATGTCAATTTACTTTAACACTGAGCTTAATGTAAATATACTTTAACACTGAGCTTAATGTAAATATACTTTAACACTGAGCTTAATGTAAATATACTTTAACACTGAGCTTAATGTCAATATACTTTAACACTGAGCTTAATGTAAATATACTTTAACACTGAGCTTAATGTAAATATACTTTAACACTGAGCTTAATGTAAATATACTTTAACACTGAGCTTAATGTAAATATACTTTAACACTGAGCTTAATGTCAATTTACTTTAACACTGAGCTTAATGTAAATATACTTTAACACTGATCTTAATGTAAATATACTTTAACACTGAGCTTAATGTAAATATACTTTAACACTGAGCTTAATGTAAATATACTTTAACACTGAGCTTAATGTAAATACATGTATACTTTAACAATGAGCTTAATGTAAATGTACTTTAACACTGAGCTTAACATAAATATACTTTAACAGTGAGCTTAATATAAATATACTTTAACACTGAGCTTAATGTAAATATACTTTAACACTGAGCTTAATGTAAATATACTTTAACACTGAGCTTAATGTCAATTTACTTTAACACTGAGCTTAATGTAAATATACTTTAACACTGAGCTTAATGTAAATATACTTTAACACTGAGCTTAATGTAAATATACTTTAACACTGAGCTTAATGTGAATATACTTTAACACTGAGCTTAATGTAAATACATGTATACTTTAACAATGAGCTTAATGTAAATGTACTTTAACACTGAGCTTAACATAAATATACTTTAACAGTGAGCTTAATATAAATATACTTTAACAATGAGCTTAATGTAAATATACTTTAACAATGAGCTTAATGTAAATATACTTTAACACTGAGCCTAATGTCCATCAACCTTACCATTGAGCTTAATGTCATTAATCTTTAACATTGATTCTAATACAGTCCTACCCGTTTATGTTGACATCCTCAGGCCCAAGGAAATATTGTTGACATAGGCAGATGTCGAGGTAAGTGTTGCAGGGGTGGGGTGGGTTGGTTAGTGAGTAGCATTTATACTTTGAGAAAACAATGGAAATTTTGAGTACATTAAGACAGAACCAGTGTGAAATACATTTGTATATTGACAAATTATATTTTGGTTACCTTTGTGTAATAAAATCCACAATAAAATATTGCATCGATCACATCCTGATACGAAAAACATTACGATATTCAATGGTTGATTAGTTGTTATTTACAAGCTTCAAGTACATATACTTAAATTGGCCTAGATTTTGGTCAGTCTGTTCCCATCTTATTGAGGCTACCAATTTGATGGGGCTATTTACAGGGAAATGAAAACCTGTCAACAAGTAGGTTTAAACAGTACATGTATTATCCACAAATTATTTTGTATCCAATGTTATGATGAACTTTAAAGTAACTGAACTAACCACTTATTGCAGCAAAGTTCTCCACACTAAGTGAACCATTTTGTTGTGGCTTCCTCCACATCTTCAAATGTAGCAGTCTTTTGGTTCTTCCTTTGGGGAGTGCAGTTACCTTCAATGTAGTCTTTCTTTATAGACTCAGCAGCTTTCATTCATCCTGACAGGGTGTGATGTTTAAGCGAAAATATTTCACAGCAATCATTGCGAGATGTTCAGCCCTCAACTTTCTTAACAGCTAGATATTTAGTTTCCAGAGACTGTAAATTTAGTTTGCATATTACATTGCTCTTGGTAGTCATTGTAAATATAAATAAAGTTAAAAAATGAAACATTCACAGCACAATCAACTTGTTTTAACCACTGATCACTCAAAGGTCTCAGAAACGTATAACCCATATTTTGACACAATTTTTTTATATCTGGGACTCGGAAAATCACGTATACAGCAGTCCTCTGTATGCATTAATTTGCTGGATGGCAAATTTAAGAGCTTGCTAGTCCTGCTTTGACCACTTGTTGAGAGGGAAAATGTGTTAATCAATTGAACATTTTAGCTGTGCTGATATTTACAATCAGAAAATTCAGTGGCTGAAAGATACCCAGATGTACATGTTGTTATTGTAAGAGTACATCTGAAGAACATGACCCACAAGCTAGGCAGCAAGTTCAAAGACTTGACTAGCCACAGAGTGGTGAAAAAATGTGCTGATATTTACAATGACTGATTTCAGAGGTAGAATGACCCATTGATGTACTTGTGTTTAAGAGTACATCAAATGAACAACTTTAGTTTCATTATTGTGGTTGTTTTCCATGTGTAGCAAACAAGCAGTGCATGTGACCTCAAAATCCAGACATGTTGAGAGTTAGACAAAATACTGTTTGCAACTTTTGATAAGAAGAGTTAAATGGCAAATTGACAAAGATTATAATAAAATTCAACAGAATGCTAGAAGTTGCTAGAACTGACATTTCACATGGAACACTATATATGATGCCTAACTTAGTGCCTGGTGTTACGGCTATTGGATTTAAATTATTTTATTTTTTAATTGTTAAATCCAAATTTGTCATTTAGGGTTTAATATTCATTAATTGGGAATTTTTTTTTGGTAAATTCAGTCTGACCTACACTCTAATTGTAAACAAGTTTTGACCTTGGCTTGTTGATCTAATTCCTGACCTTGCTTTGGACATTGTCAACAAGCTTCTAAAACTATTGGTTAATTTCAAGGACAACTTTTTATTTTTAGTAATTCGTGGCTTATTTTCTTCTGGATCATTTTATTATTACGTGACTAGGTGAAGGTAGACTCTTCCTCTGACTTTCTATCAATTTCTAGAAAATCACGTGATCACTTGTTTACTTCAGAAAAACAGTTATATATAGCTGTGTTTTGGAAGCTAACATTAGTAGAATCTCTGGGCTGTAAAGTTAATAGTTGTGTTTGAGTTATAATTATCTTGTTCTGGACTTTGTGTCAATTCATTGAAGAAAGAAGATTTATTTATCTATTTGGAGGAGAAAACATGTGCTCATAATTCATCTGGATGATAAAAAAACAAGAACTGCATCACGTGACATTGTCAGCCATTTTGGATTACATCATCAAGATTCGAACCTGGAACTATTAGAACATTTATTTATCAGGACTTGCAAATTCTATTAGTGGATTATTTTGTGAATTCTATATTTGTTGGATTTGATTCTCTAAAACCGTAAGTTTATTTATTTTATGAAAATAATTGTACTTAATAAAAATCATTGTTAAAAGTTTTACAAGCTTGTTAGTTTTCACTCTTTCTGTGTTGCTGCTTATTCGAGCCTAAGCACGTAATACTGGAATAAGACCTTTCCTTGGCCTGACATAATTCACTCTCACTCTAATTTACAAACAAAGGCTACATGTCAGTGCTGTAAAAAGTTAGACTCTATGGCAACCGCTGTTTCTACTCGTCTGGAAATATAGCCATTTCAGGTATGACCAATTTGCTTCTGGTAGGGGACTGCAACGTTTGCTGGTGGGATTCATGTTTTTCTCCAAATAGGAGTCCTGAACTCCTAGTTTAAAATTCTAGCGAGACCTCTGTTCAGACTTTGGAAAATGCAAGAATCTATCAGATTTCATTGCTTTTAAGTTGCCGCGAGAGGCCAGCTTCATAGACTTAAACAAAGGCCTGTTTTTTTAAATATCCGACCGTGACATTAAAGACTGACGGCAAGATCAACTAATTGTTGAATAAAGTCCAGGTCAGAACTAGCTACTAGCCAACATAAATGATTAGAAAATTAAAGTCCTGCTGCAAGATCAACTAATTGTTGAACATAGCTTGGGTCGGAAGTGGAAGCTTGTCGACAAAAATGATTAGAAAACAAAGGATTTGTTCAAACTGGGGCCAAGGTCTTCTGTGTACATGTACGATTATTTTTTTATCTTGATGTCAACATAAGCATGACAATTTGGTAGTAATAGTAGACCAAAGGACTGGGACTTTGCTTTGTTGTTGATATAAGTGATGTCGATATAAGTGGATATGACTGCATCAATAAAATTTTACATCAAAATTAATGTCAACATACTTTCACAATGAGCTTAATCTATAAGACTCTAACATTAAGTTTAATGTCAATAAACTTAAACAATGAGCTCAATCTGAAACAAACATCAATAAACAGCATAATCTAAAAAATGTTAACATCAAGCCAAATCTCAAGAATTATAACACTGACCGTAACTTAAAAAAACATTAACACTGACCATAATCTAAATAAATATCTAACATTAAACCTAATCTCAAAAAAACTTTAAGCTGAATCCAGAAACTTGAACACCGGGCTGAATCTCAGTAAACTTCATGATTGAGCTTAATCTAAAAAAAACTCTGACATTGTGTATACTCTCATTAAAATTATAACATTGAGTCTAATCTTGAAAAATAAATACTTTATCATTGAGCCTAATCTAAAGCAATGTAAAAATGAAGCTTAATGCAGACAATATTTTTCAACAAGCTTGCTCTAGAACTACTTTAATGATGAGCCTAATCTATATTACTTTAATATCTAGCCTAATCTACAATACTTTAATATCCAGCCTAATCTACAATACTTTAATATCCAGCCTAATCTACAATACTTTAATATCCAGCCAAATCTACAATACTTTAATATCCAGCCTAATCTACAAATACTTTAATATCCAGCCTAATCTACAATACTTTAATATCCAGCCTAATCTACAATACTTTAATATCCAGCCTAATCTACAATGCTTTAATATCCAGCCTAATCTACAATACTTTAATATCCAGCCTAATCTACAATACTTTAATATCCAGCCTAATCTACAATACTTTAATATCCAGCCTAATCTACAATACTTTAATATCCAGCCTAATCTACAATACTTTAATATCCAGCCTAATCTACAATACTTTAATATCCAGCCTAATCTACAAATACTTTAATATCCAGCCTAATCTACAATACTTTAATATCCAGCCTAATCTACAAATACTTTAATATCCAGCCTAATCTACAATACTTTAATATCCAGCCTAATCTACAATACTTTAATATCCAGCCTAATCTACAATAATTTAATATCCAAAGCTATAAATACTTTAATATCCAGCCTAATCTACAAATACTTTAATATCCAGCCTAATCTACAATACTTTAATATCCAGCTTAATCTACAAATACTTTAATATCCAGCTTAACCTACAAATACTTTAATATCCAGCTTAATCTGCAAATACTTTAATGATGAGCATAACCTACAAATACTTTAATATCCAGCCTAATTTACAAATACTTTAATATCCAGCCTAATCTACAATACTTTAATATCCAGCCTAATCTACAAATACTTTAATATCCAGCCTAATCTACAATACTTTAATATCCAAATCTATAAATACTTTAATATCCAGCCTAATCTACAAATACTTTAATATCCAGCCTAATCTACAATACTTTAATATCCAGCCTAATCTACAATACTTTAATATCCAGCCAAATCTACAATGCTTTAATATCCAGCTTAATCTACAAATACTTTAATATCCAGCCTAATCTACAATACTTTAATATCCAGCCTAATCTACAATACTTTAATATCCAAAGCTATAAATACTTTAATATCCAGCCTAATCTACAAATACTTTAATATCCAGCCTAATCTACAATACTTTAATATCCAGCTTAATCTACAAATACTTTAATATCTAGCTTAACCTACAAATACTTTAATATCCAGCTTAATCTGCAAATACTTTAATGATGAGCATAACCTACAAATACTTTAATATCCAGCCTAATTTACAAATACTTTAATATCCAGCCTAATCTAAAAATACTTTAATATCCAGCTTAATCTACAAATACTTTAATATCCAGCCAAATCTACAATGCTTTAATATCCAGCCTAATCTACAAATACTTTAATATCCAGCTTAATCTACAAATACTTTAATATCCAGCTTAATCTGCAAATACTTTAATATCCAGCTTAATCTACAAATACTTTAATATCCAGCCAAATCTACAATGCTTTAATATCCAGCCTAATCTACAAATACTTTAATATCCAGCTTAATCTACAAATACTTTAATATCCAGCCTAATCTACAAATACTTTAATATCCAGCTTAATCTACAAATACTTTAATATCCAGCCAAATCTACAATGCTTTAATATCCAGCCTAATCTACAAATACTTTAATATCCAGCCTAATCTACAATACTTTAATATCCAGCCTAATCTACAATACTTTAATATCCAGCCTAATCTACAATGCTTTAATATCCAGCCTAATCTACAATACTTTAATATCCAGCCTAATCTACAATACTTTAATATCCAGCCTAATCTACAAATACTTTAATATCCAGCCTAATCTACAATACTTTAATATCCAGCTTAATCTACAAATACTTTAATATCCAGCTTAACCTACAAATACTTTAATATCCAGCTTAATCTGCAAATACTTTAATGATGAGCATAACCTACAAATACTTTAATATCCAGCCTAATTTACAAATACTTTAATATCCAGCCTAATCTAAAAATACTTTAATATCCAGCTTAATCTACAAATACTTTAATATCCAGCCTAATCTACAAATACTTTAATATCCAGCCAAATCTACAATGCTTTAATATCCAGCCTAATCTACAAATACTTTAATATCCAGCCTAATCTACAATACTTTAATATCCAGCCTAATCTACAATACTTTAATATCCAGCCTAATCTACAATGCTTTAATATCCAGCCTAATCTACAATACTTTAATATCCAGCCTAATCTACAAATACTTTAATATCCAGCCTAATCTACAATACTTTAATATCCAGCCTAATCTACAATACTTTAATATCCAGCCTAATCTACAAATACTTTAAAATTCAGCTTAATCTACAAATACTTTAATATCCAGCTTAATCTGCAAATACTTTAATGATGAGCGTAACCTACAAATACTTTAATATCCAGCCTAATTTACAAATACTTTAATATCCAGCCTAATCTAAAAATACTTTAATATCCAGCTTAATCTGCAAATACTTTAATGATGAGCGTAACCTACAAATACTTTAATATCCAGCCTAATTTACAAATACTTTAATATCCAGCTTAATCTATAAATACTTTAATATCAAGCTTAGTCTACAAATACTTTAATATCTAGCCTAATCTAGAAATACTTTAATATCCAGGTAAAACTAAACAACTGCCTGTGACTACTGCCACTTTTCCATGTATGCTTTCAATGCTGAGAGCCTTCTAGCTCAGAAGATGCTCTTCACATTCAAAGGCTTAAAATGCTTCCTGATGGAGCTCTCCTGACAAGAGCCTGGCATAAAAGTAGAGCTGGAATGAACAGGAATGACTGCAAGTGCAGACACATGCCCAACCCCCCCCCCCCCCCCAACTCATACATAGTGCCCCCATGGACATGGCTTCTGAGTCTAAGATCAGGAAGACAAAGGTGGGCAATTTTTTTAGATTACACTTTATGCCAAAATGTCCATTACATGATGCTCATAAAGTATGCAATTCTGAGGAAAGACTGATTGATTTAAGGACCATTCTGTATGAAGGATTGGGCCATTCCTTGAAAAAGTCAGCCAGGATGATGTGCTTATTGGTAATCTATCTGATTTGTACAGTTATATTTAGCTGGGAGCACCAGTATAGAAACTTTCAAACCAGAATGTATACGTCTGTTAATTTGTTCCCCCCCACCACCATCTCTTCAGTTTGAAGTCTGGTATGAAAATTTAATTCCTCCTGACCCCACTTGCCATGTCAAAATGTAGCAACTGGTGGGCTCCCCATAAGTACAAACTAACCTCCATATAAACCATAAGACCTGGTTAAGACTTTTCAGAGCAATCCATGTCACAAGTCCAATTTGCTTGCACCACCGCTTCAATTGTGATCCTGACTTTATGGATTAGTTGACCAGAAAAGACCACTGGACTAGCAGAACCATCTGCAAGTGGTGCATTAAAAGGCAGTCAAGCAATATCAGATATTCTGCCATATCAAGCAAGGCAAACTGCAGGAACTCTCTCACAATAATCCAATCATTGTCTGAAATTGACTCTCTTAGTTCTATATTCCGTAACACAGAAACATAAGCAAGAAGAGGATGATGAGATCAGTGATAACCTCAATCCACAGATGGATAGGTCAAGATCAGACTTTTCATAGTTCACTAAAAATCCACAGTAACCTAAAAGGGCTAATAAATCATTCCTGCCCTTCACCAGAGTAAAACTTACCATATGCTTTCTGAGGATGCCATTCAAAATATACACTAGTCAAAATTTAACACGATGACGACGCAATTGATAATTTTTGTGGCCATGGGTCTATGTTAAGACCAAACAAAAACTCACAAGAGTGATATATATATATATATATATATATATATATATATATATATATATATATATATATATATATATATATTTCCTTGGAAAGCTAAGTGAGGGAACTTACACATGACCTGATGTATCGAGACATGAAAATATACATCAGTCAAATCTAGGCTAATCATAAATTCATGTCTTTTGATTGGAGGTCTGACTGAATGGGTCATTTTTATCCTGAAGTTCAACATGGCAATGTATTTCCTGAACTGACTGAGGTTGATGATCAGCCAGAGCTTTCCACAGGTCTTTGATATAAGAATGAGCCTGTAATAAAAGTCTGGCTAGTACAGTTTCTGAACAATCTCTATCCCCTAATTAAGCAGGATATCTCTTTTTGCACAATTTCAGCTCACTTCAAATCTGACAGTGTCCATCATGACAGCAACAGGCAAAAGAGGAGGGGGAAATCTCATGGCTCTCTGAAACAACTGGTATTGCCCATTCACTTTATGACTATAGGTCAATCCAATGCAGATGGAATGAAGAAGTCTGGTGCAAACTGGTAGGCTGTCTATGAGTGCAGGGCAGTGTGGAAATGGCAGTTGCTAGGGGTCCTGGGGAAAGAGAAACATTGTTTCTTATACCCTTTATTAAACTACTTCCTAAATTAAGGAGGCTGTGATCTCCTTAAA
Organism: Unio pictorum; assembly: GCA_030141615.1. NCBI lineage: Eukaryota > Metazoa > Mollusca > Bivalvia > Unionida > Unionidae > Unio > Unio pictorum. Next base: position 11,814,070 of record JARLTB010000113.1, read on the forward strand.
TTTGATTGAGGTCAAATCTATTTCTATTGCTGGGCAATAATTGGTTTCTTATCTCTTTGCTGATGATTGCCTCTCCTTTGCAGATAAGGCTGATTTGGCCTGATGTCTGAGCTGTGGGATTGTAGGTATGAGGGGTAGTTCTTGTGATGCTTGACCTTTTGCTTCCACTGTCCTACTACAAAATAATAACAGTGACCCAAAGTGTTTTATCTCATCAAATCCTATTTGGCCAAGGTCTTCATGGCATTAACAATGGAAGGGTGAGCAATCATGTAAATAATCTGGGTAATCCTAGCCATTGATTCCAGGAAATGAGCACTTTACACTTTAGGCTAGAGATACAAGGTCCAACATGGAAGATGCTACTACAATACTGTGAATGAACTTTGAGGTGAACATGAAAAATGCTCATGTCCACCTTGTAGGTTGTTATATTCATTTATGTACTTTTCTAATGGAAATAAGCTTGGTGGAAAAGCTTCTGACTGTGTTATATGCCTGCATGACAAGAAGTCACTAGTAGTTGACTTTCAGAAACAAAAATCAAGAATTCTCCAGGTCACAGATTATATTTAACAGATGGTTTGAAATTCAATTTTTTGCCAATTGTAGCAGTACGCAGAAGAAGACATGTTCCTCCTCATCTTCCAAATCTAGTGAGACCTTGACCTTATAAGCCTAGCTCACAGATGGTATTGAAGGCATTCAGAAGCCAGAAACAAAATGTATGCACAGGTTATTCTTATTCAGATCTAAGTCCATATCTATGTAAAACATCTTCGATGGCATAGACAACACATTGCTATCATTCCAAAATGTATCACTGTAATGTTCCGTACAATAAGCCATAAATAAATGATTCACCCATTGGGTTGTCTAAGAACGATTTGCTGATATAGACAGAGGGAATAATGGCTAGCTGGCTGTAAAGTTAAATCATTTAATGGCTGGCTGGTATGAATGCCAGTATCTGGTCAATTGGATGAATGACCAGTTTCAGAACTGCCCATGCAGAAGATGTGGCAAAACAGATGGATTAAATAGTCAGATCCTCATATGATTATATGGTTACTTGCACTCTCAGTTATATGTGGCATGACTCACCAAAGTGATAGATCTATGGTTACCAGACAACAAATATGACTGGACAGTGGTTAACAGTGAAAAAGAATTCAAGGCCACCTTTGGACATCCATGGAACTTATGCACAATGGCTTGCCTAGGAACACTCTCTCATAACCTACAAATTATTCATGGAGGCGTGTAATGGATATACAAACAATTCGAGAACATCAACTCTGCAGCACCTTGGTTTTTCAATTCAGATAATAAAATCATGGCAGTGGACATCATACATCTAATTCTGGGTGGAGGGATGGGTGGCATGATGACCTCCTCCACCATGCTAGCAATTAATGTTATCTTCACAATAGCAACATTTGTTACTGAAACAAGTGGAAATATAATCGCAGTGTGAGCTAATAACAACCAGAAAACATGTATCAATAAGTCCATACTGCATACAAATTAATGTCACACTCTAATATACTGCCTTTCTTAATAGTCAGCTTGCATTCACAAACTTATTCAAAGGATATCAGGAGATCTTCAGAACCATTCTGATAGTAATGTTATTGCTGTAGTGTTTATCACCATTTTTCAGCACACGATAGGCTATACATGGCAGCCATTATTAATGGTGGACCCCCGGAAAGAACCACTGACTCACGAGAAGCTACTGGCACGTTTTCTCACATACCCACATTTGTCAAATCTGAGACTTGAACCTATGCAGAGGTGAGATGGCAGTGATCCATAACAGAGAGCGCTTTAGACCACTTAGGGCCCAGGAATAGTAATGTAGTGAAATTTTAAAATTTTTTCATATCTTTATAAGCGCTGGATTCAAGAGGTAGTGGATGTTACATTACTATTTTTAATGTTATCAAATAATATCTTTAAAGATGAATGTGACCTATATTTAAAACTTGACCACTGTGTGATCGATGGATAGGTGGCTGGACAAAATTAATACAATATACCCTACCAATGTTTCAGAACATAAAAAAGCTGCATTGAAATAAAATTTGTTCTGAAATTAACCATTATTCATTGAGCAGAAATTTTAAAAATAGTTCACCTGAAACAGCTCCACTATGATAGATTCATTCATCAGTTTGTGATTTTTCCAGGAAAGCTCTGCTGCTGCACTATCAGGTAGATTTTCAGTGTTCAACTCAGGAATATTTGGACGTTTCTTCACCTAAAGAAAAGAATTTTGAAACTGAGATGTAAAGAAGGAGGCAAACATCAAATTATATGGTCAAATAAACTAATTTCAGCTCAATACTCTTTTGGGAAGTTAGGAACTGTGTAAGAAATATACCTCTCTCAAGCACATCTTCAAACTTAGTTGTATTGTTGTGATGATGCAAATCTTTATGTGCAATAATTTATTGCCTTATGTACAGTGTACACCTAAATATAAAATATAGTCAAACTACCAATTCAGATTTGGTTTCAAAATATAAGATTAAATTCTATCAAATAATGGGTCAGTGCCTAATGTTAGATTTTTAAACCTTACTAAATACTTATATTTATTTTCCCTTGCAGCCATGGGGTTTGTAATTCATGTTTACTGTACTTGGTGAAAAACCTGATAACTGAAGAGTATACAGTGTCATTTATTTTAATATATAGATATCCAAAAATTCATGCTGACTACAATTCAGCAACCTAGCATACAAGACAATTACATGCATGAATTAGATTTCAATTTATAAGCCACTGTCTCTTTGTCTGATTGAACTGACATATAAAAAAGTTTCTCTGTGTACAAATGACACATAAAATGTACAGTTAAACTTTTTAATGTTATTCCTTCTTTGGATTAACTATTGTCTAAATATGCCATCCCATTTGTTTGTACCCCAGTTCATTTACTGATTTATAATTTCAAATCTGATTATGTCCTAGCTGCCCCTAACATCGTAATCATCTGCGTAATTCATCCCAAATGGAAGTTTTCAAGTAAAAGATGACATGTTCGTCAGTCATTTCCAGCTCCTGGACAAGTCCATTTTCAGCAAACTACACATGTATGTTTGTAGAAGGAAAATACTATGTTGTCTGCTTCTGATATTTACAATGTCAAATGAAGCAAATTAAAAGAATGAAAATTCCAAATTGGCCTTTCACATGGATTTAACAAGAGGTCAAATTTCTATGTACATGTGTGCAAAGTGTGTGTGTGTGTGTGTGTGATTTGGATTTTTAACGTATCTTTAACAATTTTTCAGTGATATCGCTACGATGTCTGCAGTGTGACAGTTTATAGTGATGTCTAGCATTGTGGCATTATGCTACAGACATCTAGCATGATGTGTGCCAAGCAAGGCAACTGTTAGTACCATTTTTGTAAGTCTTTGGTATGACTCGACCTGGGTTCAAACCCATTACCTCCCACATTTGCCGCAGACATTCTAACTACTAGGTCACTACCGTGGTCTTCCAATGAACTATATTCATAAAAAAAAATTATGACTATAATATAAAGTAATGATGCATAAAATGATGCATTCATTCTTACCTATTGAAATTTGCACTCAGGGGAGTCTGTCCTGAATTCACTACAAGTAAAACAAAAACTATACTCATACCACATGAAAATTTCAAAAATATCAATACAGCTTCCAGTTTTACATCACAAAAGCACACATGATGAACTAGCCAAAACTGGACTCATCATAACTGCAAACAGCCTCAACCCTGATCTGCAGATATATTATATGTCTGTGAATCTACATACTCAGGTAGAGGTGCACTTCACAGGTATAAAGGTATTTTTTTCTCTTCTTGTACCTTGTTAAGCCCTTCATGGAGGCCGTCTAGGAGAAAGGTCAGAAACTCCTGCGAATCCTGCTGCTCATACCCAGCAAACATTGGCTGGTACTTCCCAACTATAATCTGTTAAAGATAAAATAAACTTTTGTATGATAACCAATAAAGACTTTTAAGATAATATTTTTCATCAAATAAACAGTTATTCCCAATAATAATAATAATAAGTAAACAAATGTAAAGTGAATATTCCAAGGAAACTCATCTTTGTGACCCTGAGGGAAAAAATTTGATTTATTTTTTTTCTATTATTTTCTTCCACATAATTTTTGGTACTTTGCTCATGCTTTAACTTTACCTCCAAGGAAAATGAAATCATCTAATTTCATCTTCCTGAAAAGTTTTCACTTTTGGATTTTGCAGAAATTCCTTTAGAAGGCTGAAATAATGCAGTATGCATAACAAGAGTGCATGGTCACTAATTCATGGCATACAGTGGGATTTGGTGGCAAAAAAGGCTCAATTCAAATTTCTCTGAACTCTGTAAATCACTATATGCTACAACCTAACTCTAAAAGTTTTGTAAATTTCCTGAAATATCACTGAGGATTCTACAAGAAAAGCATGTGAATACTTTATATTGATCTTGCAACTGCTTGTCAACAAACACAAGGTTCTTCCCTCATATTCTGACTTTTGTTTTCTCAAACTATAGACCACACACACATGTAGCTTATGTGACAATTTGGATGTACAAAAGATTTTTCTGCGTTTGAAACATTAACTACTTTTCCATTGCTTCTGTTCTTGCTATTTAAATTGCTTGACTGGCCTACAAACTGTACTAGTCATAACCCTATTTCAACACCAAAATAACAACTATTGACTTAAAACAAGATAGTGCCAAGCAAGACAGTGAAACTAGAAATAATTCAAAGGCTGACCAATCATGGACATACAAAGGTATCAAAAGCTAATATACTGAAACAAGCGATGCAGGTTTTAGACAAATACAAACCTTGAAGTCTCGAGGAGTGATACACCTGTACTGGCCAGACCACAGTGCCTTGATCACCACAGCAAAGTCCAGTACTACTTCAACCTGATTGCCAACATCCCTGTAATATGAAATAATGAAGAATATGTAACATACCTTATTAGTTTAACCTGAGTAATTCTATGGGTTGGAGCAATTGTTTCAGGAACATGGCATCATCGTGCCTGTGAATGACATGATGTTTTGGGTTGAGTTTGTATTTTATGGCTTTATGAGGTTGACCTTATAGTCCAAGTAGACATCTGCCAAACAGCCAAATGCAAATCTTCAAAAACTTGGGCAATAAATTTAAGTTAGCAAGATGCTTTCTGTAGAAAATGTCTTACAAATAGTTTAAATCTATATATTATGAAAACAGGTATTTCTTGGTTTCTTAATCTGTTTGTATCATCATCTATATTTGATGTGTTGTGTATGACAATGAAATGCCTATATGTCAGGATGCATCCAATTAGGTGGAGTCCTGTAAAGCATTTTTTGCAATAAAGTTCTTTAAAGACATGTCTTTTTATTGCAGAAGAAACCATCCTGAAAAACACATTGGCATCATGCAAAGGTGCTTTTTATAAAATTTGGTCAAAGTCTGTTGAGCAATTTTTGATAAGTGAATTTGAAGGTTGTTCTATCTGAAGTAATGGTGGCTGTATAGGATAAAGCATTATCTGTAAAATTTGAATGTCTTTCTGCCATGATGCTTTCTGTCCAATGTCCAATGACAGACACAGGTCACTTGGCCTTTTGTCTTGGTAAGTAATGACAGACTCTTTAATTAAAGTTTCTTTGGTTCTTTTTTGAATGCATCAAATTTCACATTTTTGTGATTGTGATATAGAACAATTATTACTGTGTGTCATCTGACTAAAAACCTAAAATTAAATAATATTAGTGAATCAACAATAATATCTCCTATAATGTGCCTTCTTGGCTAACATTAGGGAAAACATTTTTCTGAGTAAAAATACATTCATTGATAAAGCTTACTTGATCATAATTACCTTAAAGCACAACCACCATCTCCTATATCTCTACCTCTCAGACCAAAATGTTAAGCTATGAAATCTAACACATATCTCTCCACACAGGTTACAGTCAAATAGTAATCTCCTGTTAATATCGGGATTGGTGCCAAACCCCATCGGAACATCAGTTACTACTAAATATGAATGCATGTTCTGTAACAAGAATGCAACTGTTGTTGGGAGACTGAGAGGATGTATCTATTTTATGTCTATGGTAGGTATTATCAAAGAAACATAATTAATCCAAAATTTTTTTCTTCTTCAAATACATTACCAATAATAACACCCTCGGAGAATAGGTGTAATGAGTTAATTCCCCTTTATCCAAGTGAGAGATCATTTCTGGTTCCCCTAACATATGTGAGGCAGCTTCTAAATCGTTGATATACCTGGTTGGAATATTAATTCCATATGCCATGACACAGATTTTGGGAGAAAGGAAAAGAATTTATTCATGCAAATCCAGCCGCCAATGAAAAGCTGCTAATGACCCTAGAAAGTAGCCCACTGAGTTGCTGCTATTGGTCCCACCAATTGTAAGTGAGCCTTTTTGGATGATCTTAGAGATAGAAACTAGAAAATTTTGACCATAGCTTGTATAATATCAGTTAAGGAAATTGAATATACCCAAATGCAATACTTGTCAAGGAATGCACTAACTGCAATAGTAAATATGCTTAACTTAATGTTGGGGTAATTGCCTGCATGGATAATGAATAAACCATCTTATCCAGCTTTTGCGGTTGTTTTGAGTTTAATGCCATATTCAGGAAGATTGTTGAAAAATGGTGTGCAGTATATACAGCAGAGGAGGAATAACCAATGACCCATGAGAAGTTATTAATCTTTCTCATGTACCCACATCTTATCCAGGTTGATAGATCCTGAGCTGAGATATTAACCTTTGCCTCTAGCAGAAGTAAGTAGCCAAATGATAACTCCCACTCCACACTTGCTCCTTTTTTATATGTATCACTTCAAAGCCCTCAATGGATCCTGAAGATAACCATGGATTGAGGTGTTCAGGATGCAAGGAGGTCTCAACACAAAAGACTGAGTGGAAGCCTGTTATTGGCAATATGGCCATCATGAGTAATATTGACACATCCCCAAAAAACTGTAATTTGATCATGTCAACTGACAAAGCACACATTTCACTGGTCCTGCCTGCTGTAGCTAAGAAAAGTGGGAAGTAGGTTTAATATGCGAGGTAAGCCAATGATGCTCTCATGAGCGATCCAAACAGTGCCTAATTCAAGCATGTCAGAACACACAATTTGATTCTACTCTGGGATCAGAACCAGTGTCTTCACCAATTACAAATTAAACTAAGATACACTGAAAGCCTGATTTTATGTTATCAACAATTTCTACTAACCTTTTCTGATGAAGAGTGTTTGTTTTTCTCACTGCAGGACATTGGCCTTGAATGGGTCTTTTGTGATGTCTGTAGGGTTGTTGGACAATTTTGAAGTGATGTTGAATGTGGTGTGGTAGTCTTCTCAAATGACTTACTGGTTCAAAATATCAATAGGGCAAACTCTTTTCCATTTGATAGAAAAGAAGTGGAGTCTTCCTCCATGCCAGGGTAATTGATAAGGGTGGCCTGAGAATGGTGTCATTTTTGTCTTGGAAGGAGATTATTGTGGAAAGAAACTGGGGCCAAAATGATCCCCCATTTGCAGACTGGTTCCCTTTCTGATGTGTCTTAGGGGTTAAGGTATCAATGGATCCTGAAACTCTGAAGGAAGCTTTTAGTATAACAGAAGGCGGTGGACATACTTCTGCTGCTGACAAGCAAAAGTCTTCTTCAATTAATGGTTTCTTGTATCATTAGGTTCAGCATGAGCAATGGGACTAGTGAGATTAATTCATTTCTCTCTAGAGAAATGTGGTTGTGCCAATGCATCCTGTACAATATTAGGTGGTATTTGTGAAGATTGTAGACAGTGATGGGAAATTATACAAGAAGTTAACCCTGATTGAAATAATGTAACTTTCTGTTGATCTCTAAGCAAATGTCCTCTCTATTCTTAGCTTAGTTTTGGACTTCCATAATTTACAAAGTGATCTATTGCTTTTGATCAAGTTTATTCCATATAAAGTAGGTATAAAAAAAATAAAACTTGGCCTGCAGTTATGAACAGGGCATCTTATGGGACTATTATGGGTTGGCTGATCCCTAAGAATGCTATTGCTCTGATGTCAAGAGAGTAAACTAGAGAACAAGATTCCCTTACTTGACATTAAAAGATTGATTTTGGTGCTGACTTTTTGAGATCAGCTGTTGGCATTTGATAGTCTCGAGAGATGATGGAAGTGCACCCATGAAAGATGTCCCGATCGGTGGTTGTGCAGTGTCTGTAGTGGCAATTGAGCCCAACATGGGAGTGGCAGTCCTTGCTGCACTTTAAAGTTGAGTCTGGTGTGTGTTGGAGCTGCTTGTTCTTCCTCCATGATCATCAGCATGCATATAATCGCCGGCTTTCAAACCAGTGATCAGAGGGTGTCACAAGCTGGGCCTGTATAGAGCAACCTCTTCCCAGGTGTTGACATAAGATGTAATGGGCTTTCATGTCTTGCTTGCAGACATCCTTGAAGCAATGTGGCTGTCCTATCAACATTTTGCCAGAGACACGTTCTGAATAATGAAGGTCTTTATGGATCTGTCCGTCATCCATTTAGCGTACATGGTTCAGCCATCTGATTCAACGTTGGCAGAGGAGTGTGACCATACTGGGAATCTTGGCACATTCAAGTACCTTGTTGTTTGTTACTCGATCACTCCAAGTGATCCCGAGTATGTGCTCAGTCTTTTCTCTTGTGAGGCATACAGAGTCCAAGTTTCACTGGCATACAGGAGAGTGCTTAGCATGCAGGCAAGGTAAACAGAGATATTAGTGTTCAGGGTCAGCATGCTGTTGTTCCACACTCTCTGTAACAACCTGGAGAGTTGTTGATAGCTTTCAAATCCACTTATTCAGCTCAGCAACAATCTATAAGTTGATGGTGATGGTACAGCAAAGGTACTTGAACTGATGACTACCTCAAGTTCATAGTTGTTGATGATAATGGTTGGGGGGGGGTCCGCATTCTGAGTCATCACGTTTGTTTTCTTTAGGCTGCTGGTTAGCCCAAACTCGCTTCATGCTTTAGAAAAGTGGTCCATCAGGTGATGTAACTCAGCTTCTGCGTGAGTGGCTAGGGCAGCATCATCTGCCAAGAGCATGTCCCTGATACTTGCTTCATGCACTTTGCTCTTTGTCTTAAGACATGCTAATTTGAACAGTTGCAGCAGTTGTATTCCCAAAGAATTATGATTGGGTAATGAATATTAAGAAAAAAATAAGTGATGTGTTTCTGAGCAATTTAAACTGTTGAAGATATACACAAACAGAAAAGTTTGAATTTATATCCTTTCATGCAACTTAATGAGGCAATAAAAACTGATTCGGACAACACAAGAAAACCCCATTTTGTTGTGACAGTTTGTTAATGGAGGCTACTTAATATAAGAATAAGGGTTATCTCCCATGAGTGCAAAATTTATAGCTGTAGTGTTCTATATCAAAAAAAGAAAATTGATGTCAAATCTGGAAAGAAAATCTTCTAAAGGTGCAGATGTTGTATTCTAAGATATGACACTTGCGAACAACATTAACTTAAAACTGTAACAATAAAAGTTAATGACCCACCAAATTTGTAACATATATTCACTAACAGGTAATTATTATGTACATACCTGTTAAAGTCATGTAGATATTCATCTGTAAGAAAGTATGTGATAAGTGGGGTTGTGTTATTTAGGCACTGGATGGTGGAATTCATATAGCATGTGTTTCCCAAGTTTTTGAGACCTGTCAGGCCACGACCCTAGAAAAACAGAAAAATTGAATGCAAAATATTACAATGATCTCACTTCAGGAATAGGACACTGAATATTTTATTGATTCAAGTTTTGCAAAACTACAATTTATTTGACACCCATAAGCTCAATATTCACAATCTCTGTTCAATATTTTTTGAAAACTAATGTTACAATTATCCCTCAGATTAGGGCTGTCAAAAACCACGAAAAACTTACCCGGGTACCCATTGCGCCGTTTAACGGGTACCCGGGTACTCGTTAGAACATGAGAGACATGTACAACCCTTGAGCAACACAATTTTTTCCACTAAATTATGCGTTACGCGTAAACGTATATGGATTACGCTTTTTCGGTATATCCACCTTCCAGAAATCTCGTTTATTTTAACATTCCATTAATCCCACAGACCGTATTTTAGAAAAGACCGCTTTACGTAACTACAATATACGAGTACTCTTGTCCGTGGACTTGTACTTTCCTATAGTAACATGTTCTATTTATAGCAAACCTTGTTCTACTTTCCCACGAATAATATTTATAGCATCTGTATGGCTTAATGAGGAGAGAACAGACTATATTTATTTATGTGGCTACTATATAATATGTCCAAATAATATGTACAGCAACTTTTGGAAATTTGCTTTTTGTCAATATCACGTGACTGGTATGACCTAGGTTGCGAGATTTGTGTAGTCACGTAACTAGAAATGCAAATAGCCAGATCCGGGACAAATTTCAGCAATGATGTACTTTCGTCTGTCAGCAGATTAAAGGCATAACAAATGCTATGCTCACGATATTTGAGAAAATAAATCATATTCCTATCAATTTCATGATGGTATATCTTGATGAAAGATCGTTAAAGTTTGCTGGGCCGGCATGTAAGCTGCTACCCATGCCAACATCAAATGGTGTCAGCGAATTCCAACTTTTTGATAGGAAATGCATTCTGTCCCTACACCCCAACAACAATGTCCAAATATCAAAAATGGGGTGGCAAGTGTCAGAGGAAACTCGGACTACTCAGACCAGTGTGCTGCTGATGATATATGATATTTTGATAGTGTTGTCGACAACATTTTGTTGTTAACAGGTACTCGTCATTAATTTTCAATACCTGGGTCTTTCGCTACGGTCGGGTACCCAAGTACCCGGGTACCCGTTGACAGCCCTACCTCAGATATATTGTGAGATCCAATTTTAAAATTCATTCAATAATGATGAGAAGCAAAAAACACAAAGAATACATATAAATCGTACCTCTTGTTAATTCATAGTTTGTGTACAAGGTTTGGGAGAATACATTTTTAAACCTCAAGATAATTAACCAATTTCTGAATAACAAACACATGGATAAAATAAATTCTGACAAAACTTCTTAGCACACATTTGTAATTCAAAATGTTCATTCAAAATATGGAAAAAAAGGGTCCCAATGTCCCCTATCATTTAAAAAATGTGAAGTAAATTGGAAAAGAAATATGAATAGCAAATACCTACAACTGTATTGCGTTCATCCAATAAATGTAAAGACATATTATCACAGATGCATAGGTAATGGATTTATTCATTTCTGCAATATATCACTATTCCAGCAATACATATTTTGAATCAGTCATCATACAGTCTACATAGAACACAATTTTCTTCTATTTCCTTGTCAACTGTTTAGGTCACAGTTAATTTAGTTGATAAGACATTTTTTGCAATAGGTACTTTAGTCTGAATCAACAACGACCGATTCAAAGTATATCAGGCTAGAAAACTGAATATCTAATGCATCATTATAATATATCAATAACCTGTAATTACTATCAACCTCTGTTGTCATGTGCCTTCCATACTGGGACTTTAATTGCTCATTATTGAGTAACCATTCCCATAGGAAGTTTTTTCAGAAACTTAAGTCAAAAATGTTTTCCTTCCGACATATTAGTTTGGAAAAAAATGCAGGGTTTAGGCTGAAGATTTCATCTTTCTTTCTTTATATTTATAATCAATGATAATGGATTGTATGCTCTCAATTATTGCACAAGCTAATTTGTTATAGAGTGAAATTGATTGCTGTATGCTTTGTTGGCATAAGTACACTCTAGTCAATCAATACTCAGTTCAGTCTAAAATCAACCACAACAATCTTTTATGCTATGTTTCTCAAGTCTATTTTATGTACTCTATTGGTACCATGGATGTAACCATGTTGATCTAAAAGCACCAGGGCCACTAGCACAAAGGCTAGCCCAGACTGAAATCTGCTATTACAAAAAAAGCATGTAATCAAGGTTTAAGAAAGAAAAAAAAAACACAGAATAACTAAGGTGATACATTTAGGGTTTCTGCATGCATTAATCATAAACCATGTATTGAGAAAATTTCAAAAAGCATTTTTTATTTCAAACAATCTTCACTAGTCAAGGTAGCGATGTGATTGATAAACATATCTATACCTTAGCATATTGAGCAGATATTTCGGTGATTCTCTCAAACATGAGTGTTTTTTTAATATTTTGTCTGATTTCAGTTGTCAATATTGCTTTTTCTACATTTTTTCCAGATAAGGTTTCCAAGCAGACCTTTATGTAAAATTTCACAAACATGTCAAATCTGCAACTACAAATCTCAAATATTTAAGACTAATTATTTCTTTACGAAAATTAAATTTGAATGGAATTTAAAAAGAACAGATCAAATACTTTTTTTTCTTTAAATGTTCATTGGACATGAGTATCTAAAGACATTACATACCACATTTCCATAGACTGGATTTAGATCTCTTCTCAGAACTGGAGTTACAACACGGACTGGTTCTTGTCTGAAATTAACCCAGTATGGAATTAAAGATATGCAAATGGTGATACTTTTCTTATGGATAGCAAATTTGTAGTAAATTATGTTTCTCCGAGAATACTTACCCGATCACATTACTTAGGGATATTAGCCTGCTACCTCGCGAATCCAGCCCTACCAAAAGACAAAAATTCGTCTTTCCTGTCTATGTCATATAGACAAAGGGCAATAACTCTTGCCCCTTACCTCCCCTTGCCGCCCGCTAGGTGTCGCTTCTTTAGTTTTTAAGCTGAGCGGTATATAAAACACGAGGATGCTCGCATGGCGGGGTGGTTGGGAGGGTTTCTTAGTAATGTGATCGGGTAAGTATTCTCGGAGAAACATAATTTACTACAAAATTTGCTTTCTCCTTTGAATACGTTCCCCGATCACATTACTTTAGGAGAATAAGTAATAGGAGGAGGGAATGCGGAGCATCCGACCTCCACCCCGGGTATCCTCTAGGGAATGATGGTTGGATTCCCCATGTTAATGATAACCCGGTCTCCTAATTTTCAATCAGCAACACAGCCCAGGGTCACGTGATATGTGACCCCTTTATACGGTTAAGAAGATAGTTATTGAAATCTTCTTACCTACGAAAATTTATCTGGCGAATCCAGCGAAGCTAATAGGCTGTGCTGATTGTTGCACATGGGTCTGGTGGGCGTCTGGGCTGCCCAACACTGGACCTACTAGAATCAATGTTTGCCTCTGCGAGTACAAACTTGAAGATAAAACTGTAGAAGGTTGACTCTGCATGTCAGCCAACAGCTTCTATAAGGTGACTGATTTGCGAATTCTCAGAGTACGCCGAGCGTATAACCCACTACAGCCATGAAGCAAGGGCTTGAATGGTGATATCTCATATCCCAGCTATCACCAGATGAAAGAGGTGCTTGTATGTGACCTGACTCACCTCTATGCATTGAAATGGTGCTAGAGTGCACAAACAGGATCTTACATGGCTGTTGATCCTGACTTATCTATAAAGAAAGCGAGCTAATGACGACTCGTTGATCACCAATGTATGGTAATCTATTTTGGACTACGAAGCCTGGCTGCGTCAAGAGGACCATCAAACCCTCTGATTGGAACGGAAGAGAGTTCGGGTCACTAGAAAGGACATGTAACTCGCTCACCCTGCATGCTGAAGCTAAGACTATCAAGAAACCCAATTTGTATGATAGTAGCTTTAACTAATCGTGGGTTAAAGACTCAATACTGTCTGAATTGAGTCATGTTAAAACCCAGGACAGATTCCATCTGGAAACAGGGTGAGGGATATAAGTCGATTGAATTTTTTTTTTTTTTTTTTTTTTTAAAAAATGTCTAAAAGATCTGACAAATCTTTGTCATGGCTGATAGCACATGTACCAGAATGGCGGAATGTGTCTGATATCATGGAGCGGTAGCATTTGAGAATAACTGGAGCCAGCTGTTTCTCCTCGAAAAGCCAGAGAAAAGTTGGCCAGTTGAGGGATTGTGACACTCAGAGGAACAATGTGAATGCTATGGTACCAGTCTCTGAAAACATGCCACTTGCCCTCGTAAACCTTCAGAGTAGAGGGCCTTCTTGCTCTCGAGATTCTCTCCGCAATCAAAGATTTAAATTGTTTGTCTTGCAAGGCTGTCTGGACAAGAGCCAAGCTTGAACATAAAGACGGTCCGGACAGGGGTGGAACACCCCTGGCCGTGGTTGCTTGTGAATACTTGTGCTGACTGTAATCTTCCTGGGTAGATCTATCTCCTAGATTGAGTAGATCGGAGACCCAGAAGTTGTTCCATCTGAGAGGGGCAATCAGAACCATCTGACAGTTCTGACCCCTTAACTTCTGGATTAATTTCAGTACCAAGACCGTGGGAGGGTAGGAGAATGACCACAACCCTTCCCAGGTGATTGATCGAGCATCCACGACCCAAGCTTCTGGGTCTGGAACCTGTGAGATGAAAGGTGGAGAACTTGCGATTCCACCTTGTTGCAAAAGATCAATCATCGGACGTCCCCAAAGTGTGTCAATTGGAAGAAAGTCCGATTGATGGAGTGACCATTCTGTGTGAATGACTAGATAGAGTGTCAGCCAAGACATTGAGTCTGCCAAGAATGTGTCTGAATTGTACATTGAGGTGGAGATTGTCGAACCAATGTAGAAACTGCCAGTTCAGATTGCACAGGTCTGGTGATTGGTGTCCCCTTGTTTTGAGGCAAGGCACCACCAAAATGTTGTCTGACATAATGAGGGCAGTTTGTAATAAGAGTTGATCCTGCCCGAAATGAAAGGCATTGATGACAGCCGTTATTTCTGAAAGGTTGATGTGGAAAGGGGCTCGCCCCTGGCACCTACATGCCGCTGACAGTATCGAAGTCCAGCAACAGGTGGGCACTCCAACCGTAGGTATTAGTGGCGGAACATACCGTTATCCCCGCTTGGGGTATCTCCAGAGTAATCCCTGTGGACAGCCTACAGGGGTTGTGCCATTGACTCAAGAATGATCGTATCTCTGGCGTGAGCATGACTGTTTTCTGGGATCGAAGGGACTTGAAAAGGGCGCAATTACGCTAGCAACGTCCTTTGTAAAGGGCGCATAAAAGGACGGCTGAGCGGGATCAAGTCTGTTGCCGCATTGAATAATCCGAGGATCTGCAACTCTCTCGCTAAAATGCGCATCCTGTCAGAAACGGACTCTACGAGTGCAATTATCTGGATGATCGCAAACTCGAGGAAGCCTTACCAGATTCAGATCGGGAGAAACTCCACACCCAGATGGACCAAAAACCGGATTGGACAGAGATCAGACTTTATCCAGTTCACGAGAAAGCCTATATGATGTAAAGTTATATAAGATCGTTTCTGCCTTTGAGCAGAGTAGAACTTGACAGATGTTTCTGGAGGATGTCGTCCAAATATACTGCCGACGCAATAGATGAAGTCGAGCGGAACAGGGTGACGACGTAATCCATAACCTTGGTACTAGCCCAAGGGCTTAAATTTAGGCCAAAAGGTATGACATGGAACTGATAAACCAAGTCCCGACAAGCACAACAGAGAAATGTCCGCTACTCGTTTTTCTTTTAACGTAGCTTTAACCATCTTTCAGTTATATCGCTACGATGTCTGCAGTGAGGCAGTTTATAGTGATGTCTAGCACTGGGGGCATCATGCCCCAGACATGTAGAATGATGTCCCACCCAGTCACATTATCTAAGCGTCAAGCGAGGCAGCTGTTAGTATCATTTGTGTAAGTTTTTGGTATGACTCGGTCAGGGATCGAACACACGACCTGCCGCTTCCGCTGCGGACGCTCTAACCACTAGGGACGTGAAATGTGCGTCGGTCATATCAAGCCAGCTTATGATGGGGTTTAAGCGACGTGCCCTTCAGACATGTGTCACGACGTATCAGGTCTAGGTTGGCAGAAGCAGTCAGCGCATTGGCCATGGAATGTTGAGCTGCCCTGTTAAGAACCCTAGCTAACCGGGCCGTCGATTCCCAAGCATGTTCATTGCCAGATTTTTCAGCGATCCTGAAAATGGCTAGGGAGGCTAGGTCTAACAGTGAAGACGTAGCGACTACATTTCGAACCAGCTTGGACGTGGCATTGAACACAGTTTTTGTCCACTTTATAAGACAATGCCGCAGACATATGGACTGCTGCCATATTTTATCCCGAGCCAGGACCTCAGTACTGAATGCATCGGAGTGAGTTTTGTACCATCGACCTGAAAACGACGCTGGTACTTGGCTTTTCAGAAAAGAACGCCTTAGCATTTCCTGGATCCCCTATACGAGTCGACAGACGGTCATTAATTTCCTTAATTTTTTGTCGACTGGGGAAGGAGGCGGAAGGATAGAGTCTCTTCCCCCTCATCCAGATCGACCGACGCTCTAACCTTATAGTCGGTAATGGCAGCAGGAGGTGGAGGGCATTCTGAAGGGGCCAACACCCTATAAATTTCCTCCACTGCGGCTTTGAAGCTGAACTCAGTCCGTTCCATAGTTGGATCTGCATACAGCTGATTTGCCTGCGATTCATCGCACTCACTATGTGCATAATCTTGCTCTGGTAAAGCATCCTATATCGGGGTAATGCATACCAGGTGGCATAGATGACTCGATTCCGTCATCTCTGATAACGGCATTCACTCTCCCTTGTGGATGAGCTGTTAGCCTATGGACGGCCGGCAATGCCGAATGAATTGATTGGCATATGTTTGGCCTGAATGTCTGCGACAGGCCGGCTATGACCGGCACCGACCGCTCGAATGGTCGGGTTGGATCGAGAGATTCATCGCCAACATCTGTGTCATGGTAGTGATATGTAACCGGTAGTACGGATTGACAGACGGAAACATCACTAGAATCATCGTCAATCCGATTTGTGCGGATTGCGGTATCATAAAAGTCCAAGTGCTGGTACAGTGGTACAGTCGGACGGACTGGTATATGACTAAAATCTCCATACGGTTGGACGACCGGTGCCTGTTGGGCTGGACGGCCGGAGCCGGATGGACTGTCAGTGCCGGCAAGTGTCGGCTGGAAGCTTGGCTGGACGACCGGTGCCATTTGGGTTGAACGGTCATTGCCGGATCGACACCCGGTGCCGGTTAGTGCCGGCTGGAAGGTCGGCTGGATGACCGGTGCCATATGGGCTGAACGGTCATTGCCGGATGGACGCCCGGTGCCGGTTGGTGCCGGCTGGAAGGTAATAATAATTACATAATGCTTATGTAGTGCGGCCAGCACTGTGCGCCCATCTACCATTCGCTCAGAGGGAATGTTGGTTCTGGTACAGCTTGCATATCTGTACAGCATACCAGGTGACCTAGATGACGCAATTCTGTCATAATTGACACTTTCACTAAATCTCCCTTGTGGAGAAGCCGTGAACATATGGACGGCCGGCACTAACGGCTGATTGAACTGGCGAATGGTTGGCCTGAAAGTCCTGTTCTGGTAAAGCTACCATATCTGGGTAGCGCATACCAAGTGGCATAGATAACTCAATTCCGGCATCTCTGATAATGTCACTAATTCTCCCTTGTTTTAAAATCACACCGTCACGTATTTGACGTGACGGAAGGTGTACACTGGCAATACCGACTGATTTGTCTAGTATATGGTCGGCCGGAATGTCGGCGAAGGTCCGGCTATGACCGGCACCGGCCTCTCGAATGGTCTGATTAGACGGAGATACATTTATAACATCTCTCTCATGGTAGTGATATGTAACCAGTAGAACAGATTGACTGACGGGTACATCACTATAATCTCCGTAAATCCGATGTACAGCCGGTGCAGGTTGATGCCGGCTGGAAGACCGGTGCCATTTGTGCTGAATGGTCGTTGCCGGATGGACGGCCGGTGCAGGTTGATGCCGGCTGGAAGGTCGGCTGCACGACCGGTGCCATTTGGGCTGAACGGTCGTTGCCGGATGGACGGCCGGTGCAGGTTGATGCCGGCCGGAAGGTCGGCTGGACGACCGGTGCCATTTGGGCTGAACGGTCGTTGCCGGATGGACGGCCGGTGTAGATTGATGCCGGCTGGAAGGTCGGCTGGACGACCGGTGCCATTTGGGCTGAACGGTCGTTGCCGGATGGACGGCCGGTGCCGGTTGATGCCGTCTGGAAGGTCGGCTGGACGACCGATGCCATTTGGGCTGAACGGTCGTTGCCGGTGGACGGCCGGTGCCTGTTGATGCAGGCTGGAAGGTTGGCTGGCCGGCCGGTGCCATTTGGGCTGAACGGCCGGTGCCTGTTGATGCAAGTTGGAAGGTCGGCTGGCCGTCCGGTGCCATTTGGGCTGAACGGACGGTGCCGGATGGACGGCTAGTGCCGGTTGTTGCCTGCTGAAGTGCCAGCTGAACTGACGGTGTCGGCTGGACGGCCGGCGAAAGTGCATAATAAAATGGATCCAATTGATCCAGCCTAGACTCCATGCGTCCGGGACTTACAGTCCCGAAAGCCATGCACGGACCTGCGGTGAAATTTACATCCACTGGGCAGACTAAACCATGTCAACATAATTCCTCCATTTCCACATTGCCAACACCTATTTTGCCATTCATACCTTCGTTGTCGACTTTGCTACTGAAACGACAAAAGAAGAGAACAAAGCACAAATTAAAAAATTCAGCATATTATTAATTCGATAATACTATAACCGTTATTAACGGAGTAGTCAAATTATTCCGTGCCATGTTAACTCTTAATGACCACACTAGTTATTGCCGTGAGCGTGTTGCAATAGGTCGTTCAAGACAAAGTCTACTGAAACGAAAAAGATGATAAACAAAGCACATTTAGCAATTCAACATGCTATTAAGTCGCTATTACCATAACCGTAACTAACGGAGGAAGCGAAATGATTTAGTGTCGCGTGAACTCGTGACTACAACACGAAATTCCGCCATTAATAGTCGCAACTGGTCGTTCAGAGACGAAGTCTACTGAAACGGAAAAGAAGATAAACAAAGCACAAATTAACAATTCAGTACGCTATTAAGTCGCTATTCCATAACCGTAACTAACGGAGGAAGCGAAATGATTAAGTGTTGCGTGAACTCGTGACTACAACACGAAGTCCGCCATTAAAGTCGCAAATTGGTCGTTCAAAGACTTTTTTGAAGTCTACTGAAACGTCAAAGAAGATAAATAAAGCACACATTATCAATGCAGCACGTTATTAGTCGCTAATATCGTAAACGTTACATACGGAATAAGCGAAATTATTGAGTGCTACATGTATTACATGCTAGTACCGCCATAAGCGTGCTTTGACCACGTTGCAACCTGGTCCGAAGTCTAGAAAAGGTGACAAAGTCACTCAAATTGGAAAATATTGTAAAATAATGTATACAACCTGTAGAGGAATGATTATCCAACACAGTAATTCCAAATTTAACTTCGGATGGTCAGAATTTACACTAAGATGGCTTGGATTCATTGGAGGTCTAATTGTACGTGTTTGCACACAACAAGCGAAGCTAAAAAACTAAAGAAGCGACACCTAGCGGGCGGCAAGGGGAGGTAAGGGGCAAGAGTTATTGCCCTTTGTCTATATGACATAGACAGGAAAGACGAATTTTCGTCTTTTGGTAGGGCTGGATTCGCGAGGTAGCAGGCTAATATCCCTAAAGTAATGTGATGGGGGAACGTATTCAAAGGAGAAACAATTTACCCCAAACTCTGAAAAGTTAAAACCATGTTTTTATACTGGTTGAAAACAGCTTACTCTAAAAATGGCTGTAAAAAAAGAACTGGAACTGCCCAAATGTCACTGACACCGATTTAGGTATGTTTCACAGACATGATATTTGTCTTCCATAAAAGCTGAAAAATTGTTAGGGGGGGGGGGGGTTGGGGGTCTGGAGGGGCAGTGCATCAAATAAAAGACTGCTAATGCATTTTATGATCATAAAATAAAACAAAAAAATCAGTTGAAAACTAATAAACCTACCAAAAATATTCAAACTTGACTTCAGTAATTTTACAATGTTCATTGTCACATGAATTTGTTCTCCAATACTATTCATGATGAAGTTATTGGATCTGCATGTCAGTGTTCAAATCATAATTAACTCACAAGAATTTGTACATTTTTGCAGCAAATATATTATAGTTCTCTCTTTTCATAACAAATCTAAAAAATAAACACCCAAGTACATCAACTATATGCCAATAATCCATATATTTACTTGTCTTTTTCTCCAATGGACAAAACCTGTTGATGCGGCTCTGGCAAAGATTTCTTTCGCGTTCCTTTTTGTCACAACTGACATTTTTGGCTCAATGTGCAAGCATTTCTTTTCCTTCTCAATGAGAGCCTTTTTCTTAAAAGCTGGTGCTTGTATTGGTGACATGCAGTGTGCATATTCTGACAGAGGGCTACATCAGTTCTCTCAAGCAAGAAATATTTCTTCTTATAGTAATTAACTGTACTTTTTCCACATGCCTTCTGCTCTTCAATTTTTCCATATGCATCTTCTTTTGTAGGAGCTGTTCAAAACTCTTCCAACTGTGATTACCATAATTCAGATCTATATTGCAGAGGTCACAAATTGCCAGTCCTCTAGCATTCAGTTTTCTGACCAAATAAATTTCTATAAACATTTCGCCCCAGCCATTCCCATTTCCATACTTTCTTAAAACCTTTCTCTAAATGTTTTTTGTCCAGGTCTCTCTCAACATCTTGGGACACCAGGTTTTGCAAGCATGCTTCTTCTTTCCATTGCCATCAGTTTCCATTACAGGAAGATTCAATGGATGAATTTAAACCTTTGACCAATCAGAATACTCTTTATGAGAGTCACATGCTAACTAATATATGGAACGAATAATTTACAAGGTTCGTTGCAAATTGGAACTGGACAGACTGTTTTAAAAAAAACGGATCAGAGATGATATAACAAAACGGACAATATCAAGAAAAACGGAGCAAAATTATCTTTTTTCACTACTAATACAACACCTTAAAAGTTTGATTATTTCTTAGAATGAATGTAATAGAATAATGCATGTACATGCAAGCATATTAATTAAATTTAATAATTAAACTGGGTCACAGATCAATAAACTTACTTCTTTGCTGTCCTTAAGTGCATTTTTTTTCAATAAAACTGCTACACAAACAGAATTACTGATCCTAAAAATAGGCAATTTGACCTGTGAAATGAAACTGGATGGAAATGACATGCAAATGAAACAATAAATGAAAGAAAATGGAAAATGAAGAACAAGAACAATGAATGACAAACAAAAGAATGGAATGAAATATTACCGTAATATATTTCATAAACAGATTTTAAAAGCTATTTACACATATTAGAGGTAAATACTTCCATTGCAGAATATACTGTGTGCTAAACCAGGACCCAAGTCTTTTCTCTGGCATAGGTTTCACTAACTGATATTTTTTAAAATAACTGCCACTGATGTAATGCCATTATTATTAGTAGTTGCAGACATACAAAATCCTGTATCAAAATCAAATAAAGAGGAAATAATGCATGCAGTTATATTTATATATATATATATATATATATATATATATATATATATATATATATATAATAAATTTGAAGCTACCGTCTGAATTTTTTCTGTTTTACATTTGATAAAATAAAAATTTACTTTTAACATTAAAAAGGTCTAAAAGTCATGGTTATCCTGTTTAATACTTTCAAAAATGGAAATCCTGACTTAAACTACAAATGAAACGAAATTAAAAGAAAGACTGAATGGCAGCAATAAATACAAAATAAGAATGCGATCCGAGACAATAAAAAAAATGATGAATAGCTGAATAATAAATGTGTATGGAATGCAAACAGAATAAATAGGTATAGCAAAAATGTATAAAAACAAACAATATGCAGATTTTGGTAAAATTAACCATATCAGGATCCATACAATATTTAGTATTTATATATTTCTTGAGGTTTGTCTTGTCCCCTAATTAAAGTAATCACTTATATTTATATCAAATCGGCTGTAACGCAAATAACTTTTTTTTTTGAAAAAATTACTACATAAAGCAAGGGATTTTGAAAAGTGGATACCGGCAAATAATTGTATATGGTAAAACTTATGGTATTATCTTGATAATATGTATGTCATTACAATGAGAATAGGATTGTAAGCGTAGCAAAACTACAAATGTACTGAAACTCTAGTATATCCTTAAGTAACTAATATAAATTATATACCTAATTTCCGGTTTTTTGGAGCGATCTACAGAAGGTTGAACCTTTTTCTCTCTGACTTCTTCCTCTACCAACTTAGCAATGTTGGGGGAGGAACTAGATCTCTTGAGACCTCCCCCATACCGACTTAGATCTGATGGCTCATCCTTCAGCTTAGTCATGAATGTGTTAGAGCTGACCTGACCTACAACATATCAAGTGTACAATCAGAAATAAATACATCAAGTATATAATTAAAATCGCTATTATTCTTGCTTTTTTGTACAAGAACTAAGTTCATAACTAGAGTAATGCAAAATTTTAACATTTGCTTTCAATGATGCAGTTGCCAGCAGTAAGCCACATTAATGTCAAAATCTTCCTAATACTGTAAATATGGAAATATAACTAAAGTTGAACTGTAAACATACTGTGCCAGCAGATAAGGGTCTTATGTTTTACTGATTGCCCCACAAAATACACAAATGTGTGTGTGTGTGCATTTGTAAAACCGGCGAAACGTGGACATCAGTGTGAATACACACCAACATACCAGGGACACACCTCGAAACGGGGACATCCTTGTTTTGTAATAGCTGCTAATATGGACTGCCATGACCTTACTGAGTGATAAAAACCTTGAAATAAGCGTATCTGAACATGTCCTCATCTGGTTGGTATTTTTTCACATCATGTCATACACAACGATACACACGTCCTGCTCAACCTAAAACCCCGTGTGTATCAGTCAAAAATCACGTCCCCGTTTATGCGGTAAAAATTCACACTGCTTTGCTGTCAGCTCCCACACTTTGCCTCAAATTACTCACTGAAGATACTATCGAAATCTAACAGGATTGAAATGAAGAATGTAAACAGACATGTATTTATTATACATTTCTTTTTTAACACTGAGAGCAATATAGGTGTATGTGTTTATTTGTGGGTATGCCAATGTTTATAACACTTAACAACAAATTAGACTGGGAACACAAGACAACTGAATAATATGTTTCATCCAGATATTATGCGTGTTGTTTGTTCAATGAGCAAGAGATTTTAGCCGTTTATCTGTGTTTGTACATTTTATCTTTATTTAAATGTGAGCCTGCATTAGAAAATATCAACATGTGTTCATTCGGATGCGAGTATTTTATTTTAAATTAAGTGGGAATACTAGAAATCATGTTATAATTTGATTGGTTTAAAAGTGTAATTTCAAACTTTTTGTTGGGTAAAACTGTACGCATGTGTAATATTGATTTTAAAGTTTGATTAATAAGTTGTAAAAACGGCGATTTGTGTACTTACATTCAATTCAAATTTCTGCCTTCGTTATGTTTGTTGCAAGTATTAAACAATTACTACTGCCACAAACTAACATTGTTGTCACTGTTGACAAGAAGCATAATAACGAACAGGCTAACCAAAGAATTATACCATTTCCTGCAATTAACCATGCTATATTTAAATTCAACAAGTTAATTTTGAGACAATAGGAAAAAAAAAGAACTTTAGTATGAATATGTTGTTGGCACAAGTCAAGACACCCAATATAAAGCTGTTTTCATACTCATATTTAGTGTTTCTCAGTTTAATTTAAATGTGCAAGATTGCTGATGTACAAATAATGTACATAACAAAAACATTCATTTAGATTATGTTTGACTCAGCAGTAAATTGTCAAACATTTCTCATCCTTTCCTCCATTTAATAAGCATTGTTTCACATTCTCTCTCTCTCTCTCTCTCTCTCTCTCTCTCTCTCTCTCTCTCTCTCTCTCTCTCTCTATATATATATATATATATATATATATATATATATATATATATATATATATATATATATATAGTGGAGCCTCATTAATCCGGACACATTCGTTCCCAGTGGATATGTCCGGATTAATGAGTTTTCCGGATAATTGAATCATGCAAATTTGTTATTTTACAATATCATCACAGTGTATATATGTACATATGTATGCTAGCTTTAAATGTAATTTACTGTATATTCAATAACAGTTGAAATAAATTAATGAATACATCTATTAATTTATTTACCATTTTGTTATTTCGCAGTTAAATGTGTTATGGTAAACTAATAAAATGCAGTCTTTTGTATAATTCGTATTTTACAGTTGTTACAGTTGCTAATGACTAACGTCCCCATTTTATTCGGAAATAAAGCCATATACTGTCCACAGCTTAAATCTGTCAACTGTACAACTGTACTTGTATAGCCATCAATAAACTGTGATTGATACATACAACTGGTAAACATCAAAGAGGCTTAATGACAATTTTAATTTACTTACCATATGTTAAGTCAAAAAGCATCGATGATTTGATCCCAGTGTGTTTATTTAGTTATTAACACCCCATTGGCGACTAGCTAAAACATACATTGTTTATACAATCGCTGGTTATAACATGGTAACGCTACTTAGTTATTGATAGTGGCCATACATTCTCAAGGGTTCCACTATTGTGTTTTATGTATTATTCTAATGACTGTAATGTCATATACGAATTTTCGAATGATCTTATTTTTGGACAGATTATTTCCAGATTATGGAGACAAGTTTTAATTTAATTTTACACTTTGGTCCCTGATTTTGATTTCCGGATCCGGAACGCGGATTTCTTGATTAATGGAGCAAATTAACGTTCAGGAATTCCGTTCCCATTGAATTATGTCCGGATAGCGAGGTTTCCGGATAAACGGAGTCCGGATTAATGAGGCTCCACTATATATATATATTGTAATAATTTTGGAGAATGCATTTAACAGCGCCCCATTTTTAAGCAATTCTTAGATTTTTTTGTGTGATTATTTGGATTCGGCGCCATGGAAATATTCCTAGCCCGAAATAATTAGCCAATTATTAAGGGCATACGTCACTGAGCCGAGTGTTAGCGAATTTGAACCATGCTAGGGTTCGTTAGTAGTGAATTTAGGTCCACGACGAATGACTGTCCCTGGTGTACCATAGTCCATATTAAAATCTAATGGTGTATAATAGTGTTGTGGTTGAAATGCCAATATTTACGTTAGGAAACCAGTAAATTATGCAATGGAATCAATAAGTTGGGACGTGGTAGATACCGTTTATGTGTCCATAGTGGAAAAAAGGCGTAATAATATACATGTGATACGCCATAAAATGTGTGGATTGACTGGCCTAGGGCGGCGCAGTTAAATAGTTCCCAGTTAGAAAGGGTATACTAGTGTATTTTCTATGGCATAACGAGCTGGTGGTACGGAAATCTGATGATAATGAAGAAAAACCATGCAAAGGTGCGGTTAATGGACTTTTGGGCAAGTAGTTTTAACTGTGGTCACCAATTGATTAGAGAATAATTTATTAAATAAAGCAGACACATCTGACTTTCCATTTTACAACAGTACTAAAGTTGTATGGAAGTCTTTGGAAATTTGTGGAAAACATATGACTTCCAGCGGGATTCACGCTAGGGTTTTGACACCGCTCGGTCAAGTGAATACCCCTGTGCGTGTAACAAGATATATATATATATATATATATATATATATATATATATAGAGAGAGAGAGAGAGAGAGAGAGAGAGAGAGAGAGTGAGAGAGAGCTTTATAAATATATGACAGAACGGAATGTGCTATCCCTGGATTATATAGAGAATGCTTGATAATTGTGGACAGAATTAATATTTAATACAAATAATACTATCATACAGGTTAGAGAGGTTTTAATTCATACTCTAAGGAGATTCACCACGCGGGTGAAAAGGAACCCATGGAATATGGGTCGGTGTGTGCAGGCAAAACAAACGGTGCCGTTTACCCGCGGACCAAGGTTCGATTCTCTGTAGAGTACGATTTTTTTTTATCTAACCTGTATGATAGTATTACTTGTATTATATAATAATAATAATAATAATAATAATAATAATAATAATAATAATAATACAAACACTGAACATGAAATTTCAGTTTAGTTTTTTTAACATGGAATGAACTATGTAAATGAATTCGGATTAATGCGGTATTTTTTTCCCTCATTTAACAGTTATGTAGAATTACAATACATATTTATGGAATGTCCCCCATTTGACTGTATAATGTCTGACACTGGGTGTATATTTGTGTGTCCCCGTTCTGATTGTAAAATTTCTGATACATTATTTGCAGGAAATCAACCGCAAATCAATTATAAATGACACATATATATATCATATGCATGGTAAAATAAATCTTTCTTTCCCAAAGTTTGCAAAAAATAACGATGTCCCCGATTTGATAGTAAAAATCTTATGTCCCCGTTTTGTATGTTTTACAAGTCTGTGTGTGTGTGTGTATATATATATATATTGGTAGGCAGGTGTGTAGGTAGGTATGTTTATGTGTGTGTGTGTATGTATGTGTGTGTGTATATATGTGTGTGTATTTTTTTAAAAAATCTGTCATTAGCAAACTCTAATGCTTTGATATCTTTTTCTCCAATAACTAATTTTTGAAGCTATGTTACTATTACCTTGTCCTGGTGTAACAAACGGTGGTTCCCAATGAGTCGTGCCTGAATTGTGATTGAGATAAAAGTATCTTCTTGTGTTTGGATCCAATCTTTTTTCCCAGCCAGGAGGAAGGTTTGGAGATGGTATTGTCTTTGATGTGTGTCTCTCTTCTGAAAATGATGGAATGTTCAGCAGTCATGAATAATTATTAGTCAGATGTCCTTTTATTCTTCAAAATGAAAATTCATCAGAGACAACACGCACATGCATTTATTTGTCATCTAAAAAGAAAAGCTACTGAAAATACAAACTCGACATTTACAAATTTAACAAACACAAGGAGACTCACTCACATGGTTTTAAATCTGACCTTCCCTAATTGCATGCTGATTATTTTATCCCATCGTCATGCTCAGCCACTGACAGCATGTATCAACATGAAGAAGTGATTAAGGTTTGTTCCTTGTGATCTAGTGAGTACTTTACTAATCATGTAATAACCACTTTTACACAGAGTGTCACTGTTGCTTCACATCTTGTCTCTTGTGATCCAATATGAAGTATACATTTCTCGTGTCTCATGAATTGAAATCTGTTACATTCAATTCTGATTGGTGTTTATTGTTTGTTCCAGTCCAGAGTAAAACAACAACCACAAATCAGAACTGTAGCTTATTCACTTCATGCCACACCAGAAGTATGGCATCGAAACTCAATATCTAACTACAAAGCAATAGAAAAACTTTGTAAAAATATGGCTAGTAAAGAACTTAAACTGAAAATGGGGAGCAATTTCTGATTATCTCCTTTTGTTCTGAATCAGTGAGTGAACATGTTGACGGGATCGAAGAAAAATTAGCATACAATTAGCAAATAGCATGAGTCATAGTCACCTTGTTAATTATTAGGGAAAAATGCTAGGGTTGGCAATGAGAAGCAGGGATGGTCAGCCAACCAGAAACATCGAATCAAATGAAGCACAAGAAATGGTCAAAATGGTTGAGTCAAAGTCACTGATACCTGACAGGTAGTCTGTTCTGAAGTATTTTTTTTATCTTGTCAAAGATGATAATGGCATATAAATAGATGACAAATATATTGGTCTGTAAGCTATACACTAGATATACCACCAGTATTTCAACACATAGAATGGCACCACCTTACCACTAAGAAACCTTTTAAATATGAAAAGCCCATTAAGTTTAGATGTGGTTCAGTAAGATATATTATTATAGGCTGTGTATTGTGAATCAAACTGATACACTGCAGAGATATTTTGTTTCACACCTACTAATCACACCTGGGAAATAACTTTCACTGTTACTAATAATTAATCTACTGATAGGATTGAAAAAACTGTTCATATGCTGTAAAAATGCAGTGCATACATAAATGCTCAAATGTTATATGATGAAGGAAGCAGTGAAGGTTTAGTGTTTATGTACAAATTTAAGCTTCTTTTCTCATGCAACTTAGCACAGAAATTGTAGGTGTCATATATACAGAGCATTACCCTGGATACCATCTTTCAGAGAACTGCCTAATACAGAGTCCAGAGTGTATATAATCTCTTTCTAATCTTTACTATTTGGTAATCTATTAATTTTCAAAGCCAATGTATTTCTCTTTATTTATTAAATCTGAGATTGCCTGTATATTTACCTTTCAAAAGTCTGATTTTCTCCTCTGCCTGTCTTTGTGCCTTTTCTGCTTGGGCTTTATCTGCTTTTTCCATTTCTTCTTTCTCCCTCTGTACTCTCTCTTTTTCTAGTCTTTCCTTCTCCAGCCTTTCTTGCTCTAGCCTGTTCCTTTCCTCCATCTCCTTCTGTGCAGCTAATCTCTTCTGTTCTTCAAGGGCAGCTTGTTTTTCCTTTTCAAAGAGAAGCTGTTTCTCTTTCTCCTGAAGTCTTTGTTCCTCTAATAACCTCTCCTGCCTCTCTTTTTCCAATTGTTCTTGTTCCCTCTAAATGAGAAATCGAAACATACTATATTACACCATAATATCCTGCACAAAATGTATGGAAGTCATTTTACATGAACACATTTAAATATTGTACGTTAATCAGTTTGAGTACAATGGTGAAATTTCCTTAGCTTTATATACAAACATGCACAGTAATGCATAATGCATGATATTTAGAAAGTGTCTTATGAACACTGGAGAGAAAATATAATCACAGTGCACATCAATGCAGTTACAAGTACAGTGTTTGACAGTATGTTAAGTTCTGAAAGTGAAGATCAATGAAGTGATCAAGGCTGTCAGCGTTAACCAGCTAAGAGCATGAATATGTGCATGGAATGGTCAGGAACAATGTTTGAGTATGCGTGGGAAATTTTTTGTTTTAAACATCCTGCTTATGTATTATTTTCATGGTGGGAACTAAACAAACCCCAGGCCCAGAATAGTTGCTTCACCGAAAACACAACAGATGAGACTGACTGTGAAATTTACCAAGAGTTAACACAATGACAACTGTTAGAATGAAAATGGAGATGGAAACACTTGGAAAAATATTTGACAAAATGTTTGATGTGGTCCACCAGGAAATCAATGATGTACAGGGCACTGTCAATGAATGTGTTTTTATCTCATCAAGAACAAAGAACCTGAGGAGGAAAATTTTGTTCACAGGCCAAAGTGAGTATTATGGAAGACAAGGTTCTTGATTCTCCATAAATACTTTCCCAATCACATACTGTTTGAAAACTAAGTGCAAATGCTTCCTGAATCTAGCCCTCATGAAAATCTTTTCCATTTATATTACACATACCAAGGACATTAACTCTTACTTATTACCTCACCTTGTCACTGCCAGGAGGGACTATTTTTAAGCTAAGTGATGCATCAACTGGTATGCTTGCATTTACAGAGAGGATGGGAGGATTTTAAATTAATGTAATTGGGTAAATATGCTAGAAGAAATGTTTTTTTTAAAAAAATGAAAACTTTGCATTTTTCTCTGAATACATTCCCTGATCACATTAATGTTAGGTGATTAGGGGGATGCAATGCTGAGTGTCATATATATTCCAGGCATCCTTTGAGGGAAGAAAGACTTTATTCACAATATGAAAGATAAAATGCTCTCCAAACTTGACAGCAGCACATCAGATCAGGTTATCTGGCTGTACCCTGTTTACATTTGGAGAACTTCTTATTAATATAATTGTTAGCAGACCCAATAAATGGTGATAGGGTACATATATTATTGTATGTATGTGATAGACAGAAAAATAAAGATGAATTTCATATGAAATTAAAATGACAAAATTACTTAAAATTAAGATTTAAGTTCTTTTATGAAGACAAATCACTCTGAACTTCTCATATGACCTTAACAGAAACACAAAAAAGTTATAATTTATCTGATAATCTCCTTAAGAAACACCATCAGAATACACATAATAATCTTTTTGGGATATTATCTGTGACATGAAAACTGTCATAGTTATTCATATCCTGGTCATTATAAGTTGTAATGTGGGTGAGGTTGTTTTTGTATGCTGTCCACACTGGTGATGTAACTTAACGAAATGACACACCATTTCCTTATTCCTTTGCCTCCTTTGCTCATCATCCTGTTCCTCTTGTAGTTTTCGTGCCCTCTCCTCTGCCTCTTTGTGTTCCTTCAGCCTTCGCTCCTCTTCCTGCCTAGCCCTCTCCGTGGCCTCACGCAATGCACTTTCAACAGCCTAAAGAAAGATAATGCTGTTTTTATGCTAATGAAGTAAAAAAAAGTATTAATTTTTGAAAAAAAATTTAAATAAATTTTTTTCAAAACGGTCTCTCATGCAATAACTGGTCATTTATATGAAATTTCTTCCTGGGGTATTTTTACAATGTTACATTGAAAATACCATGTCACAAATGTGAATGGTATTATGATTTGATCACAGAGCTGCCTGCTTACACAGACAAGACAGTTATGTTCAGCATTATCTGGGTACAAGCTTCAAACGAAAATCACAGAGCTATCTGTTTATATAGAGAAGTTCAGGATATACACTTTGGACATTGATTAATATCACAGACCTGTCTGCTTATGCAAGAAGGCATTTATGGCCAGGAAATCAGGGTAAAACTGTAGATACTATCATCCCAAGGTTTCATTTGAGTACAGCCAACATTAATAAAACTTTCTCAGTAAGACAGCTGATATTTGTTTGAAATTTGGATCCATTTTCATTAAGGTCTAACAAAAATGTATTGTTATTGTCAGGCATGAAAACATGCACTTAAAAAACCAGATGTGTGATTCAAGACTGATGAGACAACAGTAATCAATGTATTCTACTCAAAAGTTTGTAAAGTTTACTGGAACCTTAAATAACCAATTGAGTTCAATAGCATTGTGATACTTCTTGACTATGTAATTCTTTTAAAAATAAAAATTCACAGTGGTGGTGACAATCCTCTTTCCTGCCATGTGATACTCAAATCAACATATGATGATGTTCACTAAACTTAATTGTTGCTCTTCTTTATGTTTTCACCAAGAATCTGAATATTATCTTTTATTCCTCTGTCTTATTTAAAGATTTTAAGAAGTTAACTGTCTCTTTTATCTAAACATTTGCTTACTGGACATAATTTTTACAAACAAAAAAGCAACAAAATCATGCAGATACTTTGCATCACAAAATACATGTACTTTAAAGCATCTGAATACCATAGTACAGTTAATCTGGTTCACTGACCAATTCCACTGCATCAAGTATGAAACCCAGATCCGAATCTAATACAGTATCCACATTTTACCACAAACAATCATATTTACATAATTTGTGTTTTATTCTGAACGTCAGTATTTCAAAGATCATTTCCATAAGACTTAGAGCACAAACATGACTGGTATGTGAATACAGTGGTATTTACCAAACTTCATTGTCTAACTTATATTGTGTTTCCATAACCATGTTAACATTTTTGTCTAAAAAGCTCAAATTAAAACCTGTAAAACAAATCTGCAAAAATTTAATTCTGTATTAGTCTGAAAATCTAATCAGATCATGTACATAATATATTTCATGACAGAATCACAAAGTTTTTGTCAAAAAAGCTGATGGCCAAAATGTTTTAAAAAGTGTTAATAATTTAATATACAAGATCAGTCAGCAGAACAACAGTACATCTCGAGACCCCAAGGTATCTAAATTTCAAATTTGGCCTTGATTGCATTTTTATTTAGCTACCTTGCTTGCAAGAAAGTGTGCAGAATGGATAAACAAGGGACATTTTAGACAGCAAAAAATGAGTATGTTTTCAGTGTGCAGAATGGATAGACAAGGGACATTTTAGACAGCACAAAATGAGTATGTTTCAGTTCCTTATGTGTGCACGTGTAGTAGTAGTAGTAGTAGTAGGGTTTAACGCCATTGTTTCAGCACATGATTGGCTATACATTGCGGCCAGTATTATTGATGGAGGAAGAACCTGGGAAAATCCCCAGAAAGAACCAATGACCCACGAGAAGCTACTGGCAAGCTTTCTCACATAACTACATTAGCCGAATCTTAGACTCGAACCCATGCAGACAGAGGTGAGATGGCAGTGATCTGTAATGGAGAGCGCTTTGTGTACATGTATAGGTTGGGAATAAACATAAATTTGTTTCCAAAGATTTTATTAAATATAGGAACATATCAAGAAGACATGTGATTCTCAAAAACGTCTACACATCACCTCAAAATTGCTGACAAAATTGCCACCAGCTGTCTGGTCATGTTGGCAAGGCAACAGCATCTCATGGTTCAAACCTTTAGACACAGGTAACATTTTCGTTAAACACAGCAATATAGACAATATCAAACAACTGCCAGGAAAAACAATTCGGTGATCCATGATCCAACTGAGATGTAAGAAAGAAAAATAATTTGCGGTTACCAGAATTTATGCTTAAAAGCAACATGCTCAAAGAAATGGAACTGAATGCAAACATCTAAAGTGCATAAAAACAGAAAAGGTAACTGGGATCTTGTCAGTAGTGAGAAGTACTAATAGGAGCAAATGTGCCCATTTTGTCTCCAAAACAAAAATGGATTTGCAAAAACAGAAGCCTCACAGCAGATAAAAATGTATACCTGCACCAAAGATAAAAAAAACATCCAATTCCAGCAAATTTTTGAAATGTAGAAAACTACTCTCCACATAAAACTTTATTCTATTAATTGATGTGTACTGAAAGTAGCTATGATATTCTGGAGCGATAATAAGATTTTCAAAATGGCTGCTGTGGTGGCCATACTGGATTACAGATCATCATCATCAGTCTCATTTAGGACCATCTTTATATCACCAGATATCCCTTGGTCAAAACACAGTGTCAATATGACTGTCCATTCATGTGGAATAGTTATAAGAAAAATTTCAGGATGGTCACTGTGGCATCCATAACAGATTCTCAAGCAGCAATATTTTCATTCTAGACAAACAAGATCTTGGGATGGCAAAAACAAATTTGTGCTTTTTGGATGATAAATTACATATAAACATGCAAATCCCTTAATCTCTTCTGGTCTATGATTAGTAGAGCTAACAACAAATGCAATTCAGTCTATTAACTAATCCTAATTAAAAACAATGCTCATATGCATAAACTGGGAAATAAGCTATTATTTATCATTTTTATATTATAACAATATCTGAAAAATAGGATCAAAGTAGTGTGCTGTGTAACTAATTACCTCTATTTCAAGTCTCTCAATATCTCTCTTTTTGTCTTCTTCTTTTTTCTTTCTATCCATTCTCAACCTGTTCACCTCCTCCTGTCTTCTTTTTTTCTCTTCTTCTTCGCTGTTCATCCTTTCCAATTCTTCCCTCCTTAAATAAAATGACATGGATGAATCTATATATATGGCTTCTTTACTGCTGCATATTTTTTCATGGACTTATAGTAACACTTAATGCATTCTGACAAATCTATTTTGTGAAAAATGAAAAAAGTAAATAGATGCAATGATGCATGTAAATGCATACAACTGATTGCAGAGGCTAGATGCATGAAACAAGTAAGAACTTGCAGTATATAATACCCATTGCAAGTATGAAAAATCAAAGAAACTATTTAAAGAATGTATAGATAAACAGAAAACAAAACACCTGCTTAGTGAATGAAATTTCTACAACAATTGTAAAAATACTATAATTAGCTAACGAATGGATTTTTTTTTATAGAAAACTATACATCTCTTTGAATTTTGGACACTATAGACCCATCAATGGTCAGAAAACTGAAGCAGGCACTATTATAGTGAGATTTGTTTTAGCCTTGCTCTCTCAATAGATGCAGTTATAATCTGGAAAATAATATCCAAATCTGGAACAAATTTATTTAATAATTAGGGATATGCAATGTCCTAAATCTATTATTGGCTTCTTCATTAGAGAATAGTCTCATATAGTGTTGTCAGGGGGACAATGATAAAGTTGTATATCCCACAAAACAACCCATGGAGAACAGTTCTCTCAGTTCTCTCAGGAGAAGGCAATAACAGTCAAATATAAAAATTTAAAAACATAATTTGTGACGAAAGTTACAAAACAGAGCAAGTGTATTGGGAAGAACAACATAATAAATTATCTCCACTTTCCACAAGATTTTTTCCACAGAACACCCTGTCTCATGTGAACAGCACTGGCATGACAGGACTAATAGCAGTGGATCTCATTATGAAGATTAAAGATATATTGTGTCTCACCAGACAATGATTGGTGATTGGTTTGCATGGTATCAGCCTACTCTCACCTTTGTCCCAATCTGCTCTCATCTTTGTCCCCATCTATTTTCATCTGTCCCAGTCTACTCACTCCTCTGTCCTAGTCTACTTTCACCTGTCCCAGTCTACTCTCACCTCTGTTCCAGTCTACTCTCATCTTTGTACCCATCTATTTTCATCTGTCCCAATCTACTCTAGCCTGTCCTAGTCTACACTCATCTGTCCCAGTCTACCCTCACATCTGTCCCAGTCTACTCTCATGTTTGTCTCAGTCTACTCTTCCCAGTCTACTCTGATCTCTGTCTGCTCTGAAGCAGATTCACAATATTTTCTGTTTTTGATTCTGTCTGATTAAATTCTGTTTTTAGTATGAAATTACATTTCTAAAAATAATTGTTACTTTTTCGTATAATGCAAAGAGGTACACTTGTTTATAAAAATTGCCAAGTCTTTACTTTAGGCATTTTAAATTAAGCTGTAAATGCCTCATTTTAAATGAATAAACTAACCTACTTTCAATAAACCTACCTGTATTTCTCCTCATCTTCTTTGTGGGCTCGATCCAACTCTGATTTTTTAACCTCCTTCTCAATTGTCTCCTGGAGATTCCTTTTCATCCTAAACAGATCTGCAACGTCAGTCTGCTGTTTCTTTTTCATTTCCTCGAGAGCTGACAGTTTTCTTTCTTCCTCCTTCATTCTTTCAATCCTGGCTTTATTTTCCAAGATAATTCTCTTATGTTCCATCTCCAATTTGTCTAACTCTTCCTGTTTTTGCTTGCGCAGCTGTTCCAATCTTTGCAAGTCTTTGTCAAGGTCCAGTGCCATTTGATTCAAAGCTCCTTGATCGATGTTACCACTAGAACTAGACTCACTCACTGCTGTAGGTTTGTTTGTATTACTTTTAACAGTTTTACTCACAGGAGCTGAATTACTATCTGCCTTTCTTTTCACATCACTAGGGAGAATTTCCTCCACTGAAACCTGTGACACAACCTTAGGTTTTTTAGAACGGTCAATTGTTGGAGTTCGAGATTTTGTCATTTCTTGAGTTCCATTTAGCTTTGGAAATAAATTACTTGGGGGCAATGATGAATCAGGCAAGGAATTCTCTGGATTTTGATCATTTGTTGAGCTTGGTGTCGGTGTTATCAAGAAAGCTTGGTCAAAATTAGGGTAGTCAAAATCCACTGCAAAGTAGCAATTCAGCATCAAATCTTAAACCTTTTAATTTCTCTTCTACTGCCATAACAATCATTTGCAAAATTCATATCTACCAAAAAAATCTGATAAAAATCCATAAACCAAACAGAGAACTATTCATGAAAAATCCTGAAATAATCATCTGTGAAGACAATGAGTGGACAGGCATCTGTTTCTTATTTTATAGCATGCTTACCTAAATAATGAAGGGAACGAAAATAAAACAGTAGACATTTATTTACAAATGTTTTTTGTTCTGGTGTATACAAAACTCATCCTTCATGCCACATTTCTTCAACATCATTGCTATAAGGTAACCATTTAAAAGTCATCAAGAAAATATGGGGCACATCATTTGAAAAAAAAATAATCTTACTCTTATGTAGAGATGCATATCAACTGTATTAGTTCCAGAAATTTCTCGATTTAAAAGGAGAATCTACTGGCTCAAAAAAACAACCCACCATCAACCCACATAAAATAAAATAAAAAACAATTAAACATAAAACCAATCATTGAATACAGTTGTTTCATGTTCAAAACAAGGAAATAAGGAAACGTAGATCTGATAAAAGTAAAAAAAAATAAATGTTTTTTGTAGCTCCAGTGGGAGTCCATTCATCTGAAGAATACTCCAATGTACATGGGCACACACCCGCTGACATGGCACTTAGCTGTTGTGCATCTGATTATTTGTTTAAATGGAGCCAAAATCTCAAGGATAAATATAGTTTATACCTAATTTTAGGATATAATCCATCCCCAAGACCGTTAATTTAATATTTCATTTGAAATAATGCAGCAACTATGGTTCAAAATGTCGCCTGGTACTAACAAGATTTCAGTTTGTATGTGTACCTACTCAAATGTTTATATATGCAAAACACATGTACAAATATTCTTAAGGCTATGTTAAAAATCTAAATTACACACACATACATACACACAAACACACACACACACACAACAGAAACATGTACAAAAATGGAGAGATAGAAAAAAAGTACTGTGAACAGGATGCACATGAATTACAGAAGGCAAAAGTAAAAGAAAACCACTTCATATTTAAAACAAAAACAAAAGAAAAAAAAAAAATAAATAAAAATAGAAGGCTATAACTGGGTTTAAACTGCAACTGTCCGATGCATTAGTATAAGAAATTAAACCATTATACCTTTACACCTTCATTCTCAATTAAAACAAAGCTGACAATAAACATATAATAAATGAGATGCCTGGATAGGATCCTTAGGATTATAAATATAACTAAACTTTTCTGCTTTTTGTTTTTATTTTGTTATATTTTTTTAAATTTTATATAAATCACAGCACTAAAAGGAAACAAATCATAAAACATTTTCTTCAATAAATATTTCTTTGAAAACTGCTGTAATCACTAATTTGTCTTGTAATGTGCTGCTAATATTCTGATTAGGTCTATTTTAAATCAAGTCTATTGACAATAACTTAAAGCTAGGCAATAAAATAATTCATGAAATTGAAACAAAAGAACAATGATTAGTAATGAATATTGTATTTTGTTTTATATGATTCAGTGTTGATTTCATAACTTTATGAATAGGTATACTTCATGCTATTATTCATATGATCCTGTTTGCCTCAGTGCCAATTTGAAATCAAAGAAGATTAGAATATAGATAATGAATGAAAATTAATATAATCAGAAAATGAATAATGCACAGAGAGTTTATATCTTACAATTATTCCATTTTAATGACCCATTTAAGTCAAAAATAGTATATTGACTGCTTTTTATTTTTGTTGCTGTGAATATCATTCCTCAATGTATATCTTGTACATTTAACCGCTTCTGGCCCAAATATTCTGATTGATTATTTTTGCCTCAAATACAAAAAAACCAGAAAGAGATAAAAAGAATAACTGCCAATACCATTAGTAATCAACATTTGAACATACATTTTCTTAAAAGAAAGCTAAGTTTAATAATATTGCTTAATAATTTGCTTTTTCGTTTGAATATGTTCTCCATTCACAATATGTTTGGAGAATACATAATAGGAGAGGGAGAATACATAATAGGAGAGGAAGCTGAACATCCAAACGCTACCTTGGGAATGATGGTTGGTATCACATGTGAACGATAACATGTACTGCTAATTAAACAAGCAACAAAGCCTGGGGTCACTTGACCTGTGACCTTATCTATGGTTAAGAGGATGAACAAAAGTCTTTTAACCAACAAATCTCACTAGTGAATCTAGTTCATATATAGTGGATATGAAATAACCATAAATACTCTTACAAATAATAGAAATTATTGTTAGATTAGGGAGCAAAATCTGTCCTTATCATACCTTGTCCTTTTGAAAATAGTAGAATATAATATGATGCCTCAAGAAAGATATGTTGAAATCTAGTTTAAAAATAAACAAAATAGTCTAATTATTAATATTGTTATTATTATTAATAACTCATTACTATCACTCTTTAGTTGGCTGCACGGTAGCTCAATAAACCTGCAATATATATTCCAATACCACACTGTACTTACATGATGGCATTGGAGACAAAACAAGTGATGATGATGGAATGCTGATGGTGGGATTAGTAGATGCCATTGGGTAGTACAGAAGCCACTGTTCATATCCTCCTTGAAGGACCAAGGGTTCACTCCTGATAATTACTGTTGAGTCAAACTGAAATTAAAAATCATTTTCTTAATTTTCAAACTTGATGATTCCTACATAAAGCTTGGTGGTCCCCTAGTGGTCTAACATTCTCACCATTACGAATCACTGCCATTTCACCTTGGTCTGCATGGGTTTGAGTCTCGCGTTTGAAGAATGTTATTGTGGGTCAGTGGTTCTTTCTGCGTTTTTTCGAGATTCTTCCTCCATCATTTATACTGGCCACCATGTATAGCCTATAATGTGCTGAAAAATGGAGTTAAACCCAACTACAACAACAACAAAAAGCTCTGTATGTTGATTTAAGCCAAAAACATGTTTTTTCCTCTTCAAAACAATAACCAACATTGTCAGGATGGCAGTTGAATGTCAGTTAGCCATCATTCTAAAGCTGCCTGATTAGCAATATTAAATAGATATTAACTAAGTTACGTGTAAGGAATGCCATCCAACTACTGCAGCATCATCCCTAACAGATATCATACTGAATTCATTATATTTAAAGACTTTTCCCAAACGTTCAAAGACCACAAACACAGATTTCCAAGACCTATTTTTGCAAACATTTTGTATACAAGTTATGTTAGATGAGAAAGCAATGTATGCAAAACTACTACAATAATGTTAATGATGAAATTCAAACTATAATTAATTTTATAATTTCAAAGAAGGAAACTAGGAAAAAGTCAACTACATCTGAATCTAACAAAATCAGCCAACTTTATTTGTGATTATGAAAAGAAATTAAATTGTTTGGGTTTATTTCAATTTTCTCAAAGACTTTAAAAGACCTAAGGGCTATCTGCTCGATTTTTCCAAACTTTCAAGACCTTGAAAATGCAACCTCATTTTTCCCAAACTCTCAAAGACCTTGAAAGACCACAAGAATGCTGCCTAATAACCAGCACATGAATCTTCCTCCAGGCTTGCTAATTTCATGGTGGACTTATAAAAAACAGTGAGTCGTCAGTCAATGTGGCCAGCTGGATTTTTAAAAAAAATTCAGTTACAATTAGGTGCATATATGATATGAAACCTCAATGATATTCATCAAATTGATACAGTTTTTAAAAAGTACTCATTCAGCTATGTTATATGGACAATGAGTACCAGGGTACTTTTTCTCACCCTCTTCTATGCAATGACCCTTACAAGGGATGAATATTAATCTAGAATAAACACACAAAATATCTCTATATATATATATACAAATATATAGTATTTATATACAAATATATAGTATATATATATATATACAAATATATACTATATATATATATATATATATACAAATATATACTATATATATACAACTATATAGTATTTATATACAACTATATACTGTATATATACAAATATATATATATATATATATATATATATATATATATATATATATATACAAATATATACTATATATACAAATATATACTATATATATGCTTTGATGACATTTGTTTTGCATAATTATTAGTGTTTTTCAAGAAGGCAGCAACTGAAACAAATTACACATTTTTCATCACATGACAGGCTGGCTTGACATGGTGGCCACAATATTTGGTGGAGGAAGAATCCATGAGAACCACTTTATATTAGTCTATTATCAATACGTCATGGTTCCAGACATAACATGGTTCTCCATATATCATGGTTCAAGACATATAGCAATCAGCAGTTATGGTTCCCGACTATCAAATTGTAATGATGGAGAGCAGTATTTGATATGATTAGACCCAATGTTCTTTTTTTCTTGATCCAGTTTAGCATCTGGCTACCCCTTTGACTACACTTAGGTGTACAGCATTCAACAAACAGTACCCAATAGACTGGTTAAATTACATAAGTATTTGATTTTAGAACAACAATTTAATTTTAGAGTAAATACACCTACAAAACCATGCTGATATATACATTTGACTAAAGCATTCCAGTAAAACATGTGACATTGACCCCAAGGTCAAAAAGTCAATGTACCCTGTCAAAAAATGTCCAACAGATAATGGTTAAATGTGCATCAGCACTAGGTTTAGGTCAAAAATGTTTCTTACCCCCCCCCCCTCGCTCCCAAGCATATGCTGGTGTTAAAAATTGCTTTCTTTGACATGTTCATGGCGATTACATCAGGTCATAAATTTCTAATGATTTCCAAGGTACTGCATCCTTTTCATTGATGTCATTTGTTTTCCAAGTACTGTTCTATTATTTAAATTTAGAAAAAAGTTATATTGTTCATTCTTGCAAAAGCTATTCAATCTCAGATTCCAACCCCCTGCATATTCAGGGTACAATGATTTGATTGTTTTAGGGTTTAACGCCATTGTTCAGCACACGATAGGCTATACATGGCAGCTAGTACTATTAGTGGAGGAAGAGCCCGGTAAAACCCGCGGAAAGAACCACCGACCACGAGAAACTACTGGCAAGCTTTCTCACATAACTACATTAGCCGAATCTTAAGACTCGAACCCATGCAGACAAAGGTGAGACGGCAGTGATCCGTAACAGAAAGCGCTTTAGACCACTCGGTCACTTGGGACCCCTCAGGGTACAATGAAACACTCACTCTGTTTA
The DNA here is from genome assembly GCA_030141615.1 of Unio pictorum. Lineage (NCBI taxonomy): Eukaryota > Metazoa > Mollusca > Bivalvia > Unionida > Unionidae > Unio > Unio pictorum. Next base: position 11,855,017 of record JARLTB010000113.1, read on the forward strand.
ATACAATGTAACAATTACATGATAATATGCAATGTCACAGCAATGATATGATAATATGCAATGTAACATCAATGACAATACGCAAAGACAATTAAATGATTTTATCACAACAATGACATAACAGGGCTCGAAATTAGCGGTAGCCCGCTAGCCCGAGGCTAGTAGATTTCCCGTCGGGCTAGTAACTTTCATAATGTTAATAGTCCGACGGGCTAGTAAGTTTTTGGTTATCAACAGTCAGAGTTTGTTTACTCAATACCCTAATAAAGACGTGACTTTGGCCGATATTCTTTAGAATCAATGCAGTGACCATTGTAAACACAGTCATAAAATATTAGCATGTGAAGATGAAGTCTGTTTCTGCCTCGGAAATGTGTTTCTATTACAAGAAGCCATCTGATTATGTGCGTTTCACTTAACAGCGCCAATTTAGGTCCCGTCATTAACAAAGGAAGTTTGGAAATTGATCCGTATTAATCTGAAAGCGAATTAAATGGTATCACGCTTTATTCACGCAACCACAGTAACACATTACGAAACGTTACACCACACGAAAGAACATAGTATCAACTTTTCAATGAAATTAGTTTACATGTTTGTTTCTTGAAGAAATATTTTTTGCTTGCTCCGAGTCACAAACGGGTAACTCATATTACGTTTGCATCGAAATAATTAGAAGAATTAGATCAATTTATTATGATAACATTACTGACACATCATTTTCCAAGCAACAACTTCTTCTATGATAATAAGAATAGCTTTTATATTTTTCCCCAAAAAACGATTTAACAAATAATTGAATACATGTGGAGATATCCAAGCATTCGATGGGAATTAAAATCTCACATGGGCATCTAAGATTGAAAATATTCACGCTTATTATTAATTTCAACAATACACTGAGGTTCGATTAATTAGGAACAATTACCAAACATATGTTATTAATGATGAGACCGTAATTGGAGCTGTTAAATACCACAAGTGTTCGATGCGCTCTTGATGTGAAAGAGGAAAAAATCTAAAAAAACCAAATCATACAGAGTGACAAAAATACCTTAGAAAAATATCTCAGGAATATTTTTGGTATTTTTGTCGCTATGTATGATTTTGATTATTGTTTTCTTTTTCATTCACATCAAGCCCGCGTCGGAGTTAAAAACACAACGCGCCGAGTCAGCTGGCTTCGTTTGATGGGAGCACACATTCTCCAAGTTGAAACTAACATTATCTTTTGATGTTAATATTTTATAACAGTGTTTACTTTAGCCACTGCTTTGATCGTGCAGATCATCCGCTGAAGTCAAGTCTTTATTAAGAAGAAGCCATTTAATGGAGGGGGGGGGGGGGGGCAAAGGCACGTGTTTTTAAACTGGTTTCTTGCTCTGACTCTTTTTATATAAAGTACACTGTGTCATTCCTTTTCTGACTTCAAATAATTCGCGTCAGTTATACTGTAACATCGCATATTTCAAAATGAGGCACAATTCCCGTCTTATAAGACAGGCAAAATGTGGCGTTTTATAGAAGGTGTTCAGCGTTCGGAAAAAAGCAAACGTCATTCTGTTATCTTGCAGTTACAAAGATATCTATGCTTTGACTTGGCCCACAGTTGTACAATCATATGCTGCTGAATGCAAGAATATTCTGGCATTGATTGACCTCATCCTGACAATCCCAGTCCACTCTGCTGATACTGAAAGGGGTTTCTCAGAGATGAAAATGGTGAAGAGTGACTGGAGATCTTGTTTGCGACCTTGGGTTCTGTCCGACCTACTCTTCATCATGTTTCATACAAATGACATTCCAACATATGATCCATTATCAGCAATACATTTGTGGAATGTTTCAGGGATACCGGTAATGAGACCAGAACAAACCCCATATGGACCCAGAGTGCAGGTGGAGGACAAGAAAGGACACCTGGATCCCTTTCTGGAATTGGATCCAGATTATCTTGATAAACAAGAAATGTGAATTTATTGATGATTTAAAGTAGAATTTATACTTCTGTACTTCTACATTTTATATGATAATGCTATTTATGAAATAAAATTGTTGTTAATCTCAATACGAGTGTGTGACATTGTTTTGGGGACCGGGCTAGTAAATGTTTGGCAGGGCTAGTAAATTTCTCAGTACACTAGTCCGTCTGGCTACCAAGAAATTTGTGTTAAATTCAAGGCCTGCATAATATGTTTATGTTTTAGGGTTTAACGCCATTTTTCAGCACACGATAAGCTATACATGGTGGCCAGTATTATTGGTGGAGGAAGAACCCGGGAAAACCCCCGGAAAGAATCACCAACCCACGAGAAGCTACTGGCAAGCTTTTTCACATAACTGAATTAGCCAAATCTTAGACATGAACCCACGCAAACAGAGGTGAGACGGCAGTGATCCGTAACAAAAAGTGCTTTAGACCACTCAGCCACTCGGGGCCCCAACAATGACATAATAATTACATGATTATACTGCACATTAAATACAGATTGTTTATCACAGCAAACCTACTTAAAACCGGCAGCAATGGCTAGATCATGACCTGAAGCCATGATCATGAATCCTGAGTGCCTACCATAAGGTCACACTATCACACTAGCAATAAATATAACAAACACATACCTATTTAAATACCAACATACCTAACTACCCACCTACAAACATAGATACTTACTTTAAACAATGCATCCTTCAAAGTCTTGAGTGGAGTGGCTAAAGTGACTTTGTCTATTGTAGAGTTCCAGTCTAAAATGACAATGTGATCAACATTTCCTCTCTGCTTCCAAAGGGCCTCTGAATCCTTGGGAAGTGACTTCTCTATATATGTGACTGTGGTGCTGTAACATTTAATAGTACACACTATCATGAAGAACAAGCATTCAGCTAAATGCATCTCTAAACATTTATCACATACACTAAAATTATTTAAAACATGCTATCATATTTTGCCAGAAAGATTTCCCTGGCACAAGACAGTAACTGCGGAGAGTGCATCTGTTTAAGATCCCAACAAATAAAATGTCTTGTTCTCTCCTGAGTGCATTTTTAGGTCAATTATTTATAGCTCCTGGTTGGTGATGTGTCAAACACACATAAGAAAACAAAACATCACTTGAGGTCCAACTAAACATATTATGTACTGATATCATGTTCTCACCAAAAATATATGTGTACCAAGTAGAATTGCAACATACCAGGATGGAATGGCACCTGAAGTCATTTTTTTTAAACATCTGTCTATCCTTGGACTTCTTGAAAGTTCAAGGAAAATTATGCTTTCCTGATTGAATTCATGTATTGGACATATCTAATTAAAATGTAGGCAATTGCTTATATTTAAATGTTGGGGTATTTAAAACCAAAAATTTACTTGCGGTAACTAAAAGGTCAAATTATTGTACACGTAAACATAAAATACAAACAATACTCAGGAATAACACTTTTACAGGGAAAAAATACTTTCAAGAATTAACCATTTCAAAAACGTATTAAGTACCAGAAAATTAGCAGATACAGAAATACAAGGAGTTTGTATAGAAGTTGGAAGTAGTCTTAATGGTTTTTACTTTACTTGAAGTTGTTAAAAGACAAGAAGACTCTGTTGTTATTGTTGGACAGCTTAGATCATATTTTATTAACATTTCACTCCACTGTCATCCTGTATTGACATTTTGAGTCTAACACTAGCACAAATAATGCAGTTCATTAATGCACTGATGATTAGTACTGCAACACGTATATATGTGATAACACTAAAATATAAAACATGACATAAAATACTGAAACTGCATTTCACTTGCACCTTGTATGAGAAGAAAAACGTTCTAACAATTTTCTACATACAGGCTAGACAAAAAGTTTTAAATAAACATTATGAAACATATAATAATTAAAGAGAAAATTTGACATTTTGTGAGACAAAGGAAAATAATGTCACAAAGTACTCCATCGGATCCTAATGTCTTTAATTGTTTAACTATATAATTTTTCAAGAAAGCCTTTTTATTTGAATCTTTTAGTCCCAGTAAGATCTCTCTTGAGAATTTTTATCGAAAAAAAGAAAAAACACCTCTGGACTCAATTTTTTTTGGTATCAGATTAAACTATGGCACAAATTAAAAGTATATTGATATTAGTATTACATCAATGAATGTAAATCAATATTGTCACGTGGGCACATTTAATGATCTTTTTAAAAGTGTTATTATTATTTTAAAATTTAACACTAACACCAAACTCTGTGCATTCCTGATTGCTAAGTAATTTTGCACTTATTCATTTACACTAAACTTCTAGATCAAAATGTTCTTGTTGCTGTTTGAGTTTATCACCATTCTCAGCACAAGACAGGCTTGACATGGCAGCCAGTATAACTGGTGGAGGAAGCACTTGGGAAAATCACAAGCCCATGTGAAGCTTCTGGCAATCTCACATACATACACTGACCAAGCCCCAATCGCAAACCAACATGGACAAATGTGAGATGGCAGTGATCAGTAAAGGCAAGTGCTTTAAATCATTTGGATACCCCAGGATCCCAGATGAAACTTAACAATTACTTTGGACTTTGACAATTCAGGATGGGCTCTTAAAATGACTCAATACCAGTGGAGGGAACAGTGCAACTATTTTGCAATATGCTTTCATTGTGAGAATAGAGTGTGACATTCATTCCAGTTTACTCTGTGTCACCTCCTTTGGTTGGCTTTGCCATCGACATTTACATAAACACTGTCAGATATATTTATGTACAGATCTTGCATGTAATACTAACTGATAAGCAGTGAAAAAAAACTGAATAATTTCCACTTAAGGTATATGGACTCATATTCTTAAAGACTGACACTCATAACTGAAATGGTCTGTACAGGTTTAACTTTATTACTTGGATGACTAAAGTTTTCTGATCTATCCTTAATAGTTTTCCAGGAAGAAATGTTTAATATCTCAAAATTTCTAACTTACCCTGGGGGGATGATATCTGCTGGAACATTAATGCAGGATTTATGACTGATGTGGGATTCCTGAAACTTGTCAGAAGGTCGGATGTCTATGATGATGATCTGTGTGTTATCATCATTCATCAGTGAAAACAATTGAGTTGATGATATGGACCCATCACTGGGTGGGGCATCTTCTGAAAAGTTCAAGTATTGGTATGGATGCTATTTCATCCCAATACAAAATTGTATCAAGTAGTTATTTACATGAACTCATGAATAATAAGATCTGGGATTTAATTCTGATTTCTTTATAAATATTATATTGTGTTGCACCATACAATTTAATGGTGATCCACTTAAAACTGTAAGAAGAGATCTATTTACAAACTTCTGTCATATCTGGCCTAATGAAAACCACTTGTCCTCTCGTCCTGACTGGGAAAGAATTGACATCACTGAGAAAACATTACTACTTACTCATCCATGGACCAAACAGATGCAGATTCACTCCGTGAGAATCAATCTATGTGCATTTTAACAAGCACCAATATTCAACACTGCTCAATATCTAACAGTTTTATGTTAAAGTAATGTGATTAGATAAATATTTTCAAAGAAACATAATTTGATTTAGCTCTTACAAATTGCTTTCTCCTTCAAATAAATTGCCCAATCACATGAACGTTAAAAAAATAAGTAATAGGAGGAGAGAACACCAAGCATTCTACCTAAACGCTGGGCATCATTCGAGGGAAGAAAGGCTGAATTGTTTTACATAAAAAAATAACCCATTTTCCTAAATTGGACACAGTATGACTGACAGCCTCATAGCCTGTGAAAATTATAAGCAGTTAAGTAGAGAATTATTGAAATCTTCTTACTGACAAAATGAAGGTAGTGCTGACATTTGCACGGTTGGGTTTATTTTCAGCCACTGAACCCTGGAGATTGAACCTAAAGCAGGCTGACTGCATATGATATGCCAGCCAACAGCTTCCATCTCATATCATAAAATTGTTTTTGGAAACAATTGCTCTAATTTCACAGGCTGAAATCTTCATGAAGTAGCTCTGATCTATTGAAACTTCAGAGTAAGCTAAGCATATGACAATCTTCAGCGATGAAGCAAGAACATGAAGGGTAATGTCTTCTTTTCAAACCTTGACCAAGAGGAAAAATCATTTTCTTGTTTTCTGAAATATCTCAGCTCATTTCAGATACTCTCTGAGAGCACATACAGGATCTTCTTGCAAGGATACTTCCCCTGAGGTACTAATAAAAGAGAGGGATCAATTGACTCCAACTGCCTGCTAAAAGCAAGCTGTTTTTGAAGACAAAGCCTGTTTGTGTCAACAGGACTACATAACCATCCGATTGGAATCTAGTTTTCAGGTCCACACAGTGAAGCTAAAACTATCAGAATACACTCAATGCTTGAATTGGCTGAACTGTTCCATGTCAGAACCAGCAAGAAATTGTATTTCAGAAACAGATGTAAGGGCGAATGAGTATATATTTCAGAATTAATGGGAAAGAATTTGGTCTTTTCATGTCAAAATTGGATAGAAGCACTGATATATCTTTATTAGGACTGATATCTTATCTGCCAAGATGATGGAATGTGTCAGATATCATGGAATCATAGCCTTTTAGGGTAATTGGGGCCAATTTTTCTCCTCATAAATCCAGATGAAAAATTCTGCTAGTTGTGGGATTGAGGCACTCAAAAGAAATATTATTGATGTCTTTGTACGTCTGTCAATATATGCCACATTCATAGACCTTCAAAATGGAGAGTTTATAAGATTCTCTCCATGAATGAAGGCTTGAATTTTTCCTTCACAGGCCACTCCTAATAAGAGACAGGCTTAAAGGAGGAAACAGTCTAAACAGGGTTGGAATACCCATGACTGTCAGTGTTTGACAAAATTTGGCTTCACTAGAACATTTGTGGGTAGATCTATTACAATATCACAAGGCTTGTCGGCACAGGAAGTGTCCTATAAACAGGGGCGATCAAAATCAGTTTGCAGTTCTGACCTTTTAAATGTTTAATTATGTTTTATAGTAACACTGTGTGGGTAAGCAAAGGCTCTCCCAACTGAATGAATGTCCATCCATGGCCCAAGCTGCTGGGTCAGGAACTGGGGAGACAAAGATGTGCAATTTGTGTTTCCACGCTTTTATGAAAAGGCTGATCATTGTTCACTGCCAAATTGTGCAAATCTGACGCAACATCAATTGGTGAATGGACCATTTGGCATGAATGGTCCAACCCATTCTTGACAGAATCAGCCAGGATACTAAACTATATATAGTTATGCTGAGTTGGAACTGCTAAACCAGAACACACTGATTGGGTAATAGGTTCCCCATTGCCTGAGGGAAGTAGGTCTCTACCGCATCATTTTCTGACATAATTAAGAGTTGGTCTTTGAAGAAATGAAAGGCAGTGGTTATAGCCTAAGAAGAGATATATCCGATAGTTCTTTTATTCTGCTGACAGCTGCAAAGACAGAGAAACAGGTGGGCTCCCAAACTGTACCTGCTGAGATCCGTAAACATTGTACTTCCAGTTGGGGAGTATCTACAGGAATCTCTGTCATCAGCCAACAATAGTTTTGCCACTGACTCTCTAATATTATTATCTTGCCTCTGATGCACATATTTTAATCAAGGGAACTAGAAAAGGGACACCATTGAGCTACCAATTTAGATACACTGCTGTATTGAACAATCTGAGGAGTTGCAAAAACACTAACTGTGAGCCACTTCCTATTGTAAGTACTCTATGAGTTCAATGATACACATCACTTGAATGTGAGGTAGTCGGTGCAATGGAGATTGGTTATAAATTCCATACGGAAGTAGAAAAAATGATGGGATGGGCAGATGATGGACTTTTCCCAGTTTACTAGGAAACTGAGAGGATGTGAAAGGGATAGGAGATGGTCTCTGCCCTTGAAAAGAATAGAACCTAAAATATCTTTATGGATGATGTCATCCATATATGCTTCAGTTGCTGTGGGTGAAGTTGACAGGGGGATGATAAGGATACTGGAAGCTGGCTGTCTGAAAAGAAAATATTAGAACTGCCCAAATCATTAATTTTGCTGGTGAGGCAGTCAGTGATTTCTTTGATTTATTTGACAGACTGTGGTACAAGATGAAAGGAAGGACAATCCACATTTCCTTATAAGTCCACACAGGTCTAAATGCTGAAGGAGGTGAGGGTCATTCTTAGGCCAGCAACACCCAATAAATCTCATCCACTGCAGCCTTGAAGCTAAACTGTCCTCTCCAGAGTTGGGTCAGAGTGGGATAGATCATTAGAAAGATTACACACTCAACGTGTTGGATATCCTGGTCTACTGCAACATCCTGGAATGAATAGAACACGCCCAGTGGCATGGACGAGGCAATGCAGACTTTCATTACATGAGCCCAAGTACCTACTCATTGGATATATAGGCCACATCCATTGGACAGACTTGTCATCCCGGTAAAGACTGCTGGTTCATTTGTAGCATGGACAGCACAGGCATTGACTGTGTAAAGGAATATACAGACAATTTGGTTTGAACTGGTTGTGCCACAGAATTAATGATAGAGTCTTCATTAAGATCTCTGTAAGGCTTAGAACTGGCCATGTCATAGGAGTGGAGAAATACAATTATTAATGGTAAAGCGAAAAGATATATCAATAAGATCAACTAGAGTTCCAACATCGGCCATACCATATGAATTGAATGATGGATAGATCTCTTAGATCCCTGGATGGTTCAGTATCGTAGGGCCCCATAAGCCTGGCAGTTTTCAGACTACCAATCTATAGTCAGAAGGAAGAATGTATAGCTGGATTGCTTTGCTGGCATCCTGAAAGGTATTGGAATGGTGTTATTTGCTTCACTGACAGATCTTAAAGATCTGTACTAAAACCTATGCACCCTTATTTACAGGCCTGAAAGCCATGGATGGGCAGGTGGTGGGAACCTAGGCAAGAGGTACATTCCACCATATTTCTGATATTTGTTATTCAGAAATGTGATAGGCTTAAAAACAATGTGAACCACTACATGCAACAATGATACTCTGTTGAGGTACATGGACAGAAATAGCAAAGTTCACAACTGTTACAAATTCACATACAAACTGGTAAAAATGAAGAAGAAAAAAAAAAACCAATGTGTATAATGTGCAGTAGATATTTTATTATGCACAATATATCCAAATTTGATGATGGCTGAGTGAAGGTCAAGAGTATATTAAATGGATTTTTTTTGGAGGTCTCAACATGATGTTAACTCATCAGCAGTAAAAGCTAAACACTAGTGACACCTGGTAGTGTAAAGGGAGGTTACTGTTTCAGTTATTGCATACATTGCAGCCTCAGTTTGGACGACTATAGTATCAAACTTGACACTGGTTTTTCTGAAACAGCAAAAGAACTGAAGACTAGTAGAAAAGTGAAATGTGTTGAGTACAGGAATGAGAGGTATGTGTCTCTATAGCAACTAACTTGTTCCAGGGATGAGTGCTTGCACAAATTTTTCCCAAGACCTGCATACACTATATGCAGCTGCAAGTCATTATGGCAATAACTCAGGAAAAAGTGTTTTGTAAACATACACATCATTAGCTAGTGACTATAAGAGTTTCATGGCAATCCATCTAGAACTGAGAACTCAATGTGTTAAATAGATTGTGTGTCAAACTGATGGACAGACAGTAGCAGGCAAGAATTCCTATATACCCCTTGCAAAGGTATAGCACCCAAAGTTAACATTAGCGATGCTAAAATGAGACTTCCCATAATTATGAACATTAAAGTACATTCATTTCATGAACACAGACAATTTAAACGACCAATTAAGAGAATGCTTAAGCTACAGCTTCCATTTATATGTTGTAATCAAACAAATATTAATCCTTTTATTTAATTTCATCTCAAATGACTGGAGAACATGCCTTGAATTGGTTTCAAAATGAGAAGAGTTGTCCTTTTAGTTCCGCTTTAAGAGTTTTACCAAACTTTTGAACTCTGACTAATGAAGCAATTTATTACTCTATTCAGACTGTTACCAAACTAACTTGGTTAATATCAAGCAGCACTGTCTCTAGCCTGTTTTAGGAGGGAACTTGGTTTTACATGTATTAACCCACATGTTTCACTTGCAGTTCTAATATTATCATAATGCACTAGTATTGTACATGAAAAAGTACCTCTCTTGTACAGAGATAGTGTCTAAAGGCAACCAGCACTCTGTCCCAATGTTTGGTACTTAGAAAATATTTAAGTCTACATACTGTTTACTGGAATACCTTTTACTGTTTTAGCTGAATCGGTTTCCTTGCTTGTTGCAGCCTCTAAACCATCATCCTTTGTCATCTTTACATTATCTTTTCCTGTGTCTTTTTTCTCCAAGGTGTTGAGAGAAGATAATTTTTCCTCTACTGTCTTGTGTTCAAGCTCCTCATATCTGTGTACAAGTAAATAATATTTAAATTATTCAGAAAAAGATAAGTCATGGGAATCAGTCAGAATTTCATAATCAATAATCGGTTCCACTGAACTAACTGATAATCAGTTATAATCAGTTACTGAGAGCAAATTTTAATTTTTGCTTGTTATAGGTATATCTTTGTGCAGGAGTAATCTCTTTTAATGATGTATATTTTAACCTGAAGAAAAAAAATACATTTCTTATTGTAGTGTTATTTGTTTTATACTGCAACTTTGTCAAATGAATGCAACTTTTCATGGCTGATAAGTCTTATATAACTGAAATATTGCTGTAATACTAAAAATCATTTCATTCATATGTGATGTGTCTATCATCATCATCATCATCATCATCATCATTCTCTTGACCTAGTGTGGCCATTGAGGCACTGTGCTGCTGAACATCACAATTTATAATCTTAATTGGTTTGCTCAACCAACTGATGATTGATTATAATCAATAATTGAAGCAACACTAGAAACAGACACTGAAAAATTTCCCTGTGGATTACTACATGGATGAAAAAGTAAAGTGAGCTGCTATTATAACAAACTAAAAGGGACATGTTCACTAAAATTACATAATAGATTTAGTTCAGATTAAACCATGATGTTTAGTTTTATTCATAGTTTTTGTAAAACCTATTTAAATTATAATTTCTGATGTTCCCACATATTTGGTAACAATAGGTTACATTGTTGCTGGGAAATACTTCCCAAAACCCAGTAGACTGACCACTGTACAAGTCAATGTACAGTACTGACATCAAAATTGGGAGAATTATAAGCCAATTCCATGAAATGTGTGGAGGTCTTCAAATTTCATTCTCTATTAAAGTAAAGCAGCATTAACAACTTGAAAGAGTTTGTAACACAATCCTGTAAATCCCTGTCTACTTCACCCCACAAAATATGTGGCCCTCAGGCTAAATTGTAAGAACAGATTAGGAGTCAATGTCAGTTCTACTGTTTGTGTTCAATAAGTACAAACATACCTGCCTCAAGCTATCACTATAGAGAAGTGAAACTGATGTCATTTTAAGACAAGCAGTTGATTAATAGAGGTAAAAAGAAACAGGATGTGTAAGGCATGATATCACTTAATAGAAGATCTTTAACGCAATTCCACTGTTCATACATCATTGTTGGGTGGGGATCTAAACAGTTTCTGAGTTATGACACATCCCAATTCCCCAGGGTCTGGCTAGATCAAAATTCCAAGGCTTTTCTGTGTAATCAGAATCCAACATCAATCATATGCCAAGGTTTACCAGTCTCTATCTTCAGCCATGTAGTTTGAGTTTTGATACAACTGAAATAACTACATGCTTCATACAGAGTCCGAAGTCTGCAGCCAACCACAATTATATATACAGTCCTACCCATTTATCTCGACATCGCTTATCTCGACAAGCCGCCTATGTCGACAAAAAAGCAAAGTCCCAGTCCCATGGTCTACTATTACTATCAAATTGTGATGCTTATATCGAGGTCGAGATAAAAGAAAAATGTATATGTCGACAGAAGCCCTTGGTCACAGCTTGAATAAATCCTTTGTTTTCAAAACGTTTATGTCGACAAGCTGCCAATTAAGACCAATAATTTGTTCAACAATTAGTTCATCTTGCCGCCAGGCTTTTGATGTCGCGGTCAGATAAAAAAAACATAGCAGCACATTTTCTCACAACACTGCAGCTAGTTAAGTCTTTGATCTTGCTGCCTAGATGTACTCTTACAATGACAACATCTACATCTGTCGGTCTTTCAGCCACTGAATTTTCTGGTTATAAATATCAGCACAGCTAAAAGGATCAATTGATGAACACAATTTCCCAATCAACAGGTGGTCGAAGCAGGACTAGCAAGCCGTCCAGGAAATTGATGCGTACAGAGGACTCCTGTATACGTGATTTTCTGAATCACATATATAAAAATTGTATGAAAATTATGGATTACGCATTTTCGAGACCTTTGAAAGTGATCAGTGATTAAAACAAGTTTTTTTTTTTGCTGTGAAAGTTTTGTTTTTGACTTTATTTACATTTACGATGGCTACCAACAGCAGGGTAAAATGCAAATTAAATTTACAGTCATTGGAAACTAAATATCTGGTTGTTAAGGAAGTTAAGAGATGAACATCTCGCAAAGAGGTCTGTGACATTTTTTCACTTAAAAATAACACACGTCCAGGAAGGATGAAAGCTACTGAGTCTATAAAGAAAGACTACGTTGAAGGTAACTGCGCTCCTCAAAGGAAGAAGCAAGACTGCTACATTTGAAGACGTGGAGGAAGCATCAAAATGGTTCAATGAAGCATTATCGAAAACACTTAGTGTGGAGAACTTCGCTGCAACAAGTGGTTGGTTCAGTCGCTTTAATGTTCGTCATAACATCGGATACAAAAGTATTTGTGGAGAATACATGTACTGTTGACAGTTTTTCACTTCCCTGTGAATAGTCCCAGCCCCTTGGTAGCCTCAATAAGATGGGTACAGACTGACCATAATCGAGGCCAATTTAAGTACATGTACATGAAGCATGTAACTGACAACTTCCCAACCACGTGCTAATGCCGACGTTCAATATCGTAATGTTGTTCGTATCAGGATGTGATCAATGCAATATTTTTATTTGGATTTTATTACACAAAGGTAGCCTTAATGTAATGTGTCAATATACAAGTGTATTTCACACTGATTCTGTCTTCATGAACTCAAAATTTCCTTTGTTATTTCTTTCTCAAAATGTAAATGCTATTTTTTTTTTAAAATTCCGCCCCCCCCCAACACTTATCTCGACATCCGCCTATGTCGATAATATTTCCTCTGGCCTGAGGATGTAGAGATAAACGGGTAGGACTGTACAAGTGTCCCAAGTCCACACTACCTGACTGGATTATAATCCATAAACCATCTGTTCATATCTGTTGACAAGACCTAATAATATCCACCAATTTCTTTCACAGTTAAAGACAAGTTTTGCAACATTATGCAGATCATGCATAAGTCTGTATGGTAAGGGTAACATTATCTCTGCATTTTTCTTTAATAAGCATGAATATAATTAAATAAGTGCAAATGTATACCTTACCACAAGTGCTTCATCAAGAGGATATAAACAAATTAGTAAAAAGATGTATTCTACAGGCCACCCCATAACATATCCTAAGGTTTTCAGACTACATCTAAAAAGTATGGGAGTTGTTGCATAACATTATGCACAAGTAAGATGGATAGAATCACATAATCCCTGCCTTTTCTTCACAAAGCAATGGGTAGAATATGTTAAAAAGCCCTACGAAGCCAAATTTCTACTTCTGGCTAAGCATTAACATTGTGTTTTTGCTCAAATATTGATGCGATCTTTCAAAAAATTGTGTGCAAAACATGGATATTATCACTGCTGTAAAGTTGTTAGTACAGTGCACTGCATGCCTAAACAGTCTACAAAATGTAAAATTTCTAAAAGTCTGAAAACTTGCTCAAATTAAATATCATCTACATAATTTAAATTACACAACAAACATGCATGCCATATTTCATTTATCTTTCTTGTGTTTCTTCTTAATCTGATTAATACTGACAAGATTTGCACGAAAAATTATCCAAGGTATTTAACTAAAGCAAAATGCAATTGACCACCGTCTCAAACACCCATGCTTTCCACTGCATATTCCAACCACACAACCCCATGCCATTCTCAGCTGCAACCCCATCAAAACTTGTGACCAAGGACGTATAATGTAAATATCCTCATTCCACGAACCATCTTCTGCCTATGACTGCATATATAAAATCTGATTAGAAAATATTTGAAAATTTCACTGCAATTGCAACTGTTGAATATTTGACCTTCAACCCACTTCTAGAAACCCCAGTGGCAGAAGAAATCATGATTACTCTCTCTATTATGACCACAGAGGCAACATAACTACAAAGCTATGCTTTGTTGTTGTTGTGATGTTTAATGCCATTTTCAGCACAAGATAGGCTATACATGGCAGCCAGTATTAATGATGGAGGAAGAACCCAGGAAAACCCCAGTAAGAACCAGTGACTAATGAGCAGCTACCGGCAAGCTTTCTCAAATAACCATATTGGCTGAGCCCGAGACTCAAACCATGTTGACAGAAGTGAGATGGCAGTGATTCGTAACATTGAGCACATTAGACCACTCTGCCACTCAGGGCCCCATCAAAAGGTGCTATCAATGTAAAATTTCAACCAGTGCTTTAGGAGAAATAATAAGATACTGATGAACTGAGGGACACACTGAAGGTATAGAAATATTCCAATACACTTTTTAAAAAAAAGAAGGAAATAAAAATGTCTTTAAAATTGTAAAGATTGCTATACTGGCTGGAAAACCTCGACAGATCATCTATATTTGAATATAAATCTGCTACCAAATTCCATTTGTCTATTTTGCATGTCTTTTCGCTTACTTGTGCTAATACTGTTTTAGTAAAATAAAAACTGCATCAAATTTGTGACCTTTTTCTTTAAAATAGAGGAAACTGCCATTTGTGGCCTTATTTATGATCATGATGAGATTTCTGGGCTGAATTGAAAATAAATAAATCTCTACCACTGGCATTATGATATTATCATATTTATGCAACAGAGATTTCAAAGATCGCAGATATATTGCCACAGAAATTAACTTCCCCTTTTTTCGAGGCAAAGGATAAAGCTGCAAGTACCTATGTTTCAGGCTCTCAGACAATCCTTCAGCTTTAGTGATGGCATTTAACTGGTTTTTCTGACCCAAAAGACTGTCATAATAATCCTGAAATAAAAACATAATATTTGAAGATACAAGATACTTGTGGCTATCAATTCCAAAGGACATGTTTATTGTAAATAATGTTTCTCTAAGGATATTTACCTGATCACATTAGGAATTTAACTCTTGCTAATTCATAAATTTAACCATCCCAGAAAGATGACAAAATCTGTCTTTTCATAGTTTTTCAGACTAAAATAATTATACCTATGAAACAAAAAAATATTATTATATTCCTTCTCCCACTCCTTGCTTCATCCACGTTGCTACCTGTATATAACACGTTTTTCAGTTTAACACTATGTAATAAATATACCAATGTAATTGCTCTTATTTGTGGGGAGGTAGAAAAGCACTTTTCTAAGATGTGATCAGATAATTTTTCTCAGAGGATTTAAATTTATAATAAATATACACTTTCTCCATCACTTACATTACCAGTTCACAAGGCTTGTAACGACAGCTCTTATCTCTTGTTCTGATATCTTGTTTGCAGAGGTCACTGATTACCACAGAACTGTCTGGGGTTACGAGGGTAACCTTTCAGCAAAGCAGATTCTGCCATGAGTTAAAGGTTTGGTCATGAAACTAATTTCCGGACTACAGTGTAGGATCATCTCCTCACATCCCAAGCTGCCTCTGACTTAAGAGAAGCAAGGTAACACATGTAGATTTCAACTGTGTGTACTGCCATCGATATATGCTGTAACAACCAACTGAGAGTTTCCAGACGAAATTCCTGGCAACAGCAAATATCCATATTCTGCCAATAATGCAGGAAATGTCATAACTTGGTTGACAACTGAATACAATCAGTTAAATGACCATACATAAGCTAAAAGAGCCATTTGCAAAGGGAACATGAACAACCAGCCCAGATTAAGATTAAAATGAGAAAACAAGGTAGACTCAAATGCTCAAAATAAATTCTAGCATGCAATGGTTGTGGTTCAACTCATGGTATGGAAGTCCCATGCATATGCTTTTTTTCCATTTCTGGAATGGAAACTGATAGAAGTTACTCTTCAAAAGCAAATATGGAATGGACAAATGGATAAACAGACATCTCCAATTTAATGTCTCTAATTCTACCAAAGTCGGAGGCAATAAAACAGTTACTGTGCAGAATAGGAAACATATACAGACATCTCCAATTTAGCACCTTCCCGTTTTTACAAAATGCTGGGGACTAAAACAGTGAAAAGCACAACCTACTACTGAAACTACCCCACCCAGTAAAATGAGACCACTCCCATATAATATGTCAGTTTCATTGGATCAGATGCATGGAAACTCTTAAATTTTCAGGGCATTAGGTGTTAAAATTAACTTTGATGTAAGAAATCTGTATTTTGGGTCAACAAAATGAACTCAAATACATGTATAAGAAAGCTGTGTAATTTGGGTCTAAAAGTAAAAGGTAAGAAAGCTGTGTATTTTTGTCTAAAACTTAACAAAAATATATGAAAGCTGTGCACTTTAGGTCTAAAATTTAACTCAAATGAAAGATGTGTATTGTGGGTTTGAAAATTAACTCAAATGTAATCAAACTGGATGGTGGGTCTTGTTGTTGTTGTTGTTGTTTTGGGGTTTAACGCCATTTTTCAGCACACGATAGGCTATACATGGCGGCCAGTATTATTGGTGGAGGAAGAACCCGGGAAACCCCCCGGAAAGAACCACCGACGCACGAGAAGCTACTGGCAAGAATACTCACATAACTACATTAGCCAAATCTTAGACTAGAACCCATGCAGACAGAGGTGAGACGGCAGTGATCCGTAACGGCAAGCGCTTTAGACCACTTGGCCACTCGGGGCCAGGTATGGTGGGTCTAAAAATTAACTCAAATGAAACATAGCTGTGTATTGTGGGTTTAAAAATTAACTCAAATGAAAGAAAGCTGTGTATTGTGGGTCTAAAAATTAACTCAAATGAAAGAAAGCTGTGTACGTACTGTGGGTCTAAAAATTAACTCAAATGAAAGAAAGCTGTGTATGTACTGTGGGTCTAAAAATTAACTCAAATGAAAGAAAGCTGTGTATTGTGGGTCTAAAAATTAACTTAAATATTATTCATCTAAACTGATGCAAATCCATTTTGTATTCAAGCATACTATGTCTGCTTTGCATCTAATGAGCAATAAATACTTAAACCCAAAGTAATTAATTTTTCTATTCCTGATAATTATTCAATACCATACCTTATGTTTCTTGTAATCAGCATTTTTCTTGATGAATGAGACAACATTGAAATACTTCATGTAGAGAACATAGGCCCGTTCTTCGTCTGACATCGTCTCACTGTGTTCTGCTTCTTTCAACATTTTCTCTGCTGTCTTGACCAAGCTGAACAGACATAAAATGTTTTGTAACAGACCTGAAACTCTAAAGCTTTAACACAATGGTTGGGATATTTGTTTTCTTATTCTATGCCTCAAATATGCCATTAATTTCAATGATTATACACCAATAAAAGAGTGGAATTTCAAAATAATAAAGTGATTGGAAATGTAAAAATTGTGATTTACTCAGATAATTGTAAGCACTTGTTAATGTTATATGCCCATTGTGATTGCCAGTGATGCAGATGACACATGTAGTTGTTCAGGGTCAATGTTGCTGATCATTAAAACTTTATAAACTGTTACTTCACTCAGAAATATGTTTATCACACTTCACTTCCCTTCAAAATGAGAAATGAACAGCACTAAACTCTGTCTTCAGCAGGTGACATAAAATAAAAAATGTGTCTGAATTCTCATGGCTGACACGAAAATGTTACTACTGGTTTTACAAACTGAATTCATCTGATTTCTTCTTATTTGTAAATGAAACTTCACTTGATTGCTGTAAATGCTGACATTCTTTATGTATGTATGTTTTGAATTGTTAAATGTTATTGGTGTTTTTTTATTGATCTTACCAAGTATATTTTCAATGATAAAAGTATTTAGTGGAACATATTTGCTCTTCAGTCCACATACTGGTTACAGATGCTCTGATGTTGGATGCCGAATGTTTATTTATCTGCTACCACTATCCATTGTTTGTTTAATGATGAGTTGGACTTATGAATACCAGCACACAATAGTCAAAACATTAATGCTTAGTCTCACATCATGTTTTAAAAAAAATGATTTTCATAATTGTCCATATTTGGGCTGTTCCATAAAAAAATACATGGGACCGAGGAAAGGCACTTTTAAAATGTTGTACCCACCCATAGATGCAATTTAAAAGTTCTTATCATTGTAGTATGAACTCTGTGAAATCAAAATACCCTGGCATATACTTTTAAAAACTACCACTTATGTTTAAATGGAACAGCCTTTATTTATGAATGCAAATAGTTCTTCATAAATATTGTGTAAAAGTTTACTTAAATTTATGGTTCAGCAAAAGATACAGTGCAAGTCACCAATAGGATCTTTGCCTAAAATTCAAGCAATATCACTGAAATTATCCATATTACACTGTATGCTGTAATTGTGCGACAAAGACAATATCAAAGAACTAATCGTACATACTTATTATAAGTAAGTGTGATTTGGATTTGTAACATAGTTCTAACAATTTTAGTCATATCACTACGATAACTGCAGTGTGCCAACTTATAGTGACGCTTGCATTGGGGCATCATGCCACAGACATCTAGCATGATGTCTCAATAAGTCACATTATCCCGACACCAGGCCGACCTGTCCTAACACTAACCCTTTAATGAGCTCCAAATGAGGCAGCTGCTAATACCATTTTTATAAATATTTGCTGTAACTTGTCTGCTGTTTGAACCTGTGATCTCCTGAATCCGATTTGGATTCTCTGACCAATTAGGCCACTGGAGTGGTCACTTACTACGGTATAACCAGTCTTGAGAGACCATCTCTCTTGCCAAAAAGATATGGCCTCTCATAACAGGTCATACTGCTATATAATCATTAAATTTGTGCATTGAGAGTGTGGTCTCTCAAGACAGGTGCCCTCACATAACAGTGGTCTTTCAAGACAGGTTGTACTGTATATGAATCATTAAGATCAGTATATGAACATCAGCCATTTATTGGTTGGAGATGTAACAGGATGCATATTTGCTTTTTCTAAAAATAGTTATGTCACAGAATATAGGATCCTCCAATAACAAAAATTATCAACTTGAACGATTTAAGTTGATAGAATATTTTCACATTCTTGTTTTACTATTTTATATTCTTGCTCTGAGTGATTAAAAGTTTAATGTCCATTGTTACATCCAAGGAAAGGATTTATGTTTCTGATATAGAGATGGCAACACTAAATGACTCATTTTACATCATCTTTCTAATAGAAAATAATGTAGACCAGATCATTTGTTACCATTTTCCTGTTGCAGACTCATAAATCACCAAAATTCAGGGGTAATTTATTCTACTTACACTTTAGCACTTGTGCTGTTCATTTTTGGAGGCAGTTCAGACATATCATTCAACTGACCAAGACTTTTGGCCAGATACAATTCTTTTCTGCTTTTTTCTGAACTTGGCATTTTGACACAGGGCTAAAGTATCTGAAATGTAGCAAGGAAATTGTCGAAGTAAAAAATATAAAATCTTAAAACAATTGAAAGTATACAAAATAACTAAATAAACACTTGCTGGTCAATACTAGTCTAGGACCTCTGCATACTAACTACTGCATCTATTTTAATTTCTCCACTGAGGAGCTGCTCTTGCTTATTTGCGTGTTTCATTCTTATTTTTTCAGAGGGTAGGCTTTTAATTAAATATAATGTTATATATATTTAATTTGTATTGTTTGTTAGGTTTTTTCCAACTTATTTAAAATTTCATTATATACTGGTACTGTTGAAAATATAACACCGTATATTGGACTGTACCTTATCCGTAATTGTGTTAATTTTCTACCTGACTTGAATCATTAATTTTGGTTATGGAAACAAAATGTTCATCTCATTGTGATGAGGCTATCCCCAACTTCCGAGCTCAATAGCATCAAGGTCATGTAAGATACACCAAGGTGGGTAGTATTATAAAAAAGCAGACATATGTAGCTCTATGATGATACAAACAAATCTGAACTTTTTATTCACATTACAAAATGCTGAGGGAAAAACATGTTTTTAGACTAAGTGTCTTAGACCCAAAATTTGCCCGTTTTCTTAATCAGATTTTGTGTCTGGATTTTAGACTTTTTGGTCTATGATGCAAGGCAGACCAGTCTGAAATGCACACAGACAGCTGAACCTTTGCAAAAAGTACCATAAGTTGGGTATTGGGAGTATGTATTTATGATAACCAGAATTATGTTATTGTCTTCATTATAAAATGCTGTTTATGGTCAATACATGCCTTTATACCTGTTAAGGTTGTTCAGGACTAAATCTATTGTATTTGCAAGCAGCATATGCAAAAAAAATAGAGTTGATGTTCAATATCTCTAAGCTTTATTAAAAATCCACCAAGTGCATTATTAAGAAGTGACAATGGCATTTCTTTTTCACCACATACAAATTGCTGTACACTGCTATAAAGTAGGTAGACAAAAAGGGATGGAAAAAATGTTTTTATTATAATTTATTCTTACACACACTCACTGATAAATGGTACAATATATTTAACTGAAAGAAATGAGACATCATTATTACCATAATATTTAGGAAGTGTCTATTTGCATGACTGCCATGTGGCTACCTTCAACAAGATTATTCATACGGTCAACTTGTAGGCAGAACAGAAAAGATTATCAGCATGGTGAAAAGTAAATACATTAAGTCCAAAATATTCTGATTATTGTTTCCAGAATTAAAAATAAAACAGAAATACATTGCTGCTGAAAGGCCATCCATTGCCACCCCATGAAACTTTTTATTTAAAGGACTTATGTTGCTTTATGTGACAATTATGATGGAAGAATATTATCTAGATTAGATGGATAAAATTATGTTCCTGAATAATATGATTTAATAGTGTTAAAGGTACATTTACTTTCAAACCCAATAGCTAAACTTATCATTAGGGCATAACCGACTTTTGATCCGGAAATCGGATTCCACCGGATAGTATGAACTTCCGATTAATCGGAGTCGGACAAGGCAGGAACGACCAATTCGGGTAATAAAAATAATAAAGTTGAATTTCTATAGCACAGTGTCTAACACTGCGTGTCATTCGATAGTGCGTTAATAAAGTTAAATAAGAAGTCAGAAAAGTCCAATATGGTCAACACAACCACGCTGTGAGACAATCTATTTGAACTGGAGGGTAAAAACCGGAAATGAAGCCGGATATGGTAAAGTACTAAGTAACATGCTAGACACGGCAAAACCAGTAACCAGAAACCCGGAAACGGAAGATGAAATTTTTTAGAAATAAAATACGGAATTAGCATTTTCGATTATTTGAATCGTATCCGGAATCGGAAAAATTTCATGCCCAAAATCCGGAATCGGAAATCGGTAGAAAAATGCTAATCGGTTATGCCCTACTTATCATACAGACGATTATACTTTATTACTATTTAAAATTATCATTCCACAAAATCATCACTGTAGGTGAAGACATAAGAATATGGAGAACGAATGCTCTGTTGTGCATCTGGCTTTTCCAACCATTCAGTTAGGATGAATGGGTATTTACACATGCATTGTAGGCACTTTTCTATATGACATTAGGGATATGATTGGTGATGTAAACATTCGTGTTACTGCAAAAATGCAGTAGTAATGTAATACTCCACTCCATCTATAACTCACGCCATGATAACTTGTGAACCTGCTTATGATGCGTTATCCGGCATGGATAATGATTTTTTCCAAAGAAAATATATTTTAAATATCTTCTAAAATACGCTGAACATGAAAAAATTACGATAAGAATTGGTAAATTAAACCTTTATACATTTCTCGTTTTATCATCAAAAATGGTGATTAACTCATTTGGCCTTGATCTTGTCTATACGCATAATTCTGTGTCTGCATTCAATGGCTGATCACGACAAGTTGAAGTTTGTTGACTGCATTTAAATGTCTTTTGTCGTTTTCAATGTTTGCTAGATACAAAGTCTACTACTCTAGTGATTGGTTATAAATATTTTTTTTCCAAGAAACTGATCAATATTACCAATCCGAAATGATTTTACCTTTTTTTTAGCAAATTTTAATTGTTCAGAAACCAAGGGTTACTAAAGGAGGGCAGTTTCACTACACATGTTCTGTTCATGAAAAATTGTAAATGATGACGGACATTAGAATTGATGATGATGAGTGCAAAAATTTACAAGTTTCTCGGGTCTAATTTTGAAAATTTCAAACAAGGAAAGTAAAAATATGTTTGGCAGTTGGATATTTTGTGAGATTTAGATTTGGACATCGAAGTCTCTGAGACTGAGTCATCAGAAGAAAAGGATGCTGATAGCCATGGTCAGATCTAGCAGATTGTAGTGCTCATGTTAATTTTATAAATAATGTATAAAAAGTTGTAAAAGACTTGGACAAATAAAAGCAGAAAAAAATACATCACTGTGTTGACAAATTCTTTTGGAATAATTTTTGAAAACTTCGTGGACTTTTATTGGATATAAGAAGAGATATTAAGGTAAGAGTGAATGCATGTGCATGATATTTACAAAATTGTCGAAACAGGTAAAACTATATGGGGCACACACAGTTAGACACAGCTTTGTGTGTGCTACTGGGGCAGAGCAGCAGAAATGATTTAACAGTGCTGGGGCTGAATGAGTTAACGCCCATAAAGATTGATTCCATATTGTGAAATTTGAAAGTTCTAAACAAGATATCACATATTATGTTCAGGTTTATTTGTTGATAAACAGTCATCAATACAGTATAAATAAACAACCTGGTGAAATAGTGATCAATGAAAATGTCTGGTAAATGCTAACAGGTGGCAACAGAGAATGAAATAAACACCAATTAAATGTCTTGCTATGTGAAAGTCACATTCTAATCCTTTATTTCCATTTCAGTGTAAACATATAACTGCAACATATTCTTTTCAATGACAATATGAAGAGTCAATCAACCATCACATCAAATCCTGTTAGAACCTAATTACCTGCCAGCTTTGTTTTGATCAATAACTTCACAAAGTGTTTGTTGCATAAAAATAATCAATTAAAAGAGATCCAAAATGTTGACTACGTAAAGATCACGCAGTTGAGAAATCTGAGGGATTTTGCTTGGCAGCAATGAAATCAATGTGTAAAAAAAAATGATATTTTCCAAAAACATGAATTGATATATCAAGCATATCATAAACGTCATGTATTATAGTATTCTAATTTACGTTGTTTTAAATTTGTAGACCCATTAAATTCATGTTGGTAATGATTAACCCTTGTTTTTGGTTTTTTCATTTTACTTCTATCGCAATCTAATCTATCTATCTATCAATCGATCAACATTGTTTCTTGAAAAGATAGTTGATCTTTTCCATAAAAAAATATGTCTAATTTGGATCAAACAATAAAATTAGAATGTATCCAATTCAACACAAAACTAGTGACGTAGTGAAGTTTTACACATGTCAAGCAAACGGAAACCACGTGGAATGCTTTTGATGATCTCCTCAATATACTTTAATTTATCCTAAAAGTAATGTTACTCTTTGAGGACAAATAAACAAACTACACTGTTATGAAGAGATATTTATTAAAAATTAATTTTAGCACGATTAACGAGTATTCAACACTATAATCTGCCAACCCACCCAACCCTTCTTTTGTCTTTATGCAATTCCTTTATTGTCTTTACTTTTATAGGTCCCTCGATAACTCACGCATTACTTATAGTGCAGTTCTGGACCCTGGTGTGCAGGAGTTATCAAGGGAAAGGTGTACTGTACCAGTGTTGCATATAATCATTTGAATAATAGACCAGCTACATGGCAGCTGCCTTAAGTAAATTATGCAACGGGTGGCCATACAAATATTCTTTCTAAGCTCAGGTAAGATACAATTTGTAAAGTACACTGTGACTGTGTGAAATCTTTTTGAAAGTGGCCACGGGGCAGTGGTGCAAAGTCTTCAAAAGGGGCTACACAGCAGCCATGTGAACAGCTATTTAATATTTATTCAGAGAGTATTAGAAATGATGATGGCTTTTAACTTAATATTTAGCTATTTCTTCACAGAGTATCATCCCCTACCCGAAAGTACTGAATTGAGCTTTACTAATAGCTCTTAAGGTATTAGAAAGGACGATGGTAATAGTACGAGTCACACGGGTCATATGGGAATTCAATAAATTCAGTAATGGGTGTCATTTTTCAGAATTAAAATTTTTCATATCTTTAAGTGGCAAGTGTTCACTGCATTTAGATTCATATATATCCATATTCCTTTGGAAGGTCATTATTTAGATGCCCCAAAGTCAATATTAAAGTACGTCAACATCTTTAGGTGAAATTAACCTAAAGGGTGTGATCCATTATAATCCAGATTGAATGTCCGTTTCTCTGTCACAATGAAAGTTATGTATATCGATAAACAAATCTGCACTACCCTCAGTTGTGTCAATTTCAATGAACGCGCTCTTCTTTTGATCCAATAAGTACATGACCACCCTTGTAATATTCCTATATCTAAGACCTATACATATCGCAATATATAATTTTCGTCTTGAAGTTTCTTGGTGACAGTTAAGGTGCAAAGCAATTAATAATCAGGTTTGAATGGACTTTGGTTAAAGAAAATTAGTGTTAAATTTGTATAAATGTTTTTTAAACTTTAATTAAAAATTATTAAATGCGCATACGCATGTGACTTGTACTATAGAACTGAGCAAAGGAAGGAAATAAGAAATTGTGAAACTATGACATGCATTACGAAATTAATTTCAATATGGCTATGGACTCTTGTTTTTGTTTTCAAAGATTAATTTAAGTATAGTGACATATATATATCAACCTGTGTAAAAACCGGTGAGCTAATAGTCTCCGAATTCAGAATCTTTGACAGATTAAACTACTTCCGCCATGTTTACAATACACATCCATCAAAAAATGAAGCAAATTTTGAACGGAACGAATGACAAAGAACACATTTGTTTGTGTCCTATTTCTACAAGACTTTTTCTTTTAAATTATTAAAAATATATATCTTGCATTAAATTTGAATATGCTATCATTCTTTTAATGCTTTTGTATACAATTTATTATTACTCTATAATATTTCGTTTCCTATATATTCTCATCATATGGCTGCAATTTGACTAGTCTGGTTCCCTGACACTTCGTTATGAGGGTCAGGTAACGGCCTCCGCCATATTGGAATTGCGCAATGTTCATGGAAGGTAAACACGCATTTTTATCAGCATGGATCACAACATGAAATATTCTCGCATAGAAGTGTTAAAAAGTGTGTCCTATGTGTGGAAATGAAGCACTACGATGAGTTCTACTTGTTAGTATTCTTTAAAATCTGTGTCAAGTCGTCGTAGAACTTTGTGCAGCGTTTTAAATTACGAATCACGCGTATGTGGGGTGGGGTGTAAATACCATTTTACTCGACCCTGTACATAACTAGGCGCGGCTTAGTCTTTTTATACTGATCTTTTCTTTGCAACATTACAGTTCTATTGTTTGCAATAGGTATTGGCCTCAGTACATCCTTGATTCTTAAATTATCACCATGGTTTTGACAAACAACACTAACACGTCCAGGACAAGTTTTGACAAATGCATGATTAATATGTTGTGTTGTTATGTAGAATGACGTTGAGCTTTCAAGTTCTATAAGTAGAATAGCTGTTAAAATATATTTTTGACCTCATTTTTAATATTTACAGCATATTTCCTGCAAACTGCATTTCACTGATTTCATTCTCTAACACCACCCCCCCACCACCACCACCAAAGCTTCCCACCCACCCGCACACACACACACACACACACACATTCCTAGCACGAATTTAATTCAAATATGAGTGTATTTGTGACATGTCAGCTGTTGCATGCTCACTCAGGATGTATGTCTGCATCCACATTTTCCTCCAAAGCTGCCAATTACAGGATGGTTATCAATGATGTTAACAAAGGACAGTCATTTCATGTTCTTTAAAATTGGTTGTCTATGTCTGATCATTAAAATCATGTAAATCAGCATTCATAACTTACATGTTGATGTCTTGATATAAGCAACTGTATAAAATGTATGGGTATCTATTTTGTATTATGTAGTAGAGGCTATATAATGGTACTGTACTCTTTTGTTCATTTGATACATTTTGTTTAAAAAAATATTAGATTTCTTTATTACATATAGGTTACTTGCACACTTAACAATTACAGATTTGTAATTATTGAAAATCGGAGATGAAGGTATAACTTGTACATGAAAGTCTGAAAAATGTATTGAGGAAACAGATTTCCATTTTCCATGTGTTCAGTAAACATGAAATAATTGTGCACATTTTGTCTTTCATTTATTATTGTGTTAGATATCATCTTGAGCCTGCTTTTCAACCAAATGTGTTAATATAGCTTGAATCTAAATATATTTGGATGTATTTGATAGAGAAGCTTATGATGAAAATTTGAAGTGTCAATAGTGAAGCACTTTTATAACACTATTCATAATAATTCAAGTTTGGATATAACAGGCTAGTTTCACAGCTTCGAAATGCACCATTACTATATCGAGCTAGATAACATTCTTACACAAGATATTAATCAGTGTTATACAGGGGTTCCCCAGTTTTATCTACCTGGCTCCATTTGCATTAAAGTAAACACTCAAATTTTACTTGCTGACCAGTTTTATTGAATGTGAAATTGCTGAAAAATCTATCAAATTGGTGTTGAATATTCAGGTTTGCTTTACCTTAAAAGAATATTTTTCATTTCAGATAATCCAGTAAAATGCTACGAAGTTGCATACAGCATAAAATGGCACTAGCAATGCTGAACAAGGCATGTTGCACAGAAATTCAGTTGTTAAAGCCTCAGCAGCTGAATTGTCTCAAGGCACTAGAAAAACATGACACAGTTGCTATACTACCAACATGATATGGAAAGTCACTTATATTTGAAATACCGCCCTATTACACACAATATGTACTTGCCAAAACATGCATTGTCATTATAGTTGTGCCATTAAAGATACAAGAGATCCAGAAGTTAAAACCTCGAGTTTTGCATCTTAAAACCGGTATTGACTTTGAAGAAACAAGTCATATTTCCTATTTTATTGATCATCCTGAAGATGCCATATATCATGCTGAAAAGCTCGGAACAATATCAACAAGATATGACATCACATATCTTGTAGTTGATGAGGCCCACTGCATTTTGGAATGGGGGGAGGACTTTAGGCCAGAATTCAAGAGACTTGCCAATATAATGCCTAGTATACAAAACTACCTAAGAGTCCTTGCAGTTACTGCAACAGCAAGTCAAACAGCACAGAGGGACATTCACAGAAGCCTTGGAATGAAAATGTTTACCATTTTAAGCACCACACAAGTTCTGAATGAAAATATTTCCATCAATATTAGGTCTCGTATACCATCAACTGGGGGAAGGCACACTGTAGAAGGTGCTTATGACTATGAGTACAAGCCTTTACTATTAGAATTGCACAGAAATAAGCATGATTTTCCATTGACAGTTGTATACTGCAAGTTGCAATGGTGCGCATATGGCATTGAACTTGCCAAGAGACTACTTGGATCATCATTATGGATGGATTGTGAAAGACCTGAAGAGACTGCATGTGTTGTACAGTTTCATTCCCAGCAACCTGAACATGTAATTACTTATTCCATGTTTAAAACCCACATAATGAGATATCATTCAACCAGTTAGAAGTATGCTGTATTTTGTTTCACATTTGACTGTCAGTGAACTCTGTGGCAATTATAGCCAAGCTTGTTATGGACTACTCTGTAAAATAGGCATTATGCTAGTAGTTTAAAAATAAGTTAACTGGTTTCAGATGGCTCCATGCTAGACACACTAAATTATTGCTTGTGATGGTCATGTTTTTATATCAGTTTCTTTTTCATGATGCCATGGCAAATTTTGTTTAAAATATTGGATTTTTTCTAGGTGATATTTTAATTACCAAATTTCAATGTTTCTGGTGGAAGTAAATCAGAAATCATATTATTTTTACTTTAAAACTGTAAGTATTCATTTGATTTTCATCAGTGAAATTAAACAACGAAACAAGGCAAATTAGAAATTATTGACTTGGAGACTGAAAACATTGCTTTGCACTATATATATATATTCCCCCATAGGTCAATCAGGAAATCCTGAAACAATTATCCCAAGATGGGACTCCAGTTTGACTGGTGTTTGCAACTATAGCCCTTGGCATGGGATGTGACCTAAGGCAAGTGAAGAGAGTAATCCATGTAGGTCCTCCATCAACTCTTGAAGGTATAGTAGTGATTAAGATCCAAACATTTTTATTAATTTTTTCCCCAGCAACTAATGTGACTCAAGGCATAGGACAGAGGAGATACAGACTTACTGTCAGTTCATGAGATCATTCAACATCATAGCTTGGTTTTATTTTTATTTTTTAAGGCTGAAAAGCAAAACTTTTGTATTTATGAAATTATATTTGCTTTTGTTTGGGGGGGGACAATACCATGTTTCAAGGTAATAAGAGGAAGTGTATAAAAGCCATGTATAGTAAACATATCTGAATATACATGTTTAATTGTTTATATTCAAAGTTACCTTTCATTATGCATTTGTCTTTATCAATATTTAAATCCAAAAACCGACTCCTTACTTTAATAGTTACTGGATCAATTGTTTTCAATCATAGGTATTTCGAAACAAATTTAATATGAATTTTTTTCATTACAACACAACTATAACTCTGGTGTAAGCATGTGTAGAAAATGTGTAATCACACCACTTATCAATACTCTCATCCTTTCTTTGATTTTTGTTTCAAAGCCTACACACAGGAGATTGGCAGAGCAGGTAGAGATGGTTCCAGAGCCCAAGCCATTTTGTACTATAATGCTACAGATTTGGCACAAAGACATATTGACAAGGCCATCAAAGACTTTTGCAAGTCAAATAAGTGCAGAAGATTGTTTTTATCAGGGTACTTCAGTGTGAATTTCCAGCCAACTACTATTCAGGAATGTTGTGACATATGTGCCAGTTATGAACAGTTTGTGAGACCCATTATCATTCCATCCATGGAGCAAAGAAACCAAGTGATGCATGCAATTCAAGACTATGTGACAGCAGATGGTACAGGATGTTTGGATGAACACATCACATATTTAATTTCAGAAACTTTTGAGTTCTGCAATACTGTTCAAGTTGAATTTAACTTTCACCTACCACCATTAGTAGCATCAGCAATCCGAAGTATCATCACACATGTACTGCAATAAGATGTATGTTATTTATCTCTGTCAACTGACAATTATTGTATCTATGCTCTAAAACCATTCTTAGTGTATAATCGTGGTTAATGAAAGAAAGGCAATTTTATATTAATACAATTTTTTACAATCATAACTTCCAATTTTTTAACATTTTTATCCACCAGATTTCTCCTTGTATGTACATTAAAGTACCCAGGTGAACCCATTTACAGAATGGTCCTTGTGTTGTAATCTTTTATACAGTTTACATGTAAAATTCCAGTATTGTACTCGTAATATTCACCTTAATAGTAAAAAGTATAAAATAAACGATACAGCCATTGGACAAGAGTATTTTTATTCTATTTTTGGTGTGAATTAAGTGTCAAATAATACACATCATTATTAAAATCAATGCTACTCATTTGCATGATTAGAATCAATCAATCCATGAAAAGAACTTAATGTGCATGCCATATATCTATCCATAATACAGTAATTTAAAATGATTGCATACACCAATAATGTTCAGACCTAACTAAATAAATGTAAAACATACAGATCTATAGACCTTTTGACCAAATCTTTATGGAGACACTATCACCATGAATTTGATTTGGTTATTCTAACTTAATAGGAACTTTTGTTCTGACTGACTGCCATCTTTTAGAGAAAAGGAAATATAAATTTGAATCACACTTAGAAGGGCTATCAAAATAACTAAGCTTTAATATTCATAAGGGTTAAAGGTATAGCCACTTGGTCCATCATAAAATGCTTACTGTTAAAACACCATGTAAACCTATTTGGACTTGTGAACAATATAATGTAATGCAGTTTTATCCTTGTTCCACACAATGTAGTGTAATGTTCAGTTTTATTGCTGTTTTTCATAAGGAAGGGTCAGGGAACCATACTACAATTTGACTATTGCGGCTATTTCCTATTTCTGCTAGACAAAAATCTGTATGAATAACCTTTCAGGTATCACGGTACCAATTGTTTTTCCATAGACCTCAATGCTAATATTTGGAGAGATAAATATATTTTCTATCTTAATTTAGCGTGCATCTCACACACTGTTATAGAGAACAATGTTAGATTGTCAATTTGACGATGACAAAACCAGGAACTCCATTGCATTTAAGATAGATAACTCTGCTGGAACTAGACAGGGGTATGAGTTATCTAGTCACAACATACATATTTTCAGTCATGTGTATTACATTTTCAAAAAATCATAAAAAATACAAATTTTGATATATTTAGGAATTAGCATAAATTCACATTATGCCAAGAGGCTAAACTTTTTTTTAAGCCTAACAGAAAGCACAACTCTTACATAATCCACCAATCATAGCTAGTGTTGTTGTTTTTTCTGATTGCAATGTTCCCTACACCTTAAGCTCCGCCCACATGGACTTGCCCAATTGGTACCGTTATACCTATAGCAAACCTTGATTTTTCAATAATCTGTGAAATAGCACTGGACTATATAACTAACAAATGTACTTAGTCTCGCTTGTCAAAAACAATTTTATGAAGTACTAAGCTATGTTCTATATTATTGTGTATAGAAATGTTATTGAGCTGTTTGAACTCTTGTTTTCATACCTTTGCTTCACTATCAAACTCATCTTTTGAAATAAAATGGATTCTTTTAACTATGAGTTGTGTTTTATTCATATGAGCACTTATCAGACTTTACTTTGGTGATATGGGATAAATCACATTATGTCATATTGTTTAATAGTAAGGTCAAAGGTCAACACACTAGTTGGCATGTACCAGTTCTACTCTTAAAGAGACATTTTGATCTAAAATAAAGGACTTATATTTGTTTCATTAACTCAGAAAGTAACAACAGGGACAGGTGGACAAGGCTCAATCTAATTATCAAGTACGCGTATTAGCTTTGAACACTTGACACTGTCAGCATATGCAAGATGTCACTAACCTCCAGTCCTTACACATAGGTCAAGCTACCCAGCCTCTTTGTCATACAAATACAAAGCGTCCCTCCTTTGTGTTGTGAATACAATTGATGCAATAAGCCAATCTGACACCAAATAAAGTAAATAACAGCTTTCTAAGAGGTTATGTTGGATTTGGGGGTGAAAATGGGGACTAAAATACAGAAAATGGCTAAAGTTTAACAATGAATATAGTGAGTCCAATGGATTTAAAAACAGGAGGAAAGTGTGTATCTAAATGGGAGATGTAGCTAATGATACTGGAATTAAAGGAGATGCAAGCAGCAATAAGAAATGAGCGAGAGCTTGATGATATTACCTTGGACAAAATCTGGAGGCAGTGGACCATAGGTGCAGGGACAATATAAAAGGCACCTGTGCTATAACAGGCACCAAATATCAGGTGACATGGTGTTCATTCCCAGCTAATATAAAAGTGTGAATAATGTAGATAATATAGATGCATGTAATTCATATTTCTTCTAAATAAGAAATTAATAATAATGGGCTTCAGTTAGGCAGACAAAATACCTAAACCAAACAAAGCATGTTGGATCAGTTTTCAAACTTGTAAACTTTACTGGGAGAAATTATTAAAGTACTTCTAGTTAAATTTGCATCAAGATCGAGGGCTAATATGATACTTCACAAATCTTTTCTTATTTTCATACACCATCACTAACATTGTGGGTCTCTATTTATTGAAATGTTATGTCTGGTGTAAGAGAGATAACTGAATGATATAAATAGGTGTGTACTTTTTATTTCCTCCAATATATTATCCATGCAATTAAATTATCCAAAAATGTATTACTGATAAAGTGAGAACCTAAAATCCAGGATTATATATGTAGTGGAGACCTCAAGAATAATTATGTAACTAACTGAAAAAACATCAGCGTTGTTACAAAAAAAACCACCTGGTTTGAAAAAAAAACCAATGAAATAATAGATGAATTACGCGCAAGATTTAATGAGGAGGGGTTAGTAGCAATTGATAAGACTGATAAAGCGGAAATTTCTGCGCTTGTTGTTGCGACTTATGAAAACGGGGGGAAAAAAATGTTGAAAACAGGACAACACACGTATATTAAAGATATAGAACGTTGGGCTGATGTGTTTTACAAAATCAAAACTAACACAAGTCGAATTGATAAAGGCAATACATCATACACTGGATATCTAGAAAAGGTGAGTACAGTGTATAATCAAAATATGAAGAAATAAAAACAAAAATAAAAAACCGCACAGATTGCAAAGAAAAAGAAAACAGCCTTCAAAGAAAATATCTTTCTCACCTAAAAAACAACCACCACCTGATGATGCGGGTTTGAGATTATTGGAGTCTGATAATAAGTGATCATTGTATATGCCATCTGATCGAGATGAAGATGATGACGCACAGGATGAAACCGGTTTTAGTAGTGGGGAGGGTTTTTCTCCAAGTGGAGTTAGAAACTCTGTTTCAGGTAGTGGTCTAGTTAGTTGTCCTAATAGTATTCTCAGCGATATAGCACGATTAGAAGTACTCATCGGAGGGAAATGAGCTGGAAATAACTCACCAGAAATAATTAATGAAGCAGCTGATATCTGCAGGTGGTTATTTCAAGGCGGCATCATGGATATTGATGTATATCGAGAATTTGTTGACGAGCTAGTGTACGGTTATCACAGTGACTAATCACCACATTAGATAAATGACATTTAAATTACTAGTAATTCAATAAGATGATCATACACTACAACCACGATAAACCAACCAGCGTCTATGTAGTAAACTCACGATTGCCAGTTTACAGAGCATACTATGGTGATGGTCTCGGCAATAACATTGCAGGTTTATTTGCAAGAATGGCTCCAAAAGTAGCGCCATTAGCAAAACAATTATCAATGAAAGCTATGTTATTCGTGATAAGGGTATTAGCGCTGTTGGTGATGTTGCCGGGAAAGCGTTTTCCGCGGCTAAAGAAAAACTAGTAGCATTAGTTCTGCGGCGAAGGAAACCAACAATGACGAAGTCAATAGGACCACTACCATCTTCGGAAGTGATGCCTGCAAGTGTTAGCAAAATAGTAGCGGCCAGGATAATATTACTGCAAATATGATAGCGGGAAGCGGCTTGAAATCGCGAGCGAGATCACGATTTAGATCAAGACGTATATAATAATATGTTCAAATCGGCTCCTGATACAGCGTTAGATGTGGATGCCCCAGTGCGCAAAGATGGTTCAGTACTTAATTATCAATATTTTTCCTATAATGCAACACAACCGAATCTTCGATCAAGAATCGAACTTCAAGTCCAGGATACCAGCAAATACTTTCTACCCTCTGAAGCGTTTATCGAAGTAGAAGGAGAAATTGTAACAGCTGCTGATATTCCATATCCACTTGGTACCAAAGTCGGCTTTGTCAATAATGGTATCATGGCGCTATTTAACGGCGCTAGATACATGATTGATGGAAAGGAGATTAAATCCATAGAGCGTAATGTTGATGTTGCCACAACAATAGTGGGGTTAGCAAGATACTCTGATGATTATACAAGATCGGCAGGTTCATCTATGATGTTCTCTAAGGACATTAATGATAATGCTGAACCCAGCCAGTATAATATAAGGCAGCCAATGGATCGTGGCACCCCTGCTATTGGTGCTAATCCTGCTATTCCTCCTGATCCTGTTGATGTCGAAGACATGATAATAAATAGTAATCCTGATTACAACCTAGGGTTTGCAACACGCGTATCAATGTTGCACAGAACGCGTAAATTATTCTCATGCGCGATTCCACTACATCATATATTTAGATTCTGCAGAAATGTTAGAAAAGTTATTTATTGAGCGAAGCATACAGTAGCCCTAGTGCGAAAAGGTGATGATAATGATGCAAGGTGAATATAACAAACTAGCACTGTGGATGCCAGTAATGACTCCATCAATCACCATAGAGCAAAAATTACTATCATTTATGAATACAGGCGGCAAATCATATTACTAAGTTGGCTAACAACTACCACGGATATGGTGGAAAGTAATATGAATGGTACATTTACTTGGCAACTGGCATCGAAACGAGGTGTTTCTTCGCCGCGGCATATATTTGTTGGGTTACAGGATAAGGCGCGATTGGGTTCACAGTTACACAGCCATATGATATTTGATCGACTCGATGTTAATGAATTCTCATTAAGTGTAAACGGTCAACAGGAACCAACCGAGGATATTTTACTTGATTACAATCAAAACCAAATAGCACGTGCGTATCATCGTTTGCTATCATTTATGGGACGCGATAACAATGTAGATACCGGTCTGCAAATATCACAATGGGATTTTTTAAAAAAAACTATGTCCCATCTACTACTTTTCATTGGAACATCTTGACTTAATCAGACAATCCGTCGCTGAAATATACTTTCGAGCTCGTGTAACCAATGTGCCTACCGATGGTTACAGAGCAATAGCTGTAATTCTCAGTGACAAATCAATGCTACTCGAAGGTGTTGGTGGACGAATGAAAGTAATTGATGCACCAGTGGAAAATATGTAATGTAGCAATTAGATCAATCTGTTATTAATAAAATGTCATATAGTCATGTTAGTGTTACGTTAACTCCTGATCAAATTAAAAAATTGCAATCGGAATCAGCTAAAAAATGTGGAACCACAATATCGCTGAAGCACAATCAGTCAAATTTTGATTTACTCGATGGTGCTTCAAAAAACTAGCGATAAAAAGCTTCAGTAGTGTCTTTATGAAAGATCAATTGCCGGCACAACCAAACAACGTTGAAACCGGTATAATTAATCTCGATATCAGCAGCAGACCTGGAACCCACTGGGTTGCATACGTGATTGATCCACGTGTAATTGTTTATTTCGATTCATATGGGTTAGCACCACAGAGGGAATTTATGCGTTATATAAACCACTTAAAAACTCCTATTTGGTATTCCACGTTACCAACACAACAACTAAATGATCCACCAATATGCGGCATATAAGTATTAAATGTTCTTGACGCTATTTCATCATCGAGAAAACCACCCCATAAAACCGTACACAAATATACGAGTAATCGCTTTTTTTTAGAGAGATCTTAGAGTATAATGATTGATATTTGGGGGAGATCTTTATCAAGCCTGAAAAACCCACCGCGGAAATATCTGCAACCGGTGATGTAAAAAAAATAATCGAAGATGAAATATCCGAGATGTTAAATCTCGCAAGTGTTGATCCCAATGAAATAGTTGTATTTGAAGATCGTCAGGGTAAATTGAAAATGAGTAATGTTTCCCTTGATGATATCTTAGTTAAACAACGCGACGCAGTAGAAGATACTATCGCGCTATTTTCCTGTCAGGGTAAACTCAAACCGGGTGTACTTGTTTCGACGTTTACAGATAAACTGTCAACGGTAGATAACACAGCAAATTCATTGAAATCACTCAGTGATAAGTATAACGATCATACAACTAAATTCGATCAATTTACCGAGTTGCAAAAAAATATAGTCGACAAAATTGACAAACCGTTATTAGATTTTTTGGAAAACCACCGATGACTAGTCCGAGTTTCCTCTGACCCTTGCCACCCCATTTTTTATATTTGTTTTTTTATGTTGGGGTACACCCCGATGACCAAACTGAAGCTAACAGATATAAATACTGCTATTGATAACTTGATAAAATTGCGATCCGAGTATGACGCTCATGTATCTCAATTTGGTACGTTGCATAAAAACTTCAACAACACCGATGACGCCGTTGATAAATTTTTTGTTAAAAAAAATTCGAAACCCGACGATGTTAAAATAGATTTCACTGATATTATCACGAAAGTCGATGAAATAACAGCAATTAATCAGCAAATAGAAGTTGTTCGCGAAGATATTAAAACGACGAATGATGTCATCAAGGATGATCTACCGAGGATTATAGAAAAACTTGAAAAAATAAAAATCCCTCACGAACAAAAAAATATCATAAATAACGTGTACACGATCCAACACGGATCATTTGCGTGGACACTAACAAACAACAAATTAGATATCACCGCGGCCGTCAAAGGTATTTATCGATTAACACTAGTGACACCGACTCAATTTAATATTTCATCAATGAGTTCATCTGGGGTCAAAAATATGATATCAACGATTATCGACAAAGGAATAACTGAACGATTCACAATAGTATCCACTGATAATAATTTGGCTCGGGTTTCAGTAACATGGTATGTGGAATTCGTAGCGGATTTAAGTAAACAACTAAATTGAAATCTGTTGTAATAAATAAAATGTCATCACAGCAATATTGCTATGATCAGGTCAGAGAATTTCAAACCAAACTCAAAACACTCAGTGTGGAGTATCAAGTAAAAATAAAAAAATACCGACGAAGAATTACTGCAGTTGATGTTACTGTGTATTATACTCTCCTCGGTGACAATGGTTGCTCTGATAGTTGTTCCAATTTGTATATCAGAGGCGACAACAATCGCGGGAATAATCTCGATAATAACAAAAAAAAAAATATCGTGTAGCCAGTGAAAACTGCAGGATTACGAAATCAAGTTCTATGTTGTGTCCACTGCATACTCGCAATTATCCTCGATGATTTCGTCGTCACTCGATGACACATTAATATCAGATAATGAGTTCTCAGCGATGGTACGTGTTTATGATTCCGCGATATCAAAATTAGAGAAACAACATGAGTATAATAACAATGGCAACATCGCAAGAACTACTTCAACGAATAGCAAAAAGTACAACCCCAGTGAAAACCAGCATGATCTCAATAACCTCAACGAATCCTGAATTCAGTGTGAATTTCCCCACTGCGATTCCCGTGAAAGAAATAGCGTTAGCAAAGTTACGAGTGTATCACAGTTGGCCTAATATTAGGTCGGTAGCATTTAGTGGTCAACAACCGAATAATTCCTTGGTGTTTGCCAGTAAAAATAAACCCAACAGTGAACCAGACTGGAACGTTGTTTCGCTACCATCAGGGTCTTACTAAATCGAACAAATCAATGATGAATTACAACGCAGAATAAAATCAATTACTGGAAAAGAATCGAAAATCGCTATAACAGTTCACGAGCCGACGTTATCATCTGCAATTGAGATAAACTCACCCGGGTAAGTCGTAGATATCTATCAGAATTCTATCAGGACAATACTGGGTTGGCCTGAAAATCCACCTCAGGCATCTTATCAAATACCAGAACCTAAAAAATCTGATTATGTTATGGATATACAATCGTATCATGAAATCAACCCATCATATCGAGATGATTTATCTGATATAAAAAAATACAAGATTAACTGATAGATTCATATTTATCGATAACAATAATATGCAATGGGATTTTGTTTTTGAGAAAACTCCTGATTCATCCATTACCGTTGTATTCATTTTAAATAACATAATTGTTATTTTAAAGAGATTAATCAATTACATAGAACGCAACTAAAACGACTACGACGGAGTTTCCAGGAGCATCTCTCGGATATAACATGGCCACGTGATGAGATCATAAAATGTGTTAGAATATTAAATCAGCTTGTATCTGACATGGAATATATCAACAAACGAATAATTCAAGTAATATAATTAATGATAAGAACGGAGATAAACAAAAATTCCTAACCGGTTACAATATCACAGAAGCTGATTTCTCCGATTTCAAGCTTCTTGGGTATAACGCAAATGAACTAAAAAAATATGTTAATGATCTTATTCAAGAAAACTTTTCTCTGATACTCGCCGAATGGAAGAAAATAACACAACAACAAACAACAATCCTCAAGTATAATAATGACCCAGACGGAGGCGGGCGGCATATCGCTCCTCGAAACGTCAATATATCCTCGATGATTGCATTGAATTTAGTATGTGATGTTATCGAAGGAAGCTATCAAATAAATCTCGAAAGATCGAATTAAGCCCAGTAGGGATATATTTTATATTCATTTGCACCAACAGCTCCGCCTGGGTTTCTAATCATTGAAGATCCAACTAATCCAGTCTAGATGCGATGTCATAATGATTCATTAACGAGAATTAATTTTAGACTCACTGACCAATCCAATAATCTGACTGATTTACAAGGTGAGGTTTTACAAATTAGTCTGTTTGTAAAGTCGTAGCGACTTCATCATAAATGATTTTCATCGTTAATTGCTAGCAATTTCAAGGAATTTTAACCCCATAGCAGCAGAGGGGCGCGACAACGACTTTGGCGTCTTTTCTTTGCAATTTACGAGGAAGCCTCGGTTTGCCAAATGGATGCCTCTAGAAGTTGGTCTGTTCGCCCCCTCTGCTGTTAAAGGATTTTGGCAAATTCCATTAACGGAAAGAGCAAAGGAAATTTCGGCATTCTTGACTCCAGATGGACTTTACCAATATAAAGTAATTCCATTTGGGTCGAAAGGGTCGCCAAGTACTTTTCAACATCTTATGACTGATCACCTTTGGTCTAGATAACTGATGCTTCCATCG
The DNA here is from genome assembly GCA_030141615.1 of Unio pictorum. Taxonomy (NCBI): domain Eukaryota; kingdom Metazoa; phylum Mollusca; class Bivalvia; order Unionida; family Unionidae; genus Unio; species Unio pictorum. The sequence continues at coordinate 11,894,083 of JARLTB010000113.1, forward strand.
ATGATATCATCATCTGCAATGACACCTGGAAAGAACATTTAGCATTAATTCGAAAATTCTTTGACACACTCATTGATTCAAATTGAACAGTGATTTCTGCTGTGGTAGTGTAACTTAAATAGGACATAACGTGGGGCATGGACAAGTTAATTGTATAGATGCTAATGTTGATGCTATCTCCAAATCACCCGTGCCTGTTAATAAAAAGCAAATAATGTGATTTTTAGGTATGGCTAGGTACTATCGGAAATTTAGTTCAAATTTGTCTAATTGCTGAACCCATGGCAAAATTAAGTAAGTTTATTTGGACTGAAAAATGTGATGAGGCTTTTGAAAAGTTAAAGCCATGCTTAAAAGCATTCTAGTTATTGCAGCTCCAAATTTCAGCCACTAAGGTGGAGTTTATTGTTAAAAAAATATAATCTTGACATTAGGGACACTAAGGGAAAAGTTGATTTAATAGCAGATGCACTTTCTTGTGTGTAGAAATGTATTATATCCTATATGTATATTGTTTTTAATTCATCAGAGTACTTCTTATATTTTTCTTAAACCTCATGAATAATTAATCTGTGGTAAAAATAAAGCTTTATCATATATATCTTTTTTCTTTATGGGGGGGGGAGTGTTACATATATATGATTTAATATATATCTTTATTTTAGTTTAATTGTTTGTCAGTTTTAAATATAAAAAACTTATATACATATTATTGTATAGGTTGGCCTTTTTCAGTTTGGGGTTTGGGTGCTCCTAATATTATTTAAATTAATACAGATGACCCACTCTGGCTTGCTTTTGTCAGAAATTGAAGTAGTGACAGAGAGATGCAAAGCTCCAAGCCCCCAATTAGCGGTACCGACAGTTAAATTAATGAATATACAAAATATGAAATTCACATAACAACAATTTAATATAATTCAATAACAGTCATCTCTCAAATACAATTCAACTAAAGCCCTATCACTCGATCAAGTGATGGTTAATTTCATCCTTTGAATTAGTGTGTTAAAATTTCCTCCTGTCCCGAGTTCCTACTTGTCTGTATGATTCTTCCTTTATTTTTTCCTTTGTCTCCCTCCATTCTTCCTTTGAACTTCTCCCTCCGTTCTTCCTTCTCCTTTGTCTCAGAGACTTGGACCAACTTCACTGTGGTAATTCCCTCTGGTCCTTAAAAGCTTCTGTACTGAAGCTCCTTCTTATTCCCAGAATAAATAATTTTCCTGCCGATATCGAATGGTGTCGGAGTAGCTTATTTTTCCTTAATCCACCAGATGATCTTAGCACCACTGAAATTTACTTCTCAAGATAATAGATTGAAACTTGCGATTCTAATGTTTGGCCACGCCATGCTTCATATAATGATCAGACACCGTCCCTCCCAACAGTCTGTCAGGCTGGTTTACAACCCTCTTTGATGCTCCCTTGTTCCGAACAAAGAAATCCACCACTTACCTGTGATAAATGTTACGTAACTGGCTTTGGTAAAGCACGTCACTAGCTTTATGGCTATATCAATTAACTGGTTGGACATCCTTGTTCGCCGAATTGACCTTCATACATTTTGACAGCGCGAAATTATAGCCTCAGGGTCTAACATATACATGTTGAAATCTGGTTAATTCTTACAACGTGACAGTTATTATAATGTAAATATATTCACTAGAGGCCATTGTGTTTTTTTTTTTATAAAGAAAATCAGTTGACCTAAATTATTTTTTATTAAACAATTCATGTTGACCTAGATCCTGACCTTGATTGATGGTTAGTGGAAGCCACGTAAACAGGTTTTATTTTAATTTAAAAATGATTGCTTATTGTCAGGATCAAGATGGGACTAGGGAATTAGAATTAAATAACTCATTTATTACTGTATTCTTAAAGTAAAATGATTAGTTGTTGTCAGGGTCTTGTTAGGAGTATGTAATATAAACACAGTCACTTTTTTTCTCGCTTTCACAATTTGGGGATTTTTTTAATCAATGTAGTAGAGTACAATATAATGTTTGGTTTAGTGAACTGTTCTCAGTTTATTTTATAGCTTTTACACCTGATGTTAAGTCATTTTCTTTTGTTGGTGTCAGTTTTTTAATACATGTTAACTTTTCTTCACTTCATATGGATTTTAAGGGATTGATTTGTATTTCTGGAAATATTTGATGTGCTCATACAGAATTCTTGGACAAAAGACTCTTTATCAAAATTGTATTCAGATTTCCAGCACCGGAGTGTTAAATACATGTATTGTGTTTCTACAAGAAACTGTAGACAATCACAGTACAGACTTCAGCATATTTCATCGTCTACCATCTTGGATTTTCCATCAGGACTCAAAGTTGAATTCATTTGAACAATTCATTACCAGAACTTTTGTAATTTAATTCGTGGAATATTTTTTTTATTACTTTTGGATTTGATTTTTAAACTGTCAGTTCTTATTCAATTTCTACAAGCTTGTTGTTTTCACTTTTTCTGTGATGCTGTTTTAGAACCTATTCACGTAACTCATATAATACAGGACTAGCCCTATCTATATTTTGAGTTGATCCAGGTATCTGGCTATTAGATTTTTTTAGCACTGTATGGTCTTAATAAAAGAGTGAAAACTATAAAAAAAAATTTAATACTCAAATAATTTATTTCCTTGGTGAATAAATTAATACTTTGAAAAAGACCTTACCTTCTTGTGAATTAAATCCCAAATAGTCCTAAAAGTTCTACCTCAAGTCCAAATGTACAGATTATTCCAAATGAATCCAGTTGTGAATGAATTCCAATTATGAATGTGTTTATGTGCCACTAGACTTGAATAATGTTTGTGATGTGCAATAGTCTTGATGTGTCACAATGATATAAGCCAAACAGTGCTTGAATGGATTCATAATAATTCAAAATTAATGAATTTGTCTGAAAATAAATAAGTGCTTTGTAATTCCAGTGAATTGTGTGAACAAATATTCTCAGATTAAAACTGAACATAGCAATAATACATATCTAACTTTGGATGTTAAGATATGTATGAACAATTCTTATATAATCAACTTTAATATAAATCTTGAGACACAATTTGAGAACTGGGACAAGTGTCAAAGGTTCATTTCCAGAACATTAAACAATTTCATATAGGTCACCACTACTCTCTCACTTCTTAATTGAAATTTACATGAAATTATAAGCAGAAATTGTTTCTAAAAACTTATGAGGTCAAAGTCAAAGTTGTATCTAGAACTCAAATCTAATTAAACATTTACCCCACACCATATTAGATATGTATTTTGTTTTTGTAGGGTTTAATGCCCTTTTTTCAGCACATGATAGACTATACATGGCGGCCAGTATTATTGGTGGAGGAAGAACCCAGGAAAACCTCCGGAAAGAACCACCGACCCACGAGAAGCTACTAGCAAGCTTTCTCACATAACTATATTAACCGAATCTCAGACTTGAACCCACGCAGACAGAGATGAGATGGCAGTGATCCATAATGGAGAGCGCTTTAGACCACTTGGCCACTCAGGGCCCCAGTTGTAGCAAAGCATATGTGCATACTATACTTATATGTCAGGTGATTTCATGTGTCATGACAAATGTATTGGGCAGGATATTGGATCTAGTGAAGGCACATAACGGGTAATGCTGCAGATGACATTGAAATTCATTTATATTTATGCCATACACAATACAAAATCAATATTATTTTGGTCATTTAACAACACCTTATCAAGTACATGTAATAAACAATTGGTTATGACTGCTCAATCACATTGATTGTAACTGCTTGAGGCAATCAAATTAAAATTAAATCACAATATCTTTCATTAATTGCAACATGTGATTTGGTGGTTGCTAATGGAAACTTTCTTGTTTTCCATATTGATTGACCCAGGTCCCATTCCAGTCATTGCAGGAATATCAATTGGTATTAACAGTGAGTTCTTTGTTACCAACAAAGACCATCTTGGCCTTGGGACTGAAACAGGAAACATTCAAAAGAAAAATTGTGTTGCATGCCAACCAAGGTCAAATGAATCGCAAAGACTGTAAATTATTCCCATGAGAGATAGATTTAAAGAGAGGCAAAGAGACTTTCAGAAACAGTGAGAAAGAAATATTTACTAAAGTATTATAATTGTAGATTTCATTCATTTTTTTAGGCAGAAAATATCAACTTGACATTTCTTTTTTCAGCTTGGGACATCACCATTACATTTTGCAGCTCAGTTTGGGCATCTTAGCACAGCCGAGGTTTTATTTGGGCTGGAATAAGCAGACATGCATGAACAAAAGTTGACAGGACCCCTCTGCATGTAGCTGCACAGGAGGGACATGCTGAAATAGTGCAGCTTCTTTTACAACATTCTGCAGACATAGATGCCAAAGATATGGTATGTTTTGATTTGTCAGCACTTTTATTCAGTTGTTATTTGGGGGGTATTCTAAAGTTGTACTTTTAAAAATAGACCCTATCTTTCAATGTTTACCAGATTAATAGCTTTGATTAATTTTTATACTACTGATACTATTTATGTACCTATTAAGTACACCAATACTAAACAGTTTAATGTGGGCAGATAAGATTCCTATATTTTATATAGATTCATACAAAGTCTCTTTTTTGTTGTTGATATTCCATTTCTTTTGTCCATTATTTTTTGTCAAATACCTTAAATATCCAAAGTTTCTCTTCCTATCAGAAATGTGATGTTGGAAATTTATTTCTCTGTTGTTGTCTTAATGGTTTAATGTCATTTTTCAGCACATTATAGACTATGCATGGCGTCCAGTATAATTGGTAGAAGTAGAAGCAGGGAAAACCCAATTTGAACCACAAACTAATAGGAATCTACTTGCAAGCTTCTCACATAATCACATTGCCTGATATATTTCTGTGAGGAAAACATAGTTTGATTACTTTGGGATAACTCTCTGTCTCTGATATCACTGAAACTAGCCCTACCAGAAAGACAAAACAAAACTGTCTTTCTTTCTATAAGGGAAGCAACTCATACAGGTTAATTTCCTTTCCTACTTGCTTGGTGGTTACCTTTAAAACTGATGGTGCTACTTCTTCTGGCATGCTGTAAGGATATCCTCCATAGGATCCATTTAATCTTGTCCTTAAATTTCATCTTTTATTTTTATATTAAGTCAAAATCTTTTATATGCAACACTTTTTAAAAATTTATTCATAGTTTTGGCAATTATTGTACTCTTTGTAATTGTCACCTTTGATTTCAGTTGGTAGATTTTTTTGGGCGTTGTACTTAGCAGCTATTACACTTCATTGTTGTTTCAGTTTATTTGTATTTGATATATGCATTTATCTGCTTTTCTTCATCACAGAGATGACAGCCAAGTACAAGAATCATAAATGATTTAAGATTGTGGAGGAATTGCATGATGAGATGTTTGTGCTTACATTTACTTGTTAGCCACACATCGTGACATGTAATGTGTGTGTGCTTTCATTGGAAATACTCGGCTCATGCTGCAATATAACATAACAATATGCTTAACATTCATCGCATATGAGAATCGTTGATTGAGATGCCACTTCCTCAATTTAGTTTTCTCTCAGAACACATGGTTCATGCAACCTTGGAGTGTACTTCCAAAAATTGCAAAGAAGTATTTTGTTTAATGGAAAAATCCATGTTACTTTGTTAACTACTTGGGTGGTGCCATCTGACTTGCCAAACTTAATCTCTTTACTTGTCAATAATATTGGATAAGACATAAATTATTGATAAATTAATATAAAAAAAAGTTAAATATTTTACTCACTTTCAATATTTTGTATAATGCTTTATAAATACAAGATGATGGTGGCAAAGTTCCATAAGATTTTTTAAAAACAAATTCAATGACATTTGAAGAATAAAACCAGCTTGGTTAAAATTCAAGTTTTCAAGACAAACCCTCAAATTCAGTGCTTTATCACGTATGAACCATGTGTATCATTTAGTAACCCATCCAGTCTTTACAGTCTATATCGTGCAATTTAATAATGGTTGATTTGGAAGGGAAATGGTGTTCGATTCCCCAACCCACTCTATAAAGTGATACACTTTTTAAAAGTCAGCTATGTAAACAAAGTGAACTATTTCTGAAAATCAAACCCTTTAATCAAGAATTCTTGATCTGCCCATGTAACTTCAGCTCAAGTTACATGACCTTTATGGGCAAAGATAAAATACATTGTAATGAAATGTCTCAGTTAAAATGAAATTCACTGATTATAACTTACCATCTCACACATTAAGACAATCAGATTATTAACCTAACGTTTGTTTGTTTACTTGGTCTATTATGGCACAGCAACAAAACTAGGTTATTTAGTACCAAAACAACTGAAGTGTTGTGCTCAATGACATACCACAATAGCCAATTTCAGCTGGTCCAATGGCAGGATGCAAACCTGTATTCAGGAGTCTGGCACTGAATCCACTGAACAATAATAGCTCCTGAACTACATAATTAGACTGTAATATATATATCAAACAATGCTGGTTCAAATATTTGGGATTACTCAAAGGCTATTAAGGACCAGAGAAGTATATCTCTAAGGTGGTGGCCTGATGGCTATTACACTGATCTCTGGTGCCAAAAGGTCCCATGTTTTGAACTGGGGGGGGGGGGGGGGGGGAAGAAGCTGTTTTTATAAACATTTCTGTTACATTCAATGGTAGGTATGATGCTAAATGGTGTGCCTTCTATTGGATGAAGATTTTATTCAGTAGTTGTTTTTTTTGCACAAAGTCATGCCATGTGCAGGAAAATGATTCCTTTAATTGTATTCTGAAATGAACAGGTGCATTTCACTACTAGAGGTTCATTTAACACTCCAGAGTGCACATAAGCACACCTGCCCATAATATTCAAAACAAAAAATGGGGTAGTAATTTGTATGTAGTCGCAATATGTTAAAGCCAATTTACTCCAACGTCCCATCTTTCAAATGATTTATTATATTCCTTGGCTGTTGCAGCCATCAAAGTTATACTGTGTTTGAACTTGTTTTTACAATCAATCAATGAACAAAAATGAACAGAAAATCATCGATTAAGTATGGTACAATGTAAGCACAAATCAGTATCACAGATTAAAACATGTACACTCGTCTTTAATTGTCACAAGCATTTTGATTTAGAAAAATTATATAAAAAAAATTAATTACTTGTAGGCTTGCTTATAACTAGAGTCCAACCCCAAACAACATAGATCTGCCATTGCATATTGTGAAGGAAGATCAGTGTCTGTGTTGTTTGTTCTACCCAATACAAAACTACAAAATTTATATGCTTAATATATGCAAATGATCAGTAATCACATTTTTTTTATGCTCCTGCTTATGTATATAATAAAACAATAAAATAACCTGTCATGCACAAACTGCAATATAAGCTGTCTACATGAACATGTAAATTGTCTACATGGTTGACTGCATGCATCTTGCCTGACAAGACTTGCATTTTGCTGCAGTATATAGGTAACTGGTCCAATGAACACAAAAGCATCTTGAAATTACTGTGATTAATATTTACTGAGATTGGGACAGAAGACTGGTGTACTTTCCATCTTTAGTAGTCTTTTACAAATGAGTTAACATTAATTTGGCCAAGTGCCTAATTGAAGTTTATGCAAGTAGAAACATTATCTTGAATGACACAATACATATAATTGAATATATTATAACAGAATTATGTACGTCACAAAAAGTAAATACATCATTCTCAATTCATAAATGTGACTGATATACATTCAGTTTGAAAAATAGCATATACATAAAACAAAGTCAGCATATTTGAAGAAGCATATATTATGCCCCGAGATGAGCTGTTGACATATAACCTAGCAAAGTCACATAACTTGATGGCCCCAGGCTATAGCATGACCCAAGGACAGGAATAATACAGGAAGAAGGGAAGTATATGAATGTTATATGTTCCAGATAAGATGCAGTAGTTGACAACCAAAAATGGCAACAATAAAAAAAATTAATAAATGTCCTACTACATAACCCCATAACCCTTCCCTGTGACATATACCTGGGGCAACAGAGACATTGGAAGAAAGTGAAGTATGGGATCATTATTTAAAATGAAATAAGGGATTATTAAAATATTAGAAAAAAGAAAAAGGTGTAATATATTATACTGCAAAAAAAACAACTGAAGCAGGTAAATTACTGAGAACAAATGCTGGAAAAATCTTTAAATAAACTTGTCAACAGACATATATACACACACAAATGCTACATGTCCCCATCTCCAAAGAGAAGGGTGGGTATAAAAACATATAAGTACTCTACTGTCTTTCTCCATACTTATAAAGTATTTTCACTGGTATTCTAATGCATATCAAGTTTCCTTCCATCCTTCATCTAGCACATTTGCCACATTAAATGCACCCTTTCTGTAAAGGCCACTTTTCTATATCTGCTTTTTTTAAGCCAATCCCTTGGGAGACATATTCACAGTGGTCACTGGGTATGTGAATGACACCAGAAAGGTTGTCTAAATTCTGGTGGTGTCAGCTCAATTGATGTATAATACAACACAAAAGCAGCAGATGTCTGTAAAATAATATACCATATTTAGTGATATTCACATAGTAAAAGAAAAAAATACTGTACTTAGTTATATTAACAAAGTATTATTTTTTTAAAAAGGTCTTTTTACTACTTGAAAAATAATACAACATATTCTATAGAGAAAAATTATGAATAACTATGTATTTAAAACTAGATCAATGTAAACAACTGGCTCATATAAATCTATTGCCTGCATCTCATCCCTTTGATGAGGGAGTTAAGTAAATATTAATGACTTCACTGAAAACATCTCCAGATCCAAGTCATAAAGGGCAATAACTCTTACAAAATCAAGACTGCAAACTAAAATATCAGTATGCAGAGCTTCGTCTGATGACCATGCTTTATACCAAGTATCATTGGGTGAGAGATTAAAATGTCAAAGGGGCAAGCAATGTAGCTTTGCATAATGGGAAAATTAGTAAATTTACATATAACTGCATTGAAATGATCTTCATTTAAAAACTTGCATATGAAAAAATCTAGATTAATATGCTTCTATTTTCCATATGAAGATTTAAATGACATTAGGTTTAAAGGTTGCAATAGCCAAAAGGTACCTAAAATGGAGAAAAGAAATCTGTGTATATTAATAAATGATACATGTTTGAATTGAATATTTAACTATAATCTTATTTTAATATCTGCACTGACCTTGACTTCAGATTCTGACATGTCAAACACCTCATGGTCATCAAATTTGTACCACTTCTGTGTGCATGGATTGCGACAAAAGGCTGTGTCTGAAAGAAAAGAATTCCATTACATGCTAAATTGCTCTATGCCATACATCATGTGAATTTGAAAATAAATGCGACATTGATTCCAAGGTTAATTGACAACACTAATTAAAATTAAAAAAATTAAACTGTTTATGATTACATGAATAACGTGTCTCACTGAAAGGGAAAAAAAACCACAAACTGAAACAAAGAAACAAGCAAATCAATGAAAAGTACACACTATAATCATTTTGATCCAACTCAAAACTGTGCACAAAGTAATGCATTCAATCAGAAACATGGTCATTGTCCCCTGCTGCCTCTAACTTAAAGGCTATATGAATTGGAAGAGCATGCTGCACAAAGACAATCACAGTCTATAAAACAAGTTGTCCTTGAAATCAATAAAGTCGATAATTTTGTTAACTACACAGCTTGGCAATTAATAAGACTGAAAACAATTACATATGAATTAAAGTTTTAACAGTCTATTACATGTACTCTTTTTTACATCAATTAATGGATAGAATCAAATTTTGTAAATTATGGCCCAAATCTGCTCATTAAAATATGATGCCATTCTAAACTGGTCATGGGCCTCAACTTGATTACCAAACATCCTGATAAAAATTTTAGTAGCAAAGGTTTGAAAAATCAGACAAAAAGAGCTGTCAAAGGGCTATAACTTTGTAAAATATCAACACAGCTGTATCATCTCAGCAATCATCTGAGAGCTTGCTTTTCTAATGACTTTCCATTAGGAAGGATTAGCATGAACAAGATTTTCAAGATGGCCATAAATGATTTTAGATGGGCAGCATTTACATTTCTTACTAACTGATATCAGAAAAGTCTTTTGGTTTACTTTTTGTGCATTTAACACCATTTTTCAGCGTGTGACAAGCAATATATGGTGGTCAGTATAAATGGGAAGAAGAAATGCAGAAGTCTCACAGAAAAAACCCAGCAACACATGGGAATCTACTGGCAAGACTTATCACCCATCCACACTGGTTAAGCACAAAAATCAAACCCATTTAGACCAAAGTGAGATGGAAAATCTTTTGAGGATAATTCTTTGCTGAAATGACCATCCATCCAATATGAGTAGCGTTAACAAAACTTTTAAGATGCCCAACATAGTGACCATACTGGATGTATGAGAGTTTGAACCAACCACTTATCTTTTAGTGAAAATTCTACAATGATATGGCTATTAATTCAGAAAACATTGTAAAAATGGCTGGCTTAGTAAACATATTGGACGGCAGATTGGAACCATTTTCAATAAGAACTAAATAGACATCATAAGATCATACTTATTCATCTAGTTTAGCTGGAGTATTGATTACAAACATGATCTAATAGATGGACTACAGGCTATCCCATAATCTTTGTGGTTTTTAACCTGCAGATATAAATCAGATTGTTCTTTGCCTGAGAATGGTGTTGTCATTCTAAATCTGGAAGTATACACATTACACATATACAGTAAAACCTGTTGTGAGAGACTGTCCCATCTGCCAAAAAAATGCAGTCTGTCAAGACAGGTGGTCTCTCTTAGAAGGTTTGTACAAAAGGACCAGTTTTCAAGGTCCAGTTTCAGAACAATTTAAAGAAAAATAACCAGAATCACTGATATATTCTATTCTTTATTAATAGTTCTTGCTAAAATATTGTATGCACTCATCTAAAAACAAAATTGCACACGACTTTTAACTTTATCATACTACCTTTACCAGACACCATTAGAGAATGAGCGACTGTGTGTTTAATTTGCATTCTTCTCACAAATTTTGCTATGGTGTTTGCAGTGTGGGAGTTTATAGTAATGTCTAGCACTGGGGCATTATTCCATGGACATGTAGCATGATGTCAGACCCAGTCACATTATTCAGACACCAGGCCAATAAGTATTAACACTAACCTCATAACGTTGAGCTCAAAGAGAGGCAACTGTTAGTACCAAAGAGCCAATGGATAGTAACCTATTTTTAGCTACTAAGCCTGGTTGTGTCAAGAGGGCCACCAAACCATCTGACCTGAAATGAAGATAGTTCGGGTCACTGGAAAGGGCATGTAACTCGCTCACCTTGCATGCTGAAGCTAAGGCTATCAAGAAACATGTTTTTGTATGATAGTAGCTTTAACGTAGTGTGGGCTAAAGGCTCAAAATTGTCTGAATTGAGCCATGTTAAAACCCAGGATAAATTCCATTTTGGAAATAGGGCGAGGGATTTTGGTTGATTGAAATCAAAATTGGCTAAAAGATTTGAAAGATCTTTGTCATGCCCTATATCACATCTACCATGATGGTGGAATGTGTCTGATATCATGGAACGGTAGCCTTTGATAGTAATTGGGGCCAACTGTTTGTCCTCGAAAAGCCAGAAAAAAGTCAGCCAGTTGAGGGATTGAGACACTCAAAGGGACAATGTTATTGATATGGCACCAGTCCCTGAAAACATGCCACTTTCCCTCGTCAGCGTTCAGAGTAGAGGGCCTTCTTGCTCTTGAGATTCTCGCCACAATCGAAGGTTTAAATTGTTTGTCTCGCAAGGCTGTCCAGACAAGAGCCAAGTGTGAAGAAGAAGACGGTCCGGGCAAGGGTGGAACATCCGTGACTGCGGTTGCTTGAGAAGATTTGGGGTGACTGGAATCTTCCTGGGTAGATCTATCGCTAGATCAAGTAGATGGGTGACCCAGGACTTGTTTCCTCTGAGACGAGCAATTAGAATCATCTGACAGTTCTGACCCCTTAACCTCTGAATTATTTTCAGTACCAAGACCGTGGGAGGGTAGGCCTATGCCCACAATCCCTTCCAGCTGATTGACAGAGCGTCCACGGCCCAAGCCTCTGGATCTGGAACCGGAGAGATGAAGGTGGGCAACTTGCGATTCCACTTTGTTGCAAAAAGATCGATCATCGGATGCCCCCAAAGTGTGCAAATCCGAAGAACGACCGATTGATGGAGTGACCATTATGTGTGAATGACTTGACCTTTCCTGGATAGAGTGTCAGCCAAGACATTGAGTCTGCCAGGAATGTGTCTGATTTGTACGTTGATGTGGAGGTTTTCGCACCAATGTAGAAACTGCCAGATCAGAATGCACAAGTCAGCTGATTTGGTGCCCCCTTGTTTGAGGAGGTAAAAGAGTTGTCTGACATAATGAGGACAGTTTTTGCCTAAGAGTTCATCATTCCAGAAATGAAAGGCATTGATAACAGCCTTCATTTCTAAAAGGTTGATGTGGAGAGGCCTCTCCCCTGGCTCCCACGTGCTGCTGACGGTAGCGAAGTCCGGCAACCAGTGGGCACCCCAACCGTAGGTACTGGCATCGGTACATACTGTTATCTCCACTTGGGGCATCTCCAGAGGAATCCCCATGGACAGCAAACGGGGGTTGTGCCACTGACGCAGGAATGATCTTATCTCAGGCGTGATCATTATTGCTTGATTGAGGGGACTTGAAAAAGGGCGCCATTGTGCAAGTAACGTCATTTGTAAGGGGCGCATAAAACGACTGCAGAGTGGGACCAAGTCCTCCGCCGCATTGAATAATTCGAGGAGTTGCAAGAACTTTCTCGCTGAAACCCATGTCCTGTTGGAAACGGACTCGACGAGTTCAACGATCCGGAGTACTCGAACGCGAGGAAGCCGTACCAGATTCTGATGGCGAGAAACTCCATACCCAGATGGACAAAACTCTGGGAGGGATGGAGATCGGACATTTCCCAGTTCACAAGAATGGTTGCCTCCTAGCTTGATTAGACTATTGTCTCCCGGCATTGTGCATATGTGATTGTAAGGATCTCTTGTCCCTGGTCCGCCTATCATCCCTCCGCTGTGGCAGGGGCTGATTGTTTCGAAACTCCTGCAAGGGTTGGGCGGAGAGTTGGAAGGGCAGTTCCTGTGCTGCCTGCCTATGAATTTCTTAAATTTTTCCTCCAAAGAGTAAAGGCGACACAAAACAGAATCATCCGTAAAGCCAGAGCATGATGGGGCTTGAGCGACGTGGACTGCAGACATGTGTCACTTCGTATCAAGTCTAAGTTGGCAGAAGCAGTCACGCATTGGCCATGGAATGGTGAGCTGCCCTGTTAATAACACTAGTAATTCAGGCCATCGATTCAAAAGCGTGGTCATTGCCAGATTTTTCTGTGAGCCGGAAAATGGCTAGTGAAGCCAAGTTTAACATTGAAGATGTAGCCACTATGTTTCGGACTAGCTTTAACGTGGCATGGAACACATTTTTGTCCACTTTATAAAACAGTGGAGTGGACATGTGAACTGCTGTCATGTTTTTGTCCAGGGCTGGGAGATCAGTACTGAAGGTGTCGGAGTGAGTTTTGTACCACCGACCAGAGAACGTCGCTGGTACTTGGCTTTCTGAAAAGAACGCCTTAGCATTCCCCGGATCACCTATTCGTCCTGACAAATGATCATTGATCTCCTTAATTTTCGTCGACTGGGGAAGGAGCCGGAAGGACGGAGTCTCTTCCTCATCATCCAGATCTACAGATGCCTTAACTTTGTAGTTTTGAGTGGCGGTAGGAGGTGTTGAGCATTCTGAAGTTGCCAACACCCTATAAATTTCCTCCACTGCGGCCTTGAAACTAAATTCAATTCGTTCCATGGTTGGATCTGTGATCTGTGTACTGCTGATTTGCAGGAGTTTCGTTACACTCACTGTGCCAAGTTGTGTTCTGGTAAAGCTTGCATCTCTGGATAGAGCATACCAGCTGGCATAGATGACACAATTCCGTCATCCTTAACAACGTCACTAACTCTCCCTTGTTGATAAGCTGTGAATATATGGACAACCGGCACTGCCGGCTGGTTTGTCTGGTGTGTGGTTGGCCTGAATGATGGGGGACGGTCCGGCTATCACCAGCACCAGCCGCTCCAATGGCTTGGCTGGATGGACAGATTTCTCACTAAAATCTCCATCATAGTATTGGTATGTTGCCAGCAGTACAGCTTGACGGATGGATTTGTCACTAAAATCCCCGTAAATCATACCTTGTTGGTCCATTGTATCAATAAGGTTCCCATGCTGGGACGGCTGGACGGCCGGAGATGGCGAGATTGTATAATAAAATGGATCAGATGGATCCGGTAAAAATTCCATGTGACCTGACTTACAGGCCCGAAAGCCATGCTCGGACATGCGGGGGTTCTTACGCCCACTGGGCAGCCTAAAATTGGGGGAACACTGATGTCAATAGCTGCGTCGTCGTATCCTGGACCAAACGATGCATCTGTTTCAAAGGTGGACTGTTGTACCATGTCAACATTATTTTCCTCCATTGCTGCTGATGTTACTGTGGCTGACGTTTGCAGACGACGAACTTTAGGTGGGGTGGGGTTGGGTGACCCCAACGTCCTTCACAAGACTCACAATGGAGGCTGACTTCGGATGTATACTGAGGACAGCAATGCTATCTGTCTTCGACTTATTCCGTCTATCTCTCCATCTTGCTTCCTTCTGGACTACATCAGCCCACATTGGTTCTGTCTACGTATTACACATGCTGCATGGTATATATGATGTACACTTGGTACATACAATACAAGTGTCATGGTAGTCTTCTTTTGCTTTGAACTGTTTGCATTTCATGCATTTGGTTGACATTTCTACTGAAACGACAAAAGAAGATAAAACAAAGCACAAATTAGCAATTCAGCATGTTATTAATTCGCAAATACCACAACCGTTACTAACGGAGTAAAAAAAATTATTCAGTGCCACGTTAACTCGTAAATGACAACACGAGTACAGCGTTAGCATGTTGCAACGTGATCATCAATAGATGAAGTCCGTAGAAGGTGACAAAGTCACTCAAATTTTGAACAAATTGTAAAAGTAAAGTATACCACCTGTAGAAGAATAATTGTCCAACACAATAAATCCAAATGAAACTTCGGATGGACCAATTTAACAAAAAAAAAGGCTTGGATTGTTCGGAGGTTATAATGTGCGTGTTATCAGTACAAGTGAAGCTTAAAAACTGGCGACACCTGGCGGTTGCAATGGGAGGTAAGGGACAAGAGTTATTGCCCTTTGTCTATAGGAGACAGAAAGAAAAGATGATTTTCGTCTTTTAGTAGGGCTGGATTCGTGATGTAGCAGGCTTATATCCCTAACGTTAATGTGATCGGGGAACATATTTGAAGGAGAAAGTTTTAAAGAGTTGTTAAAAAATGTAAATGTAATATCAAAGAGCTACAAGGTTAATAGCTTCCTTTGATGTAACTTGTGTGACAAATAAGATTCTAATTTTTTGGCACATTCAATCTGAAATTTTACTTTAATTCAAGTAGCAGTTAATGTAGTTTTGTACTTACAATGACCACCATCCATGGTCCCATAGTGATTCTGCAAAACAAATAATAGAATGTTGAGATGAAAGAATATACTAAATGGACAGGTTGAGTTTTGTAAAAATGACCACCAACACAAAAATATGACATACATGTTGCATTCACACACCCTTAACATGGTTCTGATGCTCAAACTAATGTGATTCTTATTTGTAGTCTTAGTTAGAACATATTTTATTTAGTAAATTATGTTTCTTCTGGAGTACATACTCAATCATATCAACATTAGGAAATATAATCTGCAACCCTCTCTATCCAGATATATCGATAAAGGGAAGTAGCCCTTACTAATTACCTCACTTGGCCACAGCAACAATGGTCACCAATAAATCAGCTATTTAACAGTTTCGGATGGGCTGGTGATTTATAATAAAATGATCGGGTAAGTATTCTGTGAGACTTGATTTTCTATAAACTTTCCTTTCTTCCTTGAATTATGGTTCCCACGCTTTTCTAAAGATAAATTTTGAGGTCTTTTCCATGATGAAATTATTTTTTTCAAGGTTCACATACAACCATTACTGAATAGAATTAAAGAACGATCTAGATAATAAAACATCCATCTTCTAAATCTAAAGATGTTTCTCTTTCATGACTCTCCAAAAACACAGAAATCAGAAAAAATGATAATGTACAAAAGCACAAAATATATCACAAGTTTGATTATACATGTTTTCCTATAAATTGACATGTGAAGTCATTTCAATGTACAGAATACTTTATTTTGCTGCATTATGTTGCTAAGTGGGAATGGCACTGAAATTATCTAAAGCAGTTTTTTTGTGGATGACTTGAAAAATGAAATAACAATGACTTCAGGAAGTACATAAAACTGTAACCACCATTCTCACACAAAAGACTAAACTGTTAAATATTTGTTAATGGGTGACCAACTGTGGGATGGGCTGGGGGTTGCAGGTGGGGTGGGGTGGGGTGGGGTGGGGTGGGGTGGAGAGATGAGGACAAAGGAGGTAATAATAAGAGCCACTTTCCTTCATCGATGTGATATACTGATAAAAAGACTTAAACAACTGCACTTATCCAGATTTGCCAGCACATTATGCAATGACAGATCTGGGTCTGTGCAGTTTGCAGTTGGACTCTCTTTAGAAGCATATATGTATGATATTCAGACAACAGGTCAAATGTTCTATTATTGTCAGGCATAGAAAAGCACTATATAACTATCTAGCATTTTCCATTGTTTATTATTTAAATCTTTATTGCAGTTACCTGTAATAGTGTCAAACAATGTATCATTAAACTATGACTACATTAATACTGTTTTAAATTAAGAAATATTTAAAACATCCCTAAGATGTTGTAAACAATGATAACAACATGACAGGATTTTAAAGCTCTCTTCATGAAGAGAAAATAAAAGTATTTTGTAAAAATATACCCTAAAGATTAAAAATCAACAAAGGACCAATCTGGGAATTACTTTAGGTGTCCTACATTGACATATGTCACTGTTTATTTTAAATATTCTTACTGATATTCCGTATAATTTGTAGTTTTTGCGACTGGATGGTCCTTTTGTAAATGATGCCAGATCAAGTCCCTGTACAGGGAAGTCCACATATGTACTAATTTTCTGTCTCCATGGCCCATCATAAACAAATCTGTTAACATAAAGCATTGTTAATAAAAGATTTGTTTATGTTACATTTTATTTAGATTTAGGATGTTTCATTATCTGAGTATGAACTCTTATTACCTGTAGACAAGTTTGATTTACAATTATAATAAATTAATAAAAGTAGGAAAATGAACATAGATTTTCAGTTCATAATAGAAGTTGTTTCTAAAACCATGTATAATACTGGGCTAATGAATTTGTCTTAGTTTGTTACAATGCATGTAAAGTAAAATCAAAACATTTCTGGAAAAGTAAAGTGAGTGGTAAATTCAACTGGTGTTTGAATTATTTTTTCTTTGATCCTGGACACAAAATGAAATGTTGTTTGTTTATAAACAATAATTACTACTTACTGTACCATCCAAAAATTAACAAAATATATATTAATTTCTTCATTAGCTTCAAATGGCAAGCTACTTAATTACCTATTCAAACCAATCAGAAGAATCCTGGGTATTTTCCAGATGTCTATTTTCTTGATGGAATCTCGTTCCACTTTACACTGTGGACAGTGCCATCTGCTACTACCACTCATTTTCTCCTCCTGAAGAAACTTTTGAAGGCAGTCCTGTACAGTAAAGATTGGAATCATATTCTCAGATTTCTGATTGAGTCATCTTGTATAAAAAATATATATTTTGACTACATCCAACAATGGGAATTTGAAAACTTCTTAATAAAGTAAAAGAAGCAAGTCTTTCTGTAAGAACAATTAATATAAAAAATATAAAGAAAATGAAAGGAAGATTGACACATAAGACTACCACAGCATTCCTTAGTTCTAAAAACTGAATTTCTAACTCACTCATAGTACGGTCTAGTAATTCAACATGCATTTTCAGTAGTTTTCAAATGGTACTCTGATTACTTTAGTCTAAACTGTTACCCAACAATTAATTTCTTATAGAATACTTAATGTGATATCAAATTTAAAAAAGCTTTAAAATGGTAAATCTCTTGTGTGACATATTTACAAATGCAGAATTTCAGCTGCATTCATGTACCAAACATGTTCAAAACATTTGATGCATCATTTTAACAGTAACTGATCATGAAGTTTCAAAATAAAACTGAAATTCAAGTTTATTAATAAAGATCTGACATACATCTCCATGTTCTATAACTTCACTCTTCTCTATTACTGCTTTTCCCCCTCAACCTAATATATTGGAAAGTTTTACATTTAACTTGGAAAAGGTATATACCTGGAGAGAACACGTGGTGTTGTTGGGTATTGGTAAAGACAGGTACATGAAGGCCTGGAAAGTGACAGACTTTTTCTTACAGGTAAGGCACATCAAGGTTGACTTCAGCTGGCCCTACAAAAAAGAAAAAAGTTATTTTAAAGTTTCTTATTTTGTTTATTTGAAGACAGCAATGCAGTTGCAGGCTGAGTAAAACTTTGTAGCCCTTTATCACAGGAATCAGTGTTATATCCCACTCCTTAAAAGCTTCTGTTTAACATATAAACCAGACAATGACATAAGATTCATGTCTCACTTCAGAATTGAATGTCACATAACAACTTCAAAATGAAATTAAAAAGAAATCAAATTAAAAGTGTGAAAAACAAAACTAAATGAAAGTGAGCTTAACACATATCCCCCAACTCCCCCCTCCACTTAGCTTAATGTAAAAAAACTTAAACACTGAGAATCTTCTAAAATAACATCAATAAACAACCTAATTTAAAAAACCTTTAACACTGAAAAACCCAAACATCGAGTTTAATGTAAATATACTTTAACACAGCTTAATGTAAGTATACTTTAACACTGAGCTTAATGTCAATATACTTTAACACTGAGCTTAATGTAAATATACTTTAACACTGAGCTTAATGTAAATATACTTAACACTGAGCTTAATGTAAATACATGTATACTTTAACACTGAGCTTAATGTAAATATACTTTAACACTGAGCTTAACATAAATATACTTTAACACTGAGCTTAATATAAATATACTTTAACAATGAGCTCAATGTAAATATACTTTAACAATGAGCTTAATGTAAATATACTTTAACACTGAGCCTAATGTCCATCAACCTTAACATTGAGCTTAATGTGATTAATCTTTAACATTGACCCTAATACAGTCCTACCCGTGTATATCAACATCCTCGGGCCCAAGGAAATATTGTTGACATAGGCAGATGTCGAGATAAGTGTTGCAGGGGTGGGGTGGGTTGGTTAGTGAGTAGCATTTATACTTTAAGAAAACAATGGAAATTTTGAGTACATTACGGCAGAACCAGTGTGAAATACATTTGTATATTGAAAAATTATATTTTGGTTACCTTTGTGTAATAAAATCCACAATAAAATATTGTATCGATCACATCCTGATACATAAAACATTACGATATTCAATGGTTGTTTAGTTGTTATTTACAAGCTTCAAGTACATATACTTAAATTAGCCTAGATTTTGATCAGTCTGTTCCCATCTTATTGAGGCTACCAATTGGATGGGTCTATTTACAGGGAAATGAAAACCGATCAACAAGTAGTTTTAAACAGTACATGCATTATCCACAAATCCTTTTGTATCCAATGTTATGACAAACTTTAAAATGACTGAAAAAACCACTTATTGCAGCGAAGTTCTCCACACTAAGTGAACCATTTTGTTTTGGCTTCCTCCACATTTTCAAATGTAGCAGTCTTTTGCTTCTTCCTTTGGGGAGCGCAGTTACCTTCAACGTAGTCTTTCTTTATAGACTCAGCAGCTTTCATTCATCCTGACAGGGTGTGATGTTTAAGCGAAAAGATTTCACAGCAATCACTGCGAGATGTTCAGCCCTCAACTTTCTTAACAGCTAGATATTTAGTTAGTTTTAGTTTAGTTTTAGTTAGTTTTAGTTTCCAGAGACTGTAAATTTAATTTGCGTATTACACTGCTCTTGGTAGTCATTGTAAATATAAATAAAGTTAAAAAATGAAACGTTTACAGCACAATAAACTTGTTTTAACCACTGATCACTCAAAGGTCTCAGAAACGCATAACCCATATTTTGACGCAATTTTTTTATATCACGTATACAGCAGTCCTCTGTATGCATTAATTTGCTGGATGGCAAATTTAAGGGCTTGCTAGTCCTGCTTTGACCACCTGTTCAGTGGGAAAATGTGTTAATCAATTGAACATTTTAGCTGTGCTGATATTTACAATCAGAAAATTCAGTGGCTGAAAGATCCCCAGATGTACATGTTGTCATTGTAAGAGCACATCTGAAGAACATGACCCACAAGCTAGGCAGCAAGTTCAAAGACTTGACTAGCCACAGAGTGGTGAGAAAATGTACTGATATTTACAATGACTGATTTCAGAGGTAGAATGACCCATTGATGTACTTGTGTATACGAGTACATCAAATGAACAACTTTAGCTTTCATTATGTGGTTGTTTTCCATGTGTAGCAAACAAGCAGTGCATAAGACCTCAAAATCCAGACATGTTGAGAGTTAGACAAAATGCTGTTTGCAACTTTTGATAAGAAGAGTTAAATGGCAAATTGACAAAGATTATAATAAAATTCAACAGAATGCTATAAGTTGCTAGAACTGACATTTCACATGGAACACTATGTATGATTCCTAACTTAGTGCCTGGAATAAGACCTTTCCTTGGCCTGACATAATTCACTCTCACTCTAATGGACAAACAAAGGCTACATGTCAGTGCTGTAAAAAAGTTAGACTCTATGGCAACCGCTGTTTCTACTCGTCTGGAAATATAGCCATTTCAGGTATTTCCAATTTGCTTCTGGTAGGGGACTGCAACGTTTGCTGGTGGGATTCATGTTTTTCTCCAAATAGGAGTCCTGAACTCCTAGTTTTAAAATCCCAGAGAGACCTCTGTTCAGACTTTGGAAAATGCAAGAATTTATCAGATTTCATTGCTTTTAAGTTGCCATGAGAGGCCAGCTTCATAGACTCAAACAAAGGCCTGTTTTTTAAAATATCCGACTGTGACATTAAAGACTGATGGCAAGATCAACTAATTGTTGAAAAAAGGCCAGGTCAGAACTAGCTACCAGCCAACATAAATGATTAGAAAATTAAAGCCTTGCGGCAAGATCAACTAATTGTTGAACATAGCTTGGGTCAGAAGTGGAAGCTTGTGGACATAAATGATTAGAAAACAAAGGATTTGATCAAGCTTGGACCAAGGTCTTCTGTGTACATGTATGTTTATTTTTTTATCTTGATGTCAGCTTAAGCATGACAATTTGGTAGTAATAGTAGACCAAAGGACTGGGACTTTGCTTTTTTGTTGACATAAGTGATGTTGATATAAGTGGATATGATTGTATCAATAAAATTTAACATCAAAATTAATGTCAACATACTTTCACAATCAGCTTAATCTATAAGACTCTAACATTAAGTTTAATGTCAATAAACTTAAACAATGAGCTTAATCTGAAACAAACATCAATAAACAGCATAATCTAAAAAATGTTAACATCAAGCCAAATCTCAAGAACTATAACACTGACTGTAACTTAAAAAAAAAATTAACACTGACCATAATCTAAATAAATATCTAACATTAAACCTAATCTCAAAAAACTTTCAGCTGAATCCAGAAACTTGAACACCGGGCTGAATCTCAGTAAACTTCATGATTGAGCTTAATCTAAAAAACTCTGACATTGCGTATACTCTCATTAAAACTATAACACTGAGTCTAATCTTGAAAAACAAATATTTTATCATTGAACCTAATCTAAAGCAATGTAAAATTGAAGCTTAATGCAGACAATACTTTTCAACAAGCTTGATCTAGAACTACTTTAATGATGAGCCTAATCTACAATACTTTAATATCCAGCCTAATCTAAAAATACTTTAATATCCAGCCTAATCTACAAATACTTTAATATCCAGCCTAATCTACAAATACTTTAATATCCAGCCTAATCTTAAAATACTTTAATATCAAGCTTAATCTACAAATACTTTAATGACTATTTGTAACCTACAAATACTTTAATATCCAGCTTAACTTACAAATACTTTAATATCCAGCTTAATCTACAAATACTTTAATATCCAGCTTAATCTACAAATACTTTAATGAAGAGCGTAACCTACAAATACTTTAATATCCAGCTTAACTTACAAATACTTTAATATCCAGCTTAATCTACAAATTCTTTAATATCCAGCCTAACCTACAAATACTTTAATATCCAGCTTAATCTACAAGAAATTTAACATCAAGCTTAATCTACAAATACTTTAATATCCAGCTTAATTTACAATACTTTAATATCCAGCTAATCTACAATACTTTAATATCCAGCCTAATCTTAAAATACTTTAATATCCAGCTTAATCTACAAATACTTTAATGTCCAGCTTAATCTAAAAATACTTCAATATCCAGCTTAATCTACCAATACTTCAATATCCAGCTTAATCTAAAAATACTTCAATATCCAGCTTAATCTACAAATACTTTAATGATGAGCGTAACCTACAAATACTTTAATATCCAGCTTAACTTACAAATACTTTAATATCCAGCTTAATCTACAAATTCTTTAATATCCAGCCTAACCTACAAATACTTTAATATCCAGCTTAATCTACAAGAAATTTAACATCAAGCTTAATCTACAAATACTTTAATATCCAGCTTAATTTACAATACTTTAATATCCAGCTAATCTACAATACTTTAATATCCAGCCAAGTCTTAAAATACTTTAATATCCAGCTTAATCTACAAATACTTCAATATCCAGCTTAATCTACAAATACTTCAATATCCAGCTTAATCTACAAATACTTTAATGATGAGCGTAACCTACAAATACTTTAATATCCAGCTTAACTTACAAATACTTTAATATCCAGCTTAATCTACAAATTCTTTAATATCCAGCCTAACCTACAAATACTTTAATATCCAGCTTAATCTACAAGAAATTTAACATCAAGCTTAATCTACAAATACTTTAATATCCAGCTTAATTTACAATACTTTAATATCCAGCTAATCTACAAATACTTTAATATCCAGCTTAATCTACAAATACTTTAATATCCAGCTAATCTACAATACTTTAATATCCAGCCAAGTCTTAAAATACTTTAATATCCAGCTTAATCTACAAATAATTTAATGTCCAGCTTAATCTAAAAATACTTCAATATCCAGCTTAATCTACAAATACTTCAATATCCAGCTTAATCTACAAATACTTTAATATCCAGCTAATCTACAATACTTTAATATCCAGCTAATCTACAAATACTTTAATATTCAGATAATCTACAAATACTTTTATATCCATCCTAATCTACAAGTACTTTAATATCCAGCTTAATCTATGAATACTTTAATATCCAGCCTAATCTAAAAATACTTTAATATCCAGGTAAAACTAAACAACCGCCTGTGAATACAGCCACTTTTCCATGTATGCTTTCAATGTTGAGGGCCTTCTAGCTCAGAAGATGATCTTCACATTCAAAGGCTTAAAATGCTTCCTTGATGGAGCTGTCCTGACAAGAGCCTGGCATAAAAGTTGAGCTGGAATGAACAGGAATGACTGCAAGTGCAGACACATGCCCAAAACCCCTCCCAACTCATACATAGTGCCTCCATGGACATGGCTTCTGAGTCTAAGATCAGGAAGACAAAGGTGGGCAATCTTTTATGATTACACTTTATGCCAAAATGTCCATTACATGATGCTCACATAGTATGCAATTCTGAGGAAAGACTGATTGATTTAAGGACCATTCTGTATGAAGGATTGGGCCATTCCTTGAAAAAGTCAGCCAGGATGATGTGCTTGTTGGTAATCTGTCTGATTTGTACAGTTATATTTAGCTGGGAGCACCAGTATAGAAACTTTCAAACCAGAATGTACGTCTGTTAATTTGGTACTCCCCACTCTTCAGTTTGAAGTCTGGTATGAAAATTTAATTCCTCCTGACCCCACTTGCCATGTCAAAATGTAGCAACTGGTGGGCTCCCCATAAGTACAAAGTAACCTCCATATAAACCATAAGTCCTGGTTAAGACTTTTCAGAGCAAATCCATGTCACAAGTCCAATTTGCTTGCACCACCTCTTCAATTGTGATCCTGACTTTATGGATTAGTTGACCAGAAAAGACCACTGGACTAGCAGAACAATCTGCAAGTGGTGCACTGAAAGGCAGCCAAGCAATATCAGATCTTCTGCCACATCAAGCAAGGCAAATTGCAGGAACTCTCTCACTATAATCCAATCATTGTCTGAAATTGACTCTCTTAGTTCTATATTCAGTAACACAGAAACATAAGCAAGAAGAGGATGATGAGATCAGTGATAACCTCAATCCACAAATGGATAGGTCAAGATCAGACTTTTCATAGTTTACTAAAAATCCACGGTAACCTAAAAGGGCTAATAAATCATTCCTGCCCTTCACCAGAGTAAAACTTACCATATGCTTTCAAAGGATGCCATTCAAAATATACACTAGTCAAAATTTAACACGATGATGATGCAGTTGATAATTTTTGTGGCCATAGGTCTATGTTAAGACCAAATAGAAGCTCACAAGAGTAATATATATATATATATATATATATATATATATATATATTTTCTTGGAAAGCTAAGTGAGGGAACTTACACATGACCTGATGTATCGGGACATGAAAATATACATCATTCAAATCTAGGCTAATCATAAATTTATGTCTTTGATGGAATGAAGGAGTCTGGTGCAAACTGGTAGGCTGTCTATGAGTGCAGGGCAGTGAGGAAATGGCAGTTGCTAGGGATCCTGGGGAAAGAGAAACATTGTTTCTTATACCCTTTATTAACCTACTTCCTAAATTAAGGAGGCTGTGGTCTCCTTAAATTTGATTGAGGTCAAATCTATTTCTATTGCTTGGCATTAATTGGTTTCTTATCTCTTTGCTGATGATTGCCTCTCCTTTGCAGATAAGGCTGATTTGGCCTGATGTCTGAGCTGTGGGATTGTAGGTATGAGGGGTAGTTCTTGTGATGCTTGACCTTTTACTTCCACTGTCCTACTACAAAATAATAACAGTGACCCAAAGTGTTTTATCTCATCAAATCTTATTTGGACAAGGTCTTCATGGCATTAACAATGGAAGGGTGAGCAATCATGTAAATAATCTGAGTAAACCTAGCCATTGATCTCAGGAAATGAGCATTTTACACTTTAGGCTAGAGATACAAGGTCCAACATGGAAGATGCTACTACAAAACTGTGAATGAACTTTGAGGTGGACATGAAAAATGCTTATGTCCACCTTGTAGGTTGTTATATTCATTTATGTACTTTTCTAATGGAAATAAGCTTGGTGGAAAAGCTTCTGACTGTGTTATATGCCTGCATGACAAGAAGTCATTAGTAGTTGACTTTCAGAAACAAAAATCAAGAATTCTCCAGGTCACAGATTATATTTAACAGATGGTTTGAAATTCATTTTTTTGCCAATTGTAGCAGTACGCAGAAGAAGACATGTTCCTCATCATCTTCCAAATCTATTGAGACCTTGACCTTATAAGCCTAGCTCACAGTTGGTATTGAAGGCATTTAGAAGCCTGAAACAAAATGTATGCACAGGTTATTCTTATTCAGATCTAAGTCCATATCTGTGTAAAACATCTTCGATGGCATAGACAACGCATTGCTATCATTCCAAAATGTATCACTCTACTGTTCCATACAATAAGCCATAAATAAATGATTCACCCATTGGGTTGTCTAAGAACAATTTGCTGATATAGACAGAGGGAATGATGGCTAGCTGGCTGTAAAGTTAAATCATTTAAAGGCTGGCTGGTATGAATGCCAGTATCTGGTCAATTGGATGAATGACCAGTTTCAGAACTGCCCATGCAGAAGATGTGGCAAAACAGATGGATTAAATAGTCAGATCCTCATATGGTTATATATACTTGCACTCTCAGTTGTATGTGGCATGACTCACCAAAGTGATGGATCTATGGTTACCAGATGGCTGGACAGTGGTTAACAGTGAAAAAGAATTCAAGGCCACCTTTGGACATCCATGGAACTTATGCACAATGGCTTGCCTAGGAACACTCTCTCATAAGCTACAAATTATTCATGGAGGCGTGTAATGGATATACAAACAATTCAAGAACAGTAACTCTGCAGCACCTTGGTTTTTCAATTCAGATAATAAAATCATGACAGTGGACATCATACATCTAATTCTGGATGGAGGGGTGGGTGGCATGATGACCTCCTCCACCATGCTAACAATTAATGTTATCTTCACAATAGCAACATTTGTTACTGAAACAAGTTGAAATACATTCGCAGTGTGAGCTAATAACAACCAGCAAACATGTATCAATAAGTCCATACTGCATACAAATTAATGTCACACTCTAATATACTGCCTTTCTTAATAGTCAGCTTGCATTCACAAAGTTATTCAAAGGATATCAGGAGATCTTCAGAACTATTCTGATAGTAATGTTATTGCTGTAGTGTTTATCACCATTTCTCAGCACATGATAGGCTATACATGGCAGCCAGTATTAATGGTGAACCCCCTGGAAAGAACCACTGACTCACGAGAAGCTACTGGCATGCTTTCTCTCATACCCACATTGGTCAAATCTGAGACTTGAACCCATGCAGAGGTGAGATGGCAGTGATCCATAACAGAGAGCACTTTAGAATAGTAATGTAATGAAATTTTAAAACATAGTGTAGGTCGATGGAGTAGGTGAAAGTCTATATACAAAGACAAATTTTTCATATCTTTATAAGCACTGGATTCAAGAGGTAGTGGACGTTACATTTTTAATTTTAATGTTATCAAATAATATCTTTAAAGATGAATGTGACCTATATTTAAAACTTGACCATGGTGTAATCGAGGGATAGGTTGATGGACAAAATTAATACAATATACCCTACCAATGTTTCAGAACGTAAAAGAGCTGCATTGAAATAAAATTTGTTCTGAAATTAACCATTATTCATTGAGCAGAAATTTTAAAAATAGTTCACCTGAAACAGCTCCACTATGATAGATTCATTCATCAGTTTGTGATTTTTCCAGGAAAGCTCTGCTGCTGCACTATCAGGTAGACTTTCAGTGTTCAACTCAGGAATATTTGGACGTTTCTTCACCTAAAGAATAGAATTTTAAACCTGAGATGTAAAGAAGGAGGTAAACATCAAATTATATGGTCAAATGAACTAATTTCAGCTCAATACTCTTTTGGGAAGTTAGGAACTGTAAGAAATATACCTCTCTCAAGCACATCTTCCACCTAGTTGTATTGTTTTGATGATGCAAATCTTTATGTGCAATAATATATTGCCTTATGTATGGTGTACACCAATATATAAAATATAGCCAAACTACCAATTCAGATTTGGTTTCAAAATATAAGATTAAATTTTATCAAATAATGGGTCAGTGCCTAATGTTAGATTTTTAAACCTTACTAAATACTTATATTTATTTTCCCATGCAGCCATGGGGTTTGTAATTCATGTTTACAGTACTTGGTAAAAACCTGATAACTGAAGAGTATACAATGTCATTTATTTTAATATATAGATATCCAAAAATTCATGCTGACTACAATTCAGCAGCCTAGCCAACAAGACAATTACATGCATGAATTAGATTTCAATTGATAAGCCACTGTCTCTTTGTCTGATTGAACTGACATATAAAAAAGCTTCTCTGTGTACAAATGACACATAAAATGTACAGTTAAACTTTTTAATGTTATTCCTTCTTTGGATTAACTATTGTCTAAATATGCCATCCCATTTGTTTGTACCCCAGTTCATTTACTGATTTATAATTTCAAATCTGATTATGTCCTAGCTGCCCCTAACATCATAATCATCTGCGTAATTCATCCCAAATAGAAGTTTTCAAGTAAAAGATGACACGTTCGCCAGTCATTTCCAGCTCCTGGACAAGTCCATTTTCAGCCAACTACACTAGTATGTTTGTAGAAGGAAAATACAATGTTGTCTGCTTCCGATATTTACAATGTCAAATGAAGCAAATTAAAAGAATGAAAATTCCAAATTTGCCTTTCACATGGATTTAACAAGAGGTGAAATTTCTATGTACATGTGTGCAAAGTGTGTGTGTGTGTGTGCATTTGGATTTTTAACGTATCTTTAACAATTTTTCAGTCATATCGCTATGATGTCTGCAATGTGACAGTTTATAATGATGTCTAGCACTGTGGCATTATGCTACAGACATCTAGCATGATGTCCCATCCAGTCACCTTATCCAGACAATAGGCAGATCAGTCTTAACGCTAACCTCTTAATGCTGTGTGCCAAGCGAGGCAACTGTTAGTACCATTTTTGTAAGTCTTTGTTATGAATCGACCTGGGTTCAAACCCATTACCTCCCACATTTGCCACAGACATTCTAACTACAGCTGTCATCCAATTAACTATATTCATTAAAAAATATTATGACTATAATATAAAGTAATGATGCATAAAATGATGCATTCATTCTTACCTATTGAAATTTGCACTCAGGGGAGTCTGCCCTGAATTCGCTACAAGTAAAACAAAACTATACTCATACCACATGAAAATTTCAAAAATATCAATACAGCTTCCAGTGTTACATCACAAAAGCACAAATGATGAACTAGCCAAAACTGGACTCATCATAACTGCAAACAGCCTCAACCCTGATCTGCAGATATATTATATGTCTGTGAATTTTCAGGTAAAGGTGCACTTCACAGCTATAAAGGTCTTTTTCTTTCTTCTTGTACCTTGTTAAGCCCTTCATGGAGGCTGTCTAGGAGAATGGTCAGAAACTCCTGCGAATCCTGCTGCTCATACCCAGCAAACATTGGCTGGTACTTCCCAACTATAATCTTTTAAAGAGAAAATAAACTTTTGTATGATAACCAAAAAAGACTTCTAAGATAATATTCTTCATCAGATAAACAGTTATTCCCAATAATAATAATAAGTAAACAAATGTAAAGTTAATATTCTGAAGAAACTCATCTCTGTGACCCTGAGGAAAAATATTTGATCTATTTTTTTTTCAATTATTTTCTTCCACATAATTTTTGGTACTTTGCTCATGCTTTAACTTTACCTGCAAGGAAAATGAAATCATCTAATTTCATCTTCCTGAAAAGTTTTCACTTTTGGATTTGCAGAAATTCCTTTAGAAGGCTGAAATAATGCAGTATGCATAACAAGAGTGCATGGTCACTAATTTATAGTATACAGTGGAATTTGGTGGCAAAAAGGTTCAATTCAAATTTCTTCGAACTCTGTAAATCACTATATGCTACAACCTAGCTCTAAAAGTTTTGTAAATTTCCAGAAATATCACTGAGGATTCTACAAGAAAAGCATGTGAATACTTTATATTGATCTTGCAACTGCTTGTCAACAAACACTAGGTTCTTCCCTCATATTCTGACTTTTTTTCCTCAAACTTTAGACCACACACACATGTAGCTTATGTGACAATTTGGATGTACAAAAGATTTTTCTGCGTTTGAAACTTTAACTACTTTTCCATTGTTTCTGTCCTTGCTATTTAAATTGCTTGACTGGCCTACAAACTGTACTAGTCATAACCATATTTCAACACCAAAGTAACAACTACTGACTTAAAACAAGATAATGCCAAGCATGACAGTGAAACTAGAAATAATTCAAAGGCTGACCAAACATGGACATACAAACTTATCTAAAGCTAATATACTGAATTAAGCAATGCACGTTTTAGACAAATACAAACCTTGAAGTCTCGAGGAGTGATACACCTGTACTGGCCAGACCACAGTGCCTTGATCACCACAGCAAAGTCCAGTACTACTTCCACCTGATTGCCAACATCCCTGTAATATGAAATAATGAAGAATATGTAGCATAAGTTATTAGTTTAACCTGAGTAATTCTATGGGTTCGAGCAATTGTTTGAGGAACATGGCATCATCGTGCCTGTGAATGACATGATGTTTTGGGTTGAGTTTGTATTTTATGGCTTTATGAGGTTGACCTCACAGTCCAGGTAGACATCTGCCTAACAGCCAAACACAAATCTTCAAAAACTTGGGCAAGAAATTTAAGTTAGCAAGATGCTTTCTGTAGAAAATGTCTTACACATAGTTTAAATCTATATATTATGAAAACAGGTATTTCTTGGTTTCTTAATCTGTTTGTATCATCATCTATATCTGATGTGTTGTATATGACAAAGAAATGCCTATATGCCAGGATGCATCCAATTAGGTGGAGTCCTGTAAAGCATGTTTTGGCAATAAAGTTCTTTAAAGACATGTCTTTTTATTGCAGAAGAATCCATACTGAAAAACACATTGCATCATGCAAAGGTGCTTTTTATAAAATTTGGTCAAAGTCTGTTGAGCAATTTTTTTATAAGTGAATTTGAAGGTTGTTCTATCTGAAGTAATGATGGCTGTATAGGATAAAGCATTATCTGTAAAATTTGAATGTCTTTCTGCCAGGATGATTTTTTCTGTCCAATGTCCAATGACAGACACAGGCCACTTGGCTTTTTGTCTTGGTAAGTAATGACAGACTCTTTAATTAAAGCTTCTTTGGTTCTTTTTTGAATGCATCAAGTTTCACATTTTTGTGATTGTGATATAGAACAATTATTACTGTTTGTCATCTGACTAAAATCCTAAAATTAAATAATATTAGTGAATCAACAATAATATCTCCTATAATGTGCCTTCTTGGCTAACATTGGGGAAAACATTTTTCTGAGTAAAAATACATTCATTGATAAAGCTTACTTGATCATAATTATCTTAAAGCACAACCACCATCTCCTATATCTCTACCTCTCGGACTAAAATGTTAAACTATGAAATCTAACACATATCTCTCCACACAGGTTACAGTGAAATAGAAATCTCGTATTAATATCGGGATTGGTGCCAAACCCCATCAGAACATCAGTTACTACTAAATATGAATGCATGTTCTGTAAGAAGAATGCAGCTGTTGGGAGACAGAGGGTGTATCTATTTTATGTCTATGGTAGGTATTATCAAAGAAACATAATTAATCCCAAAAAAATGTCTTCTTCAAATACATTACCAATAATAACACCCTAGGAGAATAGGTGGAATGAGTTAATTCCCCTTTATCCCAGTGAGAGATCATTTCTGGTTCCCCTAACATATATGAGGCAGCTTCTAACTTGTTGATATACCTGGCTGGAATATTAATTCCATATGCCATGACACAGATTTTGGGAGAAAGGAAAAGAATTTTTTCATGCAAATCCAGCGGCCAATGAAAAGCTGCTAATGTTCCTAGAAAGCAAATTTTGTAGTAAATTATGTTTCTCCGAGAATACTTACCCAATCACATTACTTTAGGGATATTAGCCTGCTACCTCGCGAATCCAGCCCTACCAAAAGACGAAAATTCGTCTTTCCTGTCTATGTCATATAGACAAAGGGCAATAACTCTTGCCCCTTACCTCCCCTTGCCGCCCGCTAGGTGTTGCTTCTTTAGTTTTTAAGCTGAGCGATATATAAAACACGAGGATGCTCGCATGGCGGGGTGGTTGGGAGGGTTTCTTAGTAATGTGATTGGGTAAGTATTCTCAGAGAAACATAATTTACTACAAAATTTGCTTTCTCCTTTGAATACGTTCCCCAATCACATTACTTTAGGAGAATAAGTAATAGGAGGAGGGAATGCGGAGCATCCGACCTCCACCCCGGGTATCCTCTAGGGAATGATGGTTGGATTCCCCATGTGAATGATAACCCGGTCTCCTAATTTTCAATCAGCAACACAGCCCAGGGTCACGTGATATGTGACCCTTTTTTACGGTTAAGAAGATAGTTATTGAAATCTTCTTACCTACGAAAATTTATCTGGCGAATCCAGCGAAGCTAATAGGCTGTGCTGATTGTTGCACATAGGTCTGGTGGGCGTCTGGGCTGCCCAACACCGGACCTACTAGAATCAATGTTTGCCTCTGCGAGTACAAACTTGAAGATAAAACTGTAGAAGGTTGACTCTGCATGTCAGCCAACAGCTTCTATAAGGTGACTGATTTGCGAATTCTCAGAGTACGCCGAGCGTATAACCCACTACAGCCATGAAGCAAGGGCTTGAATGGTGATATCTCATATCCCAGCTATCACCAGAAGAAAGAGGTGCTAGTATTTGACCTGACTCACCTCTATGCATTGAAATGGTGCTAGAGTGCCCAAACAGGATCTTACATGGCTGTTGATCCTGACTTATCTATCAAGAAAGCGAGCTAATGACGACTCGTTGATCGCCAATGTATGGTAATCTATTTTGGACTACGAAGCCTGGCTGCGTCAAGAGGACCATCAAACCGGAACGGAAGAGAGTTCGGGTCACTAGAAAGGACATGTAACTCGCTCACCCTGCATGCTGAAGCTAAGGCTATCAAGAAACCCAATTTGTATGATAGTAGCTTTAACTAATCGTGGGTTAAAGACTCAATACTGTCTGAATTGAGTCATGTTAAAACCCAGGACAGATTCCATTTGGAAACAGGGTGAGGGATATAAGTCGATTAAATTTTTTTTTTTTTTTTTAAATGTCTAAAAGATCTGACAAATCTTTGTCATGGCTGATAGCACATGTACCAGAATGGCGGAATGTGTCTGATATCATGGAGCGGTAACATTTGAGAATAACTGGAGCCAGATGTTTCTCCTCGAAAAGCCAGAGAAAAGTTGGCCAGTTGAGGGATTGTGACACTCAGAGGAACAATGTGAATGATATGGTACCAGTCTCTGAAAACATGCCACTTGCACTCGTAAACCTTCAGAGTAGAGGGCCTTCTTGCTCTCGAGATTCTCTCCGCAATCAAAGATTTATATTGTTCGTCTTGCAAGGCTGTCTGGACAAGAGCCAAGCTTGAACATAAAGACGGTCCGGACAGGGGTGGAACACCCCTGGCCGCGGTTGCTTGTGAATACTTGTGCTGACTGTAATCTTCCTGGGTAGATCTATCGCCTAGATTGAGTAGATCGGAGACCCAGGAGTTGTTCCATCTGAGAGGGGTAATCAGAACCATCTGACAATTCTGACCCCTTAATTTCTGGATTAATTCCAGTACCAAGACTGTGGGAGGGTAGGAGAATGACCACAACCCTTCCCAGGTGATTGATCGAGCATCCACGACCCATGCTTCTGTGAGATGAAAGGTGGAGAACTTGCGATTCCACCTTGTTGCAAAAGATCAATCATCGGACGTCCCCAAAGTGTGTCAATTGGAAGAAAGTCCAATTGATGGAGTGACCATTCTGTGTGAATGACTAGATAGAGTGTCAGCCAAGACATTGAGTCTGCCAAGAATGTGTCTGAATTGTACATTGAGGTGGAGATTGTCGAACCAATGTAGAAACTGCCAGTTCAGATTGCACAGGTCTGGTGATTGGTGTCCCCTTGTTTTGAGGCAAGGCACCACCACAATGTTGTCTGACATAATGAGGGCAGTTTGTAATAAGAGTTGATCCTGCCCGAAATGAAAGGCATTGATGACAGCCGTTATTTCTGAAAGGTTGATGTGGAAAGGGACTCGCCCCTGGCACCCACGTGCCACTGACAGTATCGAAGTCCGGCAACAGGTGGGCACCCCAACCGTAGGTATTAGTGGCGGAACATACCATTATCCCCTTGGGGTATCTCCAGAGTAATCCCTGTGGACAGCCTACAGGGGTTGTGCCATTGACTCAAGAATGATCGTATCTCTGGCGGTGAGCATGACTGTTTTCTGGGATCGAAGGGACTTAAAAAGGGCGCAATTACGCTAGCAACGTCCTTTGTAAAGGGCGCATAAAAGGACGGCTGAGCGGGATCAAGTCTGCTGCCGCATTGAATAATCCGAGGATCTGCAACTCTCTCGCTAAAATGCGCATCCTGTCGGAAACGGACTCGACGAGTGCAATGATCGCAAACTCGAGGAAGCCTTACCAGATTCAGATCGGGAGAAACTCCACACCCAGATGGACCAAAATCCGAATTGGACAGAGATCAGACTTTATCCAGTTCACGAGAAAGCCTATATGACGTAAAGTGATATAAGATCGTTTCTGCCTTTGAGCAGAGTAGAACTTGACAGATGTTTCTGGAGGATGTCGTCCAAATATACTGCCGACGCAATAGATGAAGTCGAGCGGAACAGGGTGACGACGTAATCCATAACCTTGGTACTAGCCCAAGGGCTTAAATTTAGGCCAAAAGGTATGACATGGAACTGATAAGCCTAGTCCCGACAAGCACAACGGAGAATGTCCGCTACTCGTGGGATAGGGCCGTGAAATGTGCGTCGGTCATATCTAGCCAGCTTATGATGGGGTTTAAGCGACATGCCCTTCAGACATGCGTCACGACGTATCAGGTCTAGGTTGGCAGAAGCAGTCAGCGCATGGCCATGGAATGGTGTGCTGCCCTGTTAAGAACCCTAGCTAACCGGGCCGTCGAATCCCAAGCGTGTTCATTGCCAGATTTTTCAGCGATCCTGAAAATGGCTAGGGAGGCTAGGTCTAACAGTGAAGACGTAGCAACTACATTCGAACCAGCTTGGACGTGGCATTGAACACAGTTTTGTCCACTTTATAAGACAATGCCGCAGACATATGGACTGCTGCCCTATTTTATCCCGAGCCAGGACCTCAGTACTGAACGCATCGGAGTGAGTTTCGTACCATCGACCTGAAAACGACGCTGGTACTTGGCTTTCAGAAAAGAACGCTTTAGCATTTCCTGGATCCCCTATACGTGTCGACAGACGGTCATTAATTTCCTGGGGAAGGAGGCGGAAGGATATAATCTCTTCCCCTTCATCCAGATTGACCGACGCACTAACCCTATAGTCGGTAATGGCAGCAGGAGGTGGAGGGCATTCTGAAGGGGCCTTAACACCCTATAAATTTCCTCCACTGTGGCTTTGAAGCTGAACTCAGTCCGTTCCATAGTTGGATCTGCATACAGCTGATTTGCCTGCGATTCATCGCACTCACTATGTGCATAATCTTGCTCTGGTAAAGCATCCATATCGGGGTAATGCATACCAGGTGGCATAGATGACTCGATTCCGTCATCTCTAATAAAGGCATTCACTCTCCCTTGTGGATGAGCTGATAGCCTATGGACGGCCGGCAATGCCGAATGAATTGATTGGCATATGTTTGGCCTGAACGCCTGCGACGGTCCGGCTATGACCGGCACCGACCGCTCGAATGGTCGGGTTGGATCGAGAGATTCATCGCCAACATCCGAGTCATGGTAGTGATATGTAACCGGTAGTACGGATTGACAGACGGAAACATCGCTAGAATCATCGTCAATCCGATTTGTGCGGATTCGGTATGATAAAAGTCCCCGTGCTGGTACAGCGGTACAGTCGGACGGACTGGTATATGACTAAAATCTCCATATGGTTGGACGACTGGTGCCTGTTGGGCTGGACGGCCGGAGCCGGATGGACTGTCAGTGCCGGCAAGTGTCGGCTGGAAGCTTGGCTGGACAACCGGTGCCATTTGGGTTGAACGGTCATTGCCGGATCGACACCCGGTGCCGGTTAGTGCCGGATGGAAGGTCGGCTGGATGACCGGTGCCATATGGGCTGAACGGTCATTGCCGGATGGATGTCCGGTGCCGGTTGGTGCTGGCTAGAAGGTAATAATAATTACATAATGCTTATGTAGTGCAGCCAGCACTGTGGACCCATCTACCATTCGCTCAGAGGGAATGTTGGTTCTGGTACAGTTTGCATATCTGTACAGCATACCAGGTGATCTAGATGACGCAATTCTGTCATAATTGACACTTTCACTAAATCTCCCTTGTGGAGAAGCCGTGAACATATGGACGGCCGGCACTAACGGCTGATTGAACTGACGAATGGTCGGCCTGAAAGTCCTGTTCTGGTAAAGCTGCCATATCTGGGTAGCGCATACCAAGTGGCATAGATAACTCAATTCCGTCATCTCTGATAATGTCACTAATTCTCCCTTGTTTTAAAATCACACCGACACGTATTTGACGTGACGGGAGGTGTACACCGGCGATACCGACTAATTTGTCTGGTATATGGTCGGACGGAATGTCGGCGAAGGTCCGGCTATGACCGGCACCTGCCTCTCGAATGGTCTGATTGGACGGAGATACATCTGTAACATCTCTCTCATGGTAGTGATATGAAACCAG
This sequence comes from Unio pictorum, assembly GCA_030141615.1. NCBI lineage: Eukaryota > Metazoa > Mollusca > Bivalvia > Unionida > Unionidae > Unio > Unio pictorum. The sequence goes on from JARLTB010000113.1 coordinate 11,930,664, forward strand.
TAGTACAGATTGACTGACGGGTACATCACTATAATCTCCGTAAATCCGATGTACAGCCGGTGCAGGTTGATGTCGGCTGGAAGACCGGTGCCATTTGGGCTGAACGGTCGTTGCCGGATGGACGGCCGGTGCAGGTTGATGCCGGCTGGAAGGTCGGTTGCACGACCGGTGCCATTTGGGCTGAACGGTCGTTGCCGGATGGACGGCGGGTGCAGGTTGATGCCGGCTGGAAGGTCGGCTGGACGACCGGTGCCATTTGGGCTGAACGGTCGTTGCCGGATGGACGGCCTGCATAGGTTGATGCCGGCTGGAAGGTCGGCTGGACGACCGGTGCCATTTGGGCTGAACGGTCATTGCCGGATGGACGGCCGGTGCCGGTTGATGCCGGCTGGAAGGTTGGCTGGACGACCGGTACCATTTGGTCTGACCGGTCGTTGCCATTTGATGCAGGCTGGAAGGTCGGCTGGACGACCGGTGCCATTTGGGCTGAACGGCCGGTGCCGGTTGATGCCGGCTGGAAGGTCGGTGCCTGTTGATGCAGGCTGAAAGGGCGGCTGGCCGGCCGGTGCCATTTTGGCTGAACGGCCGGTGCCTGTTGATGCCAGCTGGAAAGTCGGCTGGCCGTCCGGTGCCATTTGGGCTGAACGGACAGTGCCGGATGTACGGCTAGTGCCGGTTGGTGCCTGCTGAAGTGTCGGCTGAACTGACGGTGTCGGCTGGACGGCCGGCTGGACGGCCGGCGAAAGTGCATAATAAAATGGATCCAATTGATCCAGCCTAGACTCCATGCATCCGGACTTGCAGGCCCGAAAGCCATGCATGGACCTGCGGTGAAATTTACATCCACTGGGCATCCTAAACCATGTCAACATAATTTCCTCCATTTCCACATTGCCAACACCCATTTTGCCATTCATGCCTTCGTTGTCGACTTTGCTACTGAAACGACAAAAGAAGAGAACAAAGCACAAATTAAAAAATTCAGCATATTATTAATTCGATAATACTAAAACCGTTATTAACGGAGTAGTCAAATTATTCCGTGCCATGTTAACTCTTAATGACCACACTAGTTATCACCGTGAGCATGCAGGTCGTTCAAGACGAAGTCTACTGAAACGAAAAAGATGATAAACAAAGCACAAATTAACAATTCAGTACGCTATTAAGTCGCTATTCCATAACTGTAACTAACGGAGGAAGCGAAATGATTAAGTGTCGCGTGAATTCGTGACTACAACACGAAATTCCGCCATTAAATAGTCGCAACTGGTCGTTCAGAGACGAAGTCTACTGAAACGGAAAGAAGATAAACAAAGCACAAATTAACAATTCAGTACGCTATTAAGTCGCTATTCCATAACCGTAACTAACGAAGGAAGCGAGATGATTAAGTGTCGCGTGAATTCGTGACTACAACACGAAATTCCGCCATTAAATAGTCGCAACTGGTCATTCAGAGACGAAGTCTACTGAAACGGAAAGAAGATAAACAAAGCACAAATTAACAATTCAGTACGCTATTAAGTCGCTATTCCATAACCGTAACTAACGGAGGAAGCGAAATGATTAAGTGTCACGTGAATTCGTGACTACAACACGAAGTCCGCCATTAAATAGTCGCAATTGGTCGTTCAAAGAAGATAAATAAAGCACACATTATCAATGCAGTACGTTATTAGTCGCTAATATCGTAAACGTTACATACGGAATAAGCGAAATTATTGAGTACTACATGTATTACATGCTAGTACCGCCATAAGCGTGCTTTGACCACGTTGCAACCTGGTCCGAAGTCTAGAAAAGGTGACAAAGTCACTCAAATTGGAAAATATTGTAAAATAATGTATACGAATGATTATCCAACACAGTAATTCCAAATTTAACTTCGGATGGTCAGAATTTACACTAAGATGGCTTGGATTCATTGGAGGTCTAATTGTACGTGTTTGCACGCAACAAACGAAGCTAAAAAACTAAAGAAGCAACACCTAGCAAGCGGCAAGGGGAGGTAAGGGGCAAGAGTTATTGCCCTTTGTCTATATGACATAGACAGGAAAGACGAATTTTCGTCTTTTGGTAGGGCTGGATTCGCGAGGTAGCAGGCTAATATCCCTAAAGTAATGTGATTGGGGAACGTATTCAAAGGAGAAAGTAGTCCACTGAGTTGCTGCTATTGGTCCCACCAATTGTAAGCGAGTCTTTTTGGATGATCTCAGAGATAGAAACTAGAAAATTTTGACCATAGCTTGTATAATATCAGTTAAGGAAATTTAATATACCCAAATGCACTACTTATCAAGGAATGCACTAACTGCAATAGTAAATATGCTAAACTTAATGTTGGGTTAATTGCCTGCATGGATAATGAATAAATCATCTTATCCAGCTGTTGTGGTTGTTTTGAGTTTAATGCCATATTCAGGAAGATTGTTGAAAAATGGTGTGCAGTATATACAGCAGAGGAGGAATAACCAGTGACCCATGAGAAGTTATTAATCTTTCTCATGTACTCACATCTTATCCAGGTTGATAGATCCTGAGCTGAGATATAAACCTTTGCCTCTAGCAGAAGTAAGTAGCCAATGAGAACTCCCACTCCACACTTGCTCCTTTTTTATATGTATCACTTCAAAGCCCTCAATGGATCCTGAAGATAACCATGAATTGAGGTGTTCAGGATGCAAGGAGGTCTCAACACAAAAGTGGAAGCCTGTTATTGGCAATATGGTCATCATGAGTAATATTAACACATCCCATAAAACTGTAATTGATCATGTCAACTGACAAAGCACACATTTCACTGGTCCTGCCTGCTGTAGCTAGAAAAAGTGGGAAGTAGCTTTGAGATGCGAGGTAAGCCAATGATGCTCTCATGAGCGATCCAAACAGTGCCTAATTCAACCATGTCAGAACACACAATTTGATTCTGCTCTGGGATTAGAACCAGTGTCTTCACCAATTACAAATCAAACTTGTCTAGAAGATACAATGATGGCCTGATTTTATGTTATCAACAATCTCTACTAACCTTTTCTGATGAAGAGTGTTTGTTTTTCTCACTGCAGGACATTGGCCTTGAATGGGTCTTTTGTGATGTCTGTCGGGTTGTTGGACAATTTTGAAGTGGTGTTGAATGTGGTATGGTAGTCTTCTCAAATGACTTACTGGTTCAAAATATCATTAGAGCAAACTCTTTTCCATTTGATAGAAAGAAGTGGAGTCTTCCTCCTAGCCAGGGTAATTGAAAAGGGTGGCCTGAGAATGGTGTCATTTTTGTCTGCAAGGAGATTATTGTGGAAAGAAACAGGGGCCAAAATGATCCACCATTTGCAGACTGGTTCCCTTTCTTATGTGTCTTAGGGGTTAAGGTATCAATGGATCCTGAAACTCTGAAGGAAGCTATTAGTATAACAGAAGGCGGTGGACATACTTCTGCTGGTGACAAGCAAAAGTCTTCTTCAATTGATGGTTTCTTGTATCATTAGGTTTAGCATGAGCAATGAAACTAGTGAGATTAATTCATTTGTCTCTAGAGAAGTGTGGTTGTGCCAATGCATCCTGTACAATATTAGGTGGTATTTGTGAAGATTGTAGACAGTGATGGAAAATTATACAAGAAGTTAACCTTGATTGAAATAATGTAACTTTCTGTTGATCTCTAAGCAAATGTCCTCTCTATCCTTAGCTTAGTTTTGGGCTTCCATAACTGAAACATCTCCAAAACTGGAACCACAACAGTTTGTTTTGACTGACTGTCCTATTGCCACTGGATGATGACCCTGAGTGGCAAAGGAATGAAGGAGCTAGAGATGTACAAATTCCTTCTGTAAATGGTACAAAGTGATCTACTGCTTTTGATCAAGTTGAATCTATATTAAGTAGGTATAAAAAAAAATAAAACTTGGCCTGCAGTTATGAACAGGGCATCTTATGGGACTAGTATGGGTTGACTGATTCTAAGAATGCTATTGTTCTGATGTCAAGAGAGGAAACTAGAGAACAAGATTCCCTTAATTGACATTAAAAGATTGATTTTGGTGCTGATTTTTTTAAATCAGCGGTTGGCATTTGATAGTCTCGAGAGGCAATGGAAGTTCACCCATGAAAGATGTCTCGGTTGTTGATTGTGCAGTGTCTGTAGTGGTTATCGAGCCCAACATGGGAGTGGCAGTCCTTGCTGCATTTGAAAGCTGAGTCTGGTGTGTGTTGGAGCTGCTTGTTCTTCCTCCATGATTACTTTTCATCAGCAAGCATGTAATCGCCGGCTTACAAACCAGTGATCAGAGGGTGTCACAAGCTGTGCCTGTATAGAGCAACCTCTTCCCAGGTGTTGACGTAAGATGTCAAGGGCTTTTATGTCTTACTTACAGACATCTTTGAAGCAATGTGGCTGTCCTATCAACGTTTTGCCAGAGACATGTTAAGAATAATGAAGGTCTGTATGGATCTGTCTGTCATCCATCTGATGTATATGGTTCAGCCATCTGATGCGACGTTGGCAGAGGAGTGTAACCATGCTGGGAATCTTGGCATGTTCAAGTACCTTGTTGTTTGTTACTCGATCACTCCAAGTGATCCCGAGTATGTGCTCACAAGTTTCACTGGCATACAGGAGAGTGCTTAGCATGCAGGCAAGGTAGTGTTCAGGGTCAGCATGCTGTTATTCCACACTCTCTGTGACAACCTGGAGAGTTGTTGATAGCTTTCAAATCCACTTGTTGAGCTCAGCAGCAATCTTTAAGTTGATGGTGATGGTAGAGCTGAGGTAATTGAACTGATGACTACCTCAAGTTCATAGTTGTTGATGATAATGGTTGGGGGGTCTGCATTCTGAGTCATTACGTTTGTTTTCTTTAGGCTGCTGGTCAGCCCAAACTCACTTCATGCTTTGGAAAAGTGGTCCATCAGGTGATGTAACTCAGCTCCTGCGTGAGTGGCTAGGGTAGCATCATCTGGCAAGAGCATGTCCCTGATGCTTGCTTCATGCACTTTGCTCTTTGTCTTAAAACATGCTAATTTGAACAGTTGCAGCAGTTGTATTCCCAAAGAATTATGATTGGGTAATGAATTTTAAGAAAAAAATAGGTGATGTGTTTCTGAGCAATTTAATCCGTTGAAGATATACACAAACAGAAAAGTTTGTATTTATATCCTCTCATGCAACTTAATGTGGCAATAAAAACTGATTCGGACAACACAAGAAAACCCCATTTTGTTGTGACAGTTTGTTAATGGAGGCTACTTAATATAAGAATAAGGGTTATCTCCCATGAGTGCAAAATTTATAGCTGTAGTGTTCTATATTAAAAAAAGAAAATTGATGTCAAATCTGGAAAGAAAATCTTCTAAAGGTGTAGATGTTGTATTCTAAGATATGACACTTGGGAACAACATTAACTTAAAACTGTAACAATAAAAGTTATGACCCACCAAATTTTAACATATTCGCTAACAGGTAATTATTATGTACATACCTGTTAAAGTCGTGTAGATATTCATCTATAAGAAAGTATGTGATAAGTGTGGATGTGTTATTTAGGCATTGGATGGTGGAATTCATATAGGATGTGTTTCCCAAGTTTTTGAGACCTGTCAGGCCACGATCCTAGAGAAACAGAAAAATTGAATGCAAAATATTACAATGATCTCACTTCAGGAATAGGACACTGAATATTTTATTGATTCAAGTTTTGCAAAACTACAATTTATTTGACACCCATAAGCTCAATATTCACAATATCTGTTCAATATTTTTTAAAAACTAATGTTACAATTATCCCTCAGATATATGTGAGATCCAATATTAAAATTCATTCAAGAATGATGAGAAGCAAAAAATACAAAGAATACATATAAATCGTACCTCTTGTTAATTCATAGTTTGTGTACAAGATTTGGGAGAATACATTTTTAAACCTCAAGATAATTAACCAATTTCTGAATAACAAACACATGGATAAAATAAATTCTGACAAAACTTCTTAGCACACATTTGTAATTCAGAATGTTCATTCAAAATATGGTAAAAAGGGTCCTAATGTCCCCTATCATTTAAAAAATGTGAAGTAAATTGGAAAAGAAATATGAATAGCAAATACCTACAACTGTACAGTCTACATAAAACACAATTTTCTTCTATTTCCTTGTCAACTGTTTAGGTCACAGTTAATTTAGTTGATAAGACATTTTTTGCAATAGGTACTTTAGTCTGAATCAACAACGATTGATTCAAAGTATATCAGGCGGGAAAACTGAATATCTAATGCATCATTATAATATATCAATAACCTGTAATTACTATCTACCTCTGTTGTTATATCCCTTCCATACTGGGACTTTAATTGCTAATTATTGAGTAAGCATTCCCCATAGGAAGTTTTTTCAGAAATATAAGTGAACATGTTTTCCTTGTAATAGAGTGAAATTGATTGCTGTATGCTTTGTTGGCATAAGAACACTCTAGTCAATCAACCCAAGATATACTCAGTTCAGTCTAAAATCAACCACAACAATCTTTTATGCTATGTTTCTCAAGTCTATTTTATGTACTCTATTGGTACCATGGATGTAACCATGTTGATCTAAAGATGAAAAGCACCAGGGCCACTAGCACAAAGGCTAGCCCAGACTGAAATCTGCTATTACAAAAAAAGCATGTAATTAAGGTGATACATTTAGGGCTTTTGCATGCATTAATCCTAAACCATGTATTGAGAAAATTTCAAAAAGCATTTTTTATTTCAAACAATCTTCACTAGTCAAGGTAACGATGTGATTGATAAACAGACCTTTATGTAAAATTTCATAAATATGTCAAATCTGCAACTACAAATCTCAAATATTTAAGACTAATTATTTCTTTATGAAAATTAAATTTGAATGGAATTTAAAAAGGACAGATCAAATACTTTTTTTTCTTTAAATGTTTATTGGACATGAGTATCTAAAGACATTACATACCACATTTCCATAGACTGGATTTAGATCTCTTCTCAGAACTGGAGTTACAATACGGACTGGTTCTTGTCTGAAATTAACCCAGTATGGAATTAAAGATATGCAAACGGTGATACTTTTCTTATGGATACAATTTACCTCAAACTCTGAAAAGTTAAAACCATGTTTTTATACTGCTTGAAAACAGCTTACTATAAAAATGGATGTAAAAAAAGAACTGGAACTGCCCAAATGTCACTGATACAGATTTAGGTATGTTTCACAGACATGATGTTTGTCTTCCATAAAAAACTGAAAAATTGTTAGAGGGGGGGGGGGGGGTCTGGAGGGGCAGTGCATTTAATAAAAGACTGCTGATGCATTTTATGATCATAAAATAAAACAAAAAAAATCAGTTGAAAACTAATAAACCTACTAGCTTCTTCTTTCCAATTGCCATCAGTTTCCATTACAGGAAAATTCATTGGATGAATTTAAACCTTGGACCAATCAGAATACTCTTTATGAGAGTCACATGCTAACTAATATATGGAACGAATAATTTACAAGGTTCGTTGCAAATTGGAACTGGACAGACTGTTTTAAAAAAAAACGGATTAGAGATAATATAACAAAACGGACAATATCAAGAAAAACGGAGCAAAATTATCTTTTTTCACTACTAATACAACACCTTAAAAGTTTGATTATTTCTTTGAATGAATGTAATAGAATAATGCATGTACATGCTAGCATATTAATTAAATTTAATAATTAACTGGGTCAAAGATCAATAAAATTACTTCTTTGCTGTCCTTTAAGTACATTTTTTCCAATAAAATTGCTACACAAACAGAATTACTGATCCTAAAAATAGACAATTTGACCTGTGAAATTGGATGGAAATGACATGCAAATGAAACAATAAATGAAAGAAAATGGAAAATGAAGAACAAGAACAATGAATGACAAACAAAAAAATGGAATGAAATATTACCGTAATATATTTCATAAACAGATTTTAAAAACTATTTACACATATTAGAGGTAAAAATTTCCATTGCAGAATATACTGCGTGCTAAACCAGGCCTCGAGTCTTTTCTCTGGCATAGGTTTCACAAACTGATATTTTTTAAAATAACTGCCACTGATGTAATGCCATTATTATTAGTAGTTGCAGACATACAAAATCCTGTATCAAAATCAAATAAAAGAGGAAACAATGCATGAAGTTATAATTTTTTCTGTTTTACATTTGATAAAATAAAATTTACTTTTAACATTAAAAAGATCTAAAAGTCATGGTTATCCTGTTTAGTACTTTCAAAAATGGAAATCCTGACTTAAACTACAAATGAAAGGAAATTAAAAGAAAGACTGAATGGCAGCAATAAACACAAAATAAGAATGCGATCCGAGACAACAAAAAAAATGATGACTAGCTGAATAATAAATGCGTATGGAATGCAAACAGAATAAACAGATACAGCAAAAATGTGTAAAAGCAAACAAAATGCAGATTTTGGTAAAATTAACCATATCAGGATCCATACAATATTTAGTATTTATACATTTCTTGAGGTTTGTCTTGTCCCCTACTTAAAATAATCACTTATATTTATATCAAATCGGCTGTAACGCAAATAACTATTTTATTTGAAAAAATTACTACTTAAAGCAAGAGATTTTGAAAAGTGGAAACTGGCAAATAACTGCATATGTTAAAACTAATGGTATTATCTTGATAATATGCATGTCATTACAATGAGAATAGGATTGTAAGAGTAGCAAAACTAGAAATGTACTGTTACTCTAGTATATTCGTAAGTAACTAATATAAATTATATACCTAATTTCCGGTGTTTTGGAGCGATCCACAGATGGTTGAACCTTTTTCTCTCTGACTTCTTCCTCCACCAACTTATTAATGTTGGGGGAGGAACTAGATCTCTTGAGACCTCCCCCATACCGACTTAGATCTGACGGCTCATCCTTCAGCTTACTCATGAATGTGTTAGAGCTGACCTGACCTACAACATATCAAGTGTACAATCAGAAATAAATACATCAAGTATATAATTAAAACCACTATTATTCTTGCTATTTTATACAAGAACTAAGTTCATAACAAGAGTAATGCAAAATTTTAACATTTGCTTTCAATGATGCAGCTGCCAGCAGTAAGCCACATTAATGTTAAAATCTTCCTAATACTGTAAATATGGAAATATAACTAAAGTTGAACTGTAAACATATTGTGCCAGCAGATAAGGGTCTTGTGTTTTACTGATTGCCCCACAAAATAAACAAATGTGTGTGTGTGTGCATTTGTAAAACCGGCGAAACAGGGACATCAGTGTGAATACACACCAACATATTTATTTGTCTGAAAAGGAATTGTCCATCTTGGATACTTCGCTGGAATTCGAACTTAGAACTATTTGGCCATTTTATTACCGGGACTTTTGCAATTTCTCTAGTGGATACTATTTTGAATTATTTTGGAATTGATTCTTAAAACATTAAGTTTATTTTTCTTTTCTGAAAATATTTGTACTCAATAAATTGTTTATTAAGTTTTATAAGCTTGTTATTTTCACTCTTTCTATGTTACTTTTTATTCGAGCCTAAGCACGTAACACAGAAATTGGTGCGCTCGTCCGAAATTGAGATAAATTGGAATTTGGCTAGAAATTTTTTCAGAAAACTTTTGTTTTAAATTTGAATACCCCTAGTTTCTGAAATTTTTTAAAATCTTTAGTGAGATTGAGACAGGCTTGTATTAAATGACATCTAAAGTAGAAATATTTCTTTCTAATCCTACTCAGGAGCAATTAGATCTTTTAAAAAAAGATGAGTTGATTCAACTTGCCAGAAAATATGATCTTTCTGAAGAAAAGGCTTCTTTAAAGAAACAAGATATCAAAAAAATTTTGGTCTAATATTTGGTAGAAGAGAATGTTTTGGAAAAAAGTGCTTTGATTTCGGTCAGTAAGTCTGCATCAGACTCTGACATTAAATTAAAGGAATTAGAATTAAAATTCAAGATGGAATTAGAGTTGAAGAAGCTGGAATTTCAGGAAAGGGAGAGCGAGAGACAGGAAAGGGACAAAGAAAGACAATATGACAAAGAGGAGAAAGAAAGACAATTACAATATGACAAAGAAAGGGAATATCAATATAGAATGAAGGAATTAAAGCTGGCAAGTGAAAAACACCATCATACTTCAAATCCAAATTTAAGTTTTGATTTAACAAGGAATATTAGATTAGTGCCTCCTTTCAGAGAAAAAGTAGACAAATACTTCATTCATTTTGAAAAAGTTGCAGAAAATTTAAAACAGCCAAGGGAGCATTGGACTCAGTTATTGCAATGTGCACTCACTGGTAAGGCTAGTGAGATTTACACTTCACTGTCTGTTCTCCAAAGTGGTGACTATGATGTAGTTAAAGAATGCATTTTAAGGGGTTATGAGTGTCGAATTTGCTAGAGAAAAAAAACAGTTGTTTGATAGATGGTGCTCAGCCAAGAAAGTCAAACAAGATTATCAAAATCTCAAGCAAATGATATTAATTGAAGAGTTCAAAAACTGTGTCCATAGTGACGTTAATACTTATCTCGATGAGGATAGAATTGAAACCTTGGAGAATGCTGCTCGAGCTGCTGATGAATATTCTTTGACATATAAAGTTAATTTTGTTAACAAGACTTCTACTCAACATTCTTCTGGCAGAAAAGTATTTCAGCCTAATACCAGCCCTTTAAAAACTCAAACTTGCACAACTTTCAAAAATCAAACTTCAGAGAAGCTTGATTCTAGATCCTTGTCTCTACCGACGTGTACCTATTGCAAGAAAAAAGGACACGTTATTTCTGATTGCTACAAATTGAAAAATAAGCATCAGAATCAAGACAGACCTATCCCAAACGCTCTTATTTCTAAGAGGTGGAGGTCACGGTCATGTATTGAAAGCAATACATTTGTTGGGTCTAATAAATCCCAGTCTGATTTTATTATGGAGAATTATCAACCATTCATATTGAAGGGTTCTATATCATTCTTGGGTGATTCAGCCAATCCCACCCCTATTAAAATTGTAAGGGACACAGGAGCTTCTTAGAGTCTCTTATTGTCAGGTACTTTGCCTTTTTCTGAGAAGTCTTCTTCTAATGAAAGTGTTCTTATTCAGGGAGTAGAGTGGGGCTTTGTTAATGTTCATCTCCATTGTGTTAATTTGTCATCAGACTTAATATCAAACCCTGTGACAGTCAGAACAGTCTCAGTTTTACCAGTTGAGGGCATTCATTTATTGCTAGGCAACGACTTAGCTGGGGACAAGGTTGTGGTTAATCCACTTGTAACTGACAAGCCTGATTTGGATCAGAAAGCTGATACGATTGAAAAAGAATTCCCTGATATATTTCAAGCTTGTGCGGTCGGTTACCAGAGCTATGGCAAAGAAAGCTCTTGAGAATGATGTTTTGATGAAGACAGTATTCCTTTAGCTGACACGTGTATAGGTCAGGCTTTTGATGAGGTCACTTTTACTCTTTGTTTGGATCTATCAGAAGGTATTGATCATAGTGATCCTCTTTTAACAACTCATTCTCTTTATTCTAATCAAGGTGATAAATGACAATCACTTGTTGTCGAACAGGAAAAAGATCCTGAGATCTCCTGTTTGTTTCAAAAGGCCTTAAGTGAGACTGAAGCCACTGAAGTTCCTGTCTGTTATTTCATTAAAAATGGAATCCTTATGAGAAAATGGAGACCTCCCAAGGTACCTGCTGGTGATGAGTGGTCGGTGAACTATCAAACAGTAGTTCCAACACCTTACCGACAGGAAATACTTAATCTGGCCCATGAAACTCCTTTGGCTGGTCATTTAGGGATTAACAAAACTTATCACAAGATCTTGACTCACTTCTATTGGCCAAAAATTAAAAGTGATGTCAAATACTGTAGATCTTGTCATACTTGTCAAATGGTAGGAAAACCCAATCAGAAGATACCTAAGGCTCATCTACAACTTATTCCTGACTTTGACGAACCATTTAGTAGAATTATGGTAGATTGTGTAGGTCCCTTACCCAAGACCAAGTCAGGTAACCAATACCTGTTGACCATTATGTGTGCATCAACAAGGTTTCCAGAAGCAATTCCGTTAAGGAATATAAAATCTAAAACAATAGTAAAAGCTTTGATAAAGTTTTTTACTCAGTATGGCCTTCCCAAATCTGTTCAGTCTGATGAAGGTTCAAACTTCATGTCTGGAATTTTCTAACAAGTTATGTATGAATTAGGCATTCAGCAATTCAAATCTTCTGCCTATCACCCTGAGAGCCAAGGGGCATTAGAAAGATTCCATCAGACTTTGAAAAATATGATTCAATCATATTGTTTTGATATGAATAAAGATTTGGATGAAGGCATTCATTTACTATTGTTTGCCGTTAGAGAATCAGTTCAAGAATATAGGCTTCAGTCCCTTTGAACTGGTTTTTGGACACACTGTGCGTGGACCATTGAAGTTATTGAAAGAGAAACTTCTCTCTAATGAAGATACTGAGATCAATCTTCTTGATTATGTTTCTGATTTTAGATACAAGTTGTCAAAGGCTTTGTGAGGTCGCAAGAGCAAATCTGCACTATGCTCAATCTAAAATGAAATAAAGATATGATAAAAAATCAAAGGAAAGGAGTTTTCAGCCTGGTGATAGAGTCCTGGCTCTCTTACCAATGCCACAAAATCCTCTTCAGGCCAAATATTATGGTCACTACACAGTTGACAGGAAAATTAATGACTTAAATTACATCATAAATACTCCTGGGAGGCACAAACAAAAACAACTCTGCCATATAAACATGCTAAAAGAGTATATTGAAAGAGATAGCCATGTTAAACCTGTAATTAATTTAGTTTTACCTGTCCCACTCATTGAAGAAATATCAGATTCTGTTGATATTGTAATGATGAATCTTTGTAATTCAGAAATTAGAAAAGATCTAGACCAGAAACTTTCACATTTACAAGTGCAAGAAAGAAATGAATTGAAACAGTTATTATTTGAATATGAGCACTTATTTCCAGATATTCCTACAAGGACAAACAAATATTTTCATGAAGATGAAATTGTAAATTCCAAACCTGTTAAACAACATCCATACAGGATGAATCCACTCAAACAGGAATACTTAAAAAAATAAATTCAATATTTGCTGGAGAATGGTTTTAGTGAGCCCAGTAAAAGTGACTGGAGTTCACCATGCATTCCAAAACCAGATAAAAATTTCCGTATGTGCCCTGAATATAGGAAGGTAAACAGTGTGACAAAAACAGATTCATTTCCATTACTAAGAATTGACGATTGTATTGATAAAATCGGGAATGCCAAGTATGTCACCAAATTTGACCTTCTGAAAGGATTTTGGCAGATTCCACTATCGGAAAGAGCAAAGGAAATCTCAGCATTTGTGACTCCAGATGGACTTTACCAATATAAAGTAATGCCATTCGGGATGAAAGGGTCACCAAGTACATTTCAACGTCTCATGAATATGATCACCACTGGTCTAGAAAATTGTTATGCCTATATAGATGACGTCATCATCTACAATGACACCTGGATAGAACATCTAGCAAAAATTCGAAAATTCTTTGACAGACTCACTGATGCATGTTTGACAATTAATTTATCTAAAAGTGAGTTCTGTCGTGCAAGTGTGACTTTTTTAGGACATACTGTGGGACATGGACAAGTTAAACCAATAGATGCTAAGGTTGAAGCTATTTCTAAATTCCCTGTGCCTGAAAATAGAAAGCAACTGATGCGGTTTTTAGGTATGGCCGGATACTATCGAAAATTTTGTTCAAATTTTTCTATAATTGCAGAACACCTGTCAAATTTATTAAAGAAGAAGAACAAGTTCTTTTGGACTGAAAAATGTCAGGAGGCTTTTGACAAGTTAAAAGCCATACTTGAAACAGCACCAGTTCTTGCAGCTCCAAATTTCAGTCAGTTTTTCAAATTATCTGTCGATACAAGTGATGTTGGTGTTGGAGCAGTTTTAATTCAAGAAGACAAAAATGGTATTGAATCAGCACCAGAGAAATTATTCAACTATCGAGAAGGAATGTTTGGCATTGACTTTGGCTTTAAAACATTTTGAAGTTTATCTAAATTCAGCTCCTTCTTTGATTATAGTTAATAGTGATCACAACCCACTTACTTTCATCGGCAAGATGAAAATAAAAATCAAAGATTACTAAGGTGGAGTTTGTTATTGCAAGAATATAATCTTGACATTCGGCACATCAAGGAAAAAGATAATATAATAGCAGACGCTCTTTCCCATGTATAACAATATCTTATATTTTATACACTATAATTTGTACAAGATTATTTTAACCTCGGGTGTAAATTGGTTTGTGGTAAAAAGAAAGTTTTATCATATAAATCTTTTTTTTTATTTTATGGGAGAAGGTGTTAAAGTATATTTTAATATAAGTCATTTATATTTATTGTTATTGTATGTCTGTTAGATTTAAATTTGGCATTTTAAGTTTTAAGATTCGTTCATTGAAGGGGGGCGGGTTACCTATACTTTCAGAGTAACACCAGGTGTTGACCTCATTTCTGACCTAGTTTCAGAGTTGTAAACAAGCTTATAAAATTATTGGTTGGTTCCAAGGACAAAATGGAGTAAAGTATAAAAATCTTTCTAATTTAGTTGGGTCATACACCGTTTACGTGATTTCTTGAACGTAAAATTGTTCTGAGAGATTCTAGAAGGACGTGACCTCTTTCTTGTTTACGTAAAAACAGGTATATAAGTGATGTTTTGGAGCAAGCTATTCAGTAGAAGAATTGGGCTTTTAGAATATTAAGTTGTGTCTTTTTGAGTTATTATAAATTACCTTGTACTGGAAATTGTGTCGATTCGTTTGGATTCAAGAGGATTTGTTTTGTTATTTGTCTGGAAAGGAATTGTGCTGGAGAAATTGTATTAACAAGAACTGACTAAATCAAGTGACATCATCTTCCATCTTGGATACTTCACTGGAATTCGAACTTAGAACTATTTGGACAATTTATTACTAGGATTTTTGCAATTTCTCTAGTGGATAATATTTTGAATTATTTTGGATTAATTTTGGAACTGATTCTTTTCTGAAAAATATTTGTACTCAATAAATTGTTTATTAAGTTTTACAAGCTTGTTATTTTCACCCTTTCTATGTTACTGTTTATTTGAGCCTAAGAACGTAACAGTATGCCAATGTTCATAACACTTATCACCAAATTAGACTGGGAACACAAGACAACTGAATAATATGTTTCATCCAGATATTATGCGTGTTGTTTGTTCAATGAGCACAAGATTTTAGCAGTTTATCTGTGTTTGTACGTTTTATCTTAATTTAAATGTGAGCCTACATTAGAAAATATCAATATGTGTTCATTCGGATGTGAATATTTTATTTTAAATTAAGTGGGAATACTAGAAATAATGTTATAATTTGATTGGTTTAAAAGTGTAATTTGAAACTTTTTGTTGGGTAAAATTGTACGCATGTGTAATATTGATTTTATATTTTGATTAATAAGTTGTAAAGACGGCGATTTGTGTGCTTACATTTAATTCAAATTTCTGCCTTTGTTACGTTTGTTGCAAGTATTAAACAATTACTACTGCCACAAAATAACATTGTTGTCACTGTTGACAAGAAGCATAATAACGAACAGGCTAACCAAAGAATAATACCATTTCCTGCAATAAACCGCATTATATTTAAATTCAACAAGTTAATTTTGAGACAATAGGAAGAAAAAAAAAATTATTATGAATATGTTGTTGGCACAAGTCAAGACACCCAAAATAAAGCTGTTTTCATACTCATATTTAGTGTTTCTCTGTTTAATTTAAATGTGCAAGATTGCTGATGTACAAATAATGTATATAACAAAAACATTCATTTAAATTATGTTTGACTCTGCAGTAAATTGTTAAACATTTCTCATCCTTTCCTCCATTTAATCAGCATTGTTTCGCATTCTCTACATACTCTCTCTCTCTCTCTCTCTCTCTCTCTCTCTCTCTCTCTCTCTCTCTATATATATATATATATATATATATATATATATATATATATATATATATATAATGTGCAGTCTCGTTAATCCGGACACATTCGTTCCCAGTGAATATGTCCGGATTAATGAGTTTTCCGGATAACTGAATCATGCAAATTTGTATACGTACATATATATGCTAGCTTTAAATGTAATTTACTGTAAATTCAATAACGGTTGAAATAAATTCATGAATACATCTGTTAATTTATTTACCATTATGTTATTTCGCAGTTAAATGCGTTATGGTAAAGTAATAAAATGCAGTCTTTTGTATAAGTCGTATTTTACAGTTGTTACAGTTGCTAATGACTGATGTCCCCATTTTATTCAGAAATGAAGCCATATACTGTCCACAGCTTAAATCTGTCAACTGTACAACTGAATTTGTATAGCCATCAGTAAACTGTGATTGTTACATACAACTGGTAAACATCAAAGAGGCTTAATGACAATTTTAATTTACTTACCATATGTTGGGTCAAAAAGCATCGATGATTTGATCCCAGTGTGTTTATTTAGTTATTAACACCCCATCGGCAAGTAGCTAAAACATACATTGTTTATACAATCGCTGGTTATAACATGGTAGCGCTACATAGTTACTGATAGTGGCCATACATTCTAAAGGGTTCCACTATTGTGTTTTATGTATTATTCTACTGACTGTATTTTCATATACAATTTTTCAAATGCTCTTATTTTTGGACATATTATTTCGAGATTATCGAGACAAATTTTAATTTAGTTTTACACTTTGGTCCCTGATTTTGATTTCCGGATTCGGAACGCAGATTTCTTGATTATGGAGCATATTAACATTTAGGGATTCCGTTCCCATTGAATTATGTCTAGATAGCGAGGTTTCCGGATAAACGGAGTCCAGATTAACGAGGCTCCACTTAATATATATATATATATATATATATATATATATATATATATATATATATATATATATATATATATATATTGTAATAAATTTGGAGTATGCATTTGACAGCGCCCTGTTTTTAAGCAATTCTTAGATTTATTTGTGTGATTATTTAGATTCGGCGCCATGGAAGTAGTCCTAGCCCAAAATAATTAGCCAATTATTAGGGGCATACGTCACAGACCTGAGTGTTAGTGAATTTGAACCATGCTAGGGTTCGTTAGTAGTGAATTTAGGTCCAAGCAAAATGACTGTCCCTGGTGTAACATAGTCCATATTAAAATCTAATGGTGTATAATAGTGTTGTGGTTGAAATGCCAATATTTACGGTAGGAGACCAGTAAATTATGCAATGAATCAATAAGTTGGGACTTGGTAGATACCGTTTATGTGTCCATAGTGGAAAATAGGCGTAATACTATACGCATGATACGCCATAAAATGTGTGGATTGACTGGCCTAGGACAGTTAGAAAGGGAATACTAGTATATTTTCTATGGCATAACGAGCTGGCGGTATGGAAATCTGATGATAATGAAGAAAAACCATGCAAAGGTGAGGTTAATGGTCTTATGGGCAAGTAGTTTTAACTGTGGTCACCAATTGATTAGAGAAAAATTTATTAAATAAAGCAGACACATCTGACTTTCCATTTTACAACTCAAGTTGTATCGAAGTCTTTGGAAATATGGGAAAACATATGATTTCCAGCAGGATTCGCGCCAGGGTTTTGACACCGCTTGGTCAAGTGAATACCCCTGTCACTGTAACAATATACATATATACAGGGAGGGCAAACGAGAGGAAGACAGAGGAAAAGATGGGAGGATAACATCTCGGAGTGGACAGGTCTGAAGGTGAGTGACACAGTGAGAGTATCAGAGAACAGATTGGTATGGAGAAAGCTGATTGTCAGGTCATCAGTGGTGCCATCCCTGGATTATATAGAGAATACTTGATAATTGTGGACAGAATTAATATTTAATGCAAATAATACTATCATACAGTTAGAGAGGTTTTAATTCATACTCTATTGAGATTCACCACGCGGGTGAAAAGGAACCCATGGAATATGGGTGTGTGCAGGCAAAACAAACGGTGCCGTTACCCGCTGACCAAGGTTCGATCCTCTGTAGAGTACGATCTTTTTTTCATCTAACCTGTATGATAGTATTATTTGTATTATATAATAATAATAATAATAATAATAATAATAATACAAACACTGAACATGAAATTTCAGTTTAGTTTTTTTTTTAACATGGAATGAACTACGTAAATGAGTTCAAATTAATGCGGTATTTTTTCCCCTCATTTAACAGTTATGTAGAATCACAATACATATTTATGGAATGTCCCCCATTTCTGACACTGTGTGTATATTTGTGTGTCCCCGTTCTGATGGTAAAATTTCTGATACATTATTTGCAGGAAATCAACTGCAAATCAATTATAAATGACACATATATATATCATATGCATGGTAAAAAAAATCTTTCTTTCCCAAAGTTTGCTAAAATAACGATGTCCCCGATTTGATAGTAAAAATCTTATGTCCCCGTTTTGTATGTTTTACAAGTATGTATATATATATATATATATATATATATATATATATATATATATATATATATATATATATATATGTATGTATGTATGTGTGTGTGTGTGTGTGTGTGTGTGTGTGTGTGTGTGTGTGTGTGTGTGTATTTTGTTTTAAAATCTGTCATTAGCAAACTCTAATGCTTTGATATCTTTTTTTCATCTAACCTGTATGATAGTATTATTTGTATTATATAATAATAATAATAATAATAATAATAATACAAACACTGAACATGAAATTTCAGTTTAGTTTTTTTAACATGGAATGAACTATGTAAATGAGTTCGGATTAATGCGGTATTTGTTTTCCTCATTTAACAGTTATGTAGAATCACAATACATGTTTATGGAATGTCCCCCATTTGACTGTATAATGTCTGACACTGTGTGTATATTTGTGTGTCCCCGTTCTGATGGTAAAATTTCTGATACATTATTTGCAGGAAATCAACCGCAAATCAATTATAAGTGACATATATATCATATGCATGGTAAAATAAATCTTTCTTTCCCAAAGTTTGCTAAAATAATGATGTCCCCAATTTGATAGTAAAAGTCTTATATCCCCAATTTGTATGTTTTACAAGTCTGTGTGTGTGTGTATATATAAATAGGTAGGTAGGTAGGTATGTAGGTAGGTAAGTTTATGTGTGTTTGTGTGTATATATATATGTATTTTTTTAAAAAATCTGTCATTAGCAAACTCTAATGCTTTGATATCTTTTTCTCCAATAACTAATTTTTGAAGCTATGTTACTATTACCTTGTCCTGGTGTAACAAACGGTGGTTCCCAATGAGTCGTGCCTGAATTGTGATTGAGATAGAAGTATCTTCTTGTGTTTGGATCCAATCTTTTTTCCCAGCCAGGAGGAAGGTTTGGAGATGGTATTGTCTTTGATGTGTGTCTCTCTTCTGAAAATGATGGAATGTTCAGCAGTCATGAATAATTATTAGTCAGATGTCCTTTTATTCTTCAAAATGAAAATTCATCAGAGACAACACGCACATGCATTTATTTGTCATCTAAAAAGAAAAGCTACTGAAAATACCAACTCAACATTTACAAATTTAGCAAACAGAAGGAGACTCACTCACATGGTTTTAAATCTGACCTTCCCTAATTGCATGCTGATTATTTATCCCATCATCATGCTCAGCCAATGAAAGCATATATCAACATGAAGAAGTGATTAAGGTTTGTTCCTTGTGATCTAGTGAATACTTTACTAATCATGTAATAACCACTTTTACACAAAGTGTCACTGTTGCTTCACATCTTGTCTCATGTGATCCAATATGAAGTATACACTTCTGGTGTCTCATGAATTGAGATCTGTTACATTCAATTCTGATTGGGATTTATAGTTTGTTCCAGTCCAGAGCAAAACAACAACCACAAATCAGAACTGTAGCTTATTCACTTCATGCCACACCAGAAGTATGGCATCCAAACTCAATATCTAACTACAAAGCAATAGAAAAACTTTGTAAAAATATGGCTAGTAAAGAACTTAAACTGAAAATGGGGAGCAATTTTTGATTATCTCCTTTTGTTCTGAATCAGTGAGTGAACATGTTGACGGGATCGAAGAAAAATTAGCATACAATTAGCAAATAGCATGAGTCATAGTCACCTTGTTAATTATTAGGGAAAAATGCTAGGGTTGGCAATGAGAAACAGGGATGGTCAGCCAACCAGAAACATATTTTTGGGATGAGTGAGTGGTATCCCTAGTCCTGCATCGAATCAAATGAAGCACAAGAAATGGTCTAAATGGTTGAGTAAAAGTCACTGATACCTGACAGGCAGTCTATTTTGAAGTATTTATTTTATCATGTCAAAGATGATAATGGCATATAAATAGATGACAAGTATATTGGTCTGTAAGCTATACACTAGACATTCCACCAGTATTTCAACACATAGAATGGCACCACTTTACCACTAAGAAACCTTTTAAATATGAAAAGCCCATAAAGTTTGGATGTGGTTCAGTAAGATATATCATTATAGGCTGTGTATTGTCAATCAAACTGATACACAGCAGAGATATTTTGTTTCACACCTACTAATCACACCTGGGAAATAACTTTCACTGTTACTAATAATTAATCTACTGATAGGATTGAATAAACTGTTCATATGCTGTATAAATACAGTGCATACATAAATGCTTAAATGTTATATGATGAAGGAAGCAGAACACATCAGTGAAGGTTTAGTGTTTATATACAAATTGAAGCTTCTTTTCTCATGCAACTTAGCACAGAAATTGTAGGTGTCATGTATATAGAGCATTACACTGGATACCATCTTTCAAAGAGCTACCTAGTACAGAGTCCATAGTGTATATAATCTCTTTCTAATCTTTACTATTTGGTAATCTATTAATCTTCAAAGCCAATGCATTTCTCTTTTTTTTTTTTATTAAATCTGAGATTGCCTGTATATTTACCTTTCAAAGGTCTAATTTTCTCCTCTGCATGTGTTTGTGCCTTTTCTGCTTGGGCTTTTTCTGCTTTTTCCATTTCTTCTTGCTCCCTCTGTACTCTCTCTTTTTCTAGTCTTTCCTTCTCCAGCCTTTCTTGCTCTAGCCTGTTCCTTTCCTCCGTCTCCTTCTGTGCAGCTAATCTCTTCTGTTCTTCAAGGGCAGCTTGTTTTTCCTTTTCAATGAGAAGCTGTTTCTCTTTCTCCTGTAGTCTTTGTTCCTCTAACAACCTCTCCTGCCTCTCTTTTTCCAATTGTTCTTGTTCCTTCTAAACGAGAAATCGAAACATACTATATTACACCATAATATCATGATGAAAAGATCTGATCCTGCACAAACGTATGGAAGTCATTTTACATGAACACATTTAAATATTGTATGTTAATCAGGTTGAGTACAATGGTGAAATTTCCTAAGCTTTATATACAAACATGCACAGTAATGCATAATGAATGATATTTAGATAGTGTCTTATGAACACTGGAGAGAAAATATAATCACAGTGCACATCAATGCAGTTACAAGTACAGTGTTTGACAGTATGTTAAGTTCTGAAAGTGAAGATCAATGAAGTGATCAAGGCTGTCAGTGTTAACCAGCTCTGAGCATCAATATGTGCATGGAATGGTCAGAAACAATGTTCGAGTATGAGTGGGAAATTTGTTGTTTTAAACATCCTGCTTATGTATAATTTTCATAGAGGGAACTAAACAAACCCCAGGCCCAGAATCAATGCTTCACTGAAAACACAACAGATGAGGTTGACTGTGAAATTTACCATGAGTTAACACAATGACAACTATGAAAATGGAGATGGAAACACTTGGAAAATATCTGACAAAATGTTTGATGTGGTCCACCAGGAAATCAATGATGTACAGGGCACTGTCAATGAATGTGTTTTTATCTCATCAAGAACAAAGAACCTGAGGAGGAAACTTTTGTTTACAGGCCAAAGTGAGTATTATGGAAGACAAGGTTCTTGATTCTCCATAAATACTTTCCCAATCATATACTGTTTGAAAACTAAGTGCAAATGCTTCCTGAATCTAGCCCTCATGAAAATCTTTACCATTTATATTACACATACCAAGGACAGTAACTCTTACTAATTACCTCACCTTGTTACTGCCAGGAGGGACTATTTTTAAGCTAGGTGATGCATCAACTAGTATGCTTGCATTTACAGAGAGGTTGGGAGGATTTTAAAGTAATGTAATTGGGTAAATATTCTAGAAGAAATTTTTTTTTATTTAAAAAAATGAAAACTTTGCATTTTTCTCTGAATACATTCCCTGATCACATTAATGTTAGGTGATTAGGGGGATGCAATGCTGAGTGTCATATATATTCCAGGCATCCTTTGAGGAAAGAAAGACTTTATTCCCAATATGAAAGATAAACTGCTCTACCTTGACAGCAGCACATCAGATGGTCACATGATACATGACCAGAAAATATATATACATAGTTAAGAAGAAATTAATTACCTCTTCTTACCAATTAAGATCATTTCTGGGAGATTCCAGCGAGTGGGTTGTGCAGTCGTCAACTGTTTCTACTAGAACTAAGTTTAAATCTTGTCTCTGTAAAGCTAGATCCCACCGAAAAAAGGTTTTGAAGGTTGAGCGTGCAAGTCAAAATGTTTCTAGTAAGTGATACTCATATAGATTGCTAGAGTCTCAGGAGATGAGATTTTCACGAGACAACACTTTTTGTGAGACTTTGGAGTACTAACCACTTCAGCCATGATGAAAGGAATAACATCCTCTTTTCTGGCCTTAACTGGAAAAAAAAGAGACATTTTTGTGTCTCAAAAATTTGTATTGGGTAGAAGATAAACCAGGAGAGTGGCTATCATAATCTATTTTCAATTATAACCCCTCATCTTGGATCCCTTTTAGTACTAAGACTGGAGGCGGGAAAGCAATGAATGGCAGCTCCCTCCAGTTGATTGAAAAAGTATCCACAACCCAGGTTTATGGATCCAAAAACAAAGATGTTCAGTTTCTAATTCTACTTCATCACAACAATATCAATCACTGGATGCCCCACAAAGCACTAAAAGACCAAATGATGGATAGACCATTTGATATAATTGATCAGGCTGTTCTTGACAGAAAATCAGTGAGGACGCTGGGAATGTGTCTCGTTTGTGTGTATTCATATTTAGCTTGAAGATCAGCTCAGGATCTTTCAAACAAGAATGCATAGATCAGGTTATCTGGCTGTACCCTGTTTACATTTGGAGAATTTCTTATTAATATAATTGTTAGCAAACCCAATAAATGGTGATAGGGTACATATATTATTGTATGTATGTGACAGTCAGAAAAAAAAAGATTAATTTCATATGAAATTAAAATGACAAAATTACTTAAAATTAAGATTTAAGTTCTGTTATCAAGACACATCACTCTGAACTTCTCCTATGACCTTAACAGAAACACAAAAAGTTATAATTTGTCTGATAAGCTCCTTAAGAAACACCATCAGACTACACATAATAATCTTTTTGGGATATTATCTATGACATGAAAGCTCTCATAGTTATTCATATCCTGGTCATTATAAGTTGTAATGTGGGTGTGGTTGTTTTTGTATGCTGTCTACACTGGTGATGTAACTTAACGAAATGACACACCATTTCCTTATTCCTTTGCCTCCTTTGCTCATCATCCTGTTCCTCTTGCAGTTTTCGTGCCCTCTCCTTTGCCTCTTTGTGTTCCTTTAGCCTCCGCTCCTCTTCCTGTCTAGCCCTCTCCGTGGCCTCACGCAATGCACTTTCAACAGCCTAAAGAATGATAATGCTGTTTTTATGCTAATGAAGTAAAAAAAAAAGTTTTAATTTTAAAAAGAAAATTCAAATAAAGTTTTTTCAATACGGTCTCTCATGCAATAACTGGTCATTTATATGAAATTTCTTCCTGGGGTATTTTTACACTGTTACATTGAATACCATGTCACAAATGTGAATGGAATTACGATTTGATCAAAGAGCTGCCTGCTTACACAGACAAGAAAGTTATGTTAAGCATTATCAGGGTACAAACTTCATACTAAAATCAAAGAGCTATCTGTTTATATAGAGAAGTTCAGGATATACACTATAGACATTGATTAATATCACAGACCTGTCTGCTTATGCAAGAAGGCATTTATGTCCATTAAATTAGGGTAAAACTGTAGATATTAACATCCAAAGGTTTCATTTGAGTACAGCCAACATTAATAAAACTTTCTCAGTAAGACAGCTGATATTTGTTTGAAATTTGGATCCATTTTCATTAAGGTGTAACATAACTGTATTGTTATTGTCAGGCATGAAAACATGCACTTAAAAAACCAGATGTGTGATTCAAGACTGATGAGACAACAGTTAGCAATGTATTCTACTAAAATGTTTGTAAAGTTTACTGGAATCTTAAATAACCAATTGAGTTCAATAGCATTGTGATACTTCTTGACTATGTAATTCTTTAAAAAATAAAAATTCACAGTGGTGATGACAATCCTCTTTCCTGCCATGTGATACTCAAATCAACACATGATGATGTTCACTAAACTTAATTGTTGCTCTTCTTTATGTATTCACCAAGAATCTGAATATTATCTTTTATTCCTCTGTCTTATAAAAGTTTCAGATATGGTTAACTGTCTCTTTTATCTTAGCATTTGCTTATTGGACATCAGTTTTACAAATAAAAAAGCAACAAAATCATGCAGATATTTTGCATCACGAAATACATGCACTTTAAAGCATCTGAGATACCATAGTAAAGTTAGTCTGGTTCACTGACCAATTCCACTGCATCAAGTATGAAACTCAGATCCGAATCAAATACAGTATCCACATTTTACCACAAACAATCATATTTACATAATTTGTGTTTTTATTCTGAAAGTCAGTATTTCAAAGATCATTTCCATAAGACTTAGAGCACAAACATGACAGGTATGTGAATACAGTAGTATTTACCAAACTCCATTGTCTAACTTATATTGTGTTTCCATAACCATGTTAATGTCTAAAAAGCTCAAATTAAAACCTGTAAAACAAATCTGCAAAAATTTAATTCTGTATTAGTCTGAAAATCTAATCAGATCATGTTCATAATATTTTTCATGTATCTAATACAAGAGATTTTTGCTTAATCAGAATCACAAAAATTTTATCAAAAAAGCTGATGGCCAAAATGTTTTAAAAAGTGTTAATAATTTTTATATATAAGATCAGTCAGCAGAACAACAGTACATCTCGAGACCCCAAGGTATCTAAATTTCAAATTTGGCCTTGTTTGCATCCATTGTTATTTAGCTACCTTGCTTGCAAGAAAGTGTGCAGAATGGATAGACAAGGGACATTTCAGACAGCAAAAAATGAGTATGTTTCAGGTTACAGAATGGATAGACAAGGGACATTTTAGACAGCAAAAATGAGTATGTTTCAGTTTGCAGAATGGATAGACAAGGGACATTTTTAGACAGCAAAAAAACGAGTATGTTTCAGTGTGCAGAATGGATAGACAAGGGACATTTTAGACAGCAAAAAATGAGTATGTTTCAGTTCCTTATGTGTGCACATGTAGTAGTAGTAGTAGTAGTTTATTAAATACAGGAACATATCAAGAAGATATGTGATTCTCAAAAACGTCTACACATCACCTCAAAATGGGTGACAAAATTGCCACCAGCTGTCTGGTCATGTTAGCAAAGCAACAACATCTCATGGTTCAAACCTTTAGACACAGGTAACATTTTCCAAAAGATTATCGTTAAACATTGCAATATAGACAATATCAAACAACTGCCAGGAAAGACAATTGGGTGATCGATGATCCAATTGAGATGTAAGAAAGAAAAATAATTTGTGGTTACCAGAATTTATGCTTAAAAGCAACATGTTCAAAGAAATGGAACTGAATGCAAACATCTAAAGTGAATAAAAACAGAAAAGGTAACTGGGATCTTGTCAGTAGTGAGAAGTACTAATAGGTGCAAATGTGCCCATTTTGTCTCCAAAACAAAAATGGATTTGAAAAAACAGAAGCCTCACAGCAGATAAAAATGTATACCTGCACCAAAGATAAAAAAACATCCAATTCCAGCAAATTTTACAAATGTAGAAAACTACTCTCCACATAAATCTTTATTCTATTAATTATCTTATTAATTATCTCCACATAAATATTTATTCTATTGATTGATGAGTACTGAAAGTATCTATGATATTCTGGAGCAATAATAAGATGTTCAAACTGGCTGCTGTGGTGGCCATACTGGATTACAGATCAGCATCAGTCTCATTTAAGACCATCTTTACATCACCTGATATCCCTGGGTCAAAACACAGTGTCAATATGACTGTCCATTCATGTGGAATAACTATCTATAAGAAAAATGTCAGGATGGTCACTGTGGCATCAGCAATAATAGATTCTCAAGCAGCAATATTTTCATTCTAGACAAACAAGATCTTGGGATGGCAAAAACAAATTTGTGCTTCTTGGATGATAAATTACATATTAACATGCAAATCCCTTAATCTCTTCCGGTCTATGATTAGTAGAGCTAACAACAAATGCAATTCAGTCTATTAACTAATCCTAATTAAAAACAATGCTCATATGCATAAACTGGGAAATAAGCTATTATTTATCATTTTTATATTATAACAATATTTGAAAAATAGGATCAAAGAAGTGTGCTGTGTAACTAATTACCTCTATTTCAAGTCTCTCAATATATCTCTTTTTGTCTTCTTCTTTTTTCTTTCTATCCATTCTCAACCTGTTCACCTCCTCCTGACTTCTTTTTTTCTCTTCTTCTTCGCTGTTCATCCTTTCCAATTCTTCCCTCCTTAAATAAAATGACACGGATGAATCTATACATATGGCTGCTTTACTGCTGCATAATTTTTCATGGACTTATAGTAACACTTAATGCATTCTGACAAAATCTATTACACATTTATTATTTTGTGAAAAATGAAAAAAGTAAATTGATGTAATGATGCATGTAAATGCATACAACTGATTGCAGAGGCTTGATGCATCAAACAAGTAAGAACTTGAAGTATATAATACCCATTGCAAAGTATGAAAAATCAAAGAAACTATTTAAAGAATGTATAGATAAACAGAAAACAAAAAACCTGCTTAGTGAATGAAATTTCTACAACAATTGCAAAAATACTATAATCAGCTAACGAATGGATTTTATTTGTTTAGAAAACTAGACATCTCTTTGAATCTTGCACACTACAGACCCATATTTGGTCAGAAAACATACTGAAGCAGGCACTAATATAGTGAGATTTGTTTTAGTCTTGCTCTCTGAATAGATGCAGTTATAATCTGGAAAATAATATCCACATCTGGAACAAATTTATTTAATAATTAGGGTTATGCAATGTCCTAAATCTATTATTGCCTTCTTCATTTGAGAATAGTCTCATATAGTGTTGTCAGGGGGACTATGTTACAGTTGTATATCCCACAATACAACCCAAGGAGAACAGTTCTCTCAGGAGAAGGCAATAACAGTAAAATATAAAAATTTTAAAACTTAATTTGTGATGGAAGTTAGAAAACAGAGCAAGTGTAATTGGGAAGAGCAACATAATAAATTATCTCCACTTTCCACAAGATTTTATCCACAGAACACCCTGTCTCATGTGAACAGCACTGGCATGACAGGACTAATAGCAGTGGATCTCATTATGAAGATTAAAGATATATTGTGTCTCACCAGACAATGATTGGTGATTGGTTTGCATGATATCAGCCTACTCTCACCTCTGTCCCAGTCTACTCTCATCTTTGTCCCCATCTATTTTCATCTGCCCCAGTCTACTCAATCCTGTCCTAGTCTACTCTCACCTCTGTCCCAGTCTATTCTCACCACTGTTCCAGTCTACTCTCATCTTTGTCCCCATCTATTTTCATCTACTTTAGCCTCTGTCCTAGTCTACACTCATCTGTCTCAGTCTACCCTCCCATCTGTCCCAGTCTACTCTCATGTTTGTCTCAGTCTACTCTTCTCAGTCTACTCTGATCTCTGTCTGCTCTGAAGCAGATTCACAATATTTTCTGTTTTAGATTCTGTCTGATTAAATTCTGTTTTTAGTATGAAATTACTTTTTTAAAAATAATGTTTACTTTTTCGTATAATGCAAAGAGGTACACTTGTTTTAAAAATTGCCAGGTCTTTACTATAGGCATTTTAAATTAAGCTGTAAATGCCTCATTTTAAATGAATAAACTAACCTACTTTCAATAAAACCTACCTGTATTTCTCCTCAACTTCTTTGTGGGCTTGATCCAGCTCTAATTTTTTAACCTCCTTCTCAATTGTCTCCTGGAGATTCCTTTTCATCCTAAACAGATCTGCAACGTCAGTCTGCTGCTTCTTTTTCATTTCCTCGAGAGCTGACAGTTTTCTTTCATCCTCCTTCATTCTTTCAATCCTGGCTTTATTTTTCAAGATAATTCTCTTATGTTCCATCTCCAATTTGTCTAACTCTTCCTGTTTTTGCTTGTGCAGCTGTTCCATTCTTTGCAAGTCTTTGTCAATGTCCAGTGCCATTTGATTCAAAGCTCCTTGATCGATGTTACTACTAGAACTAGACTCACTCACTGTTGTAGGTTTGTTAGGATTAATTTTAACAGTTTTATTCACAGGAGCTGAATTACTATCTGCCTTTTTTTCCACATCACTAGGGAGAAATTCCTCCACTGAAACCTGTGACACAACCTTAGGCTTTTTGGAACGGTCAATTGTTCGAGTTTGAGTTTTTGTCATTTCTTGAGTTCCATTTAGCGAATCAGGCAAGGAATTCTCTGGATTTTGATTATTTGTTGAGCTTGGTGTCGGTGTTATCAAGAAAGCTTGGTCAGAATTAGCGTAGTCAAAATCCACTGCAAAGTAGCAGCTCAGCATCAAATCTTAAACCTTTTAATTTCTCTTCTACTGCCATAACAATCATTTGCAAAAGTCATATCTACCAAATAAATCTGATAAAAATTCATAAACCAAACAGAGAACTATTCATAAAAAATCCTGAAATAATCATCTGTGAAGACAATGAGTGGACTGGCATCTGTTTCTTATTTTATAGCATACTGACCTAAAGAATGAAGGGAACGAAAACAAAACAGTAGACATCTTATTTTCAAATGTTTTTTGTTCCGGTGTAAACAAAACTCATCCATCATGCCACCATTATTTCTTCAACATCATTGCCGTAAGGTAACTATTTAAAAGTCATCAAGAAAATATGGGACACATCATTTGAAAAAAAAAAAAAAATCTTACTCTTATGTAGAGATGCATATCAACTGTATTAGTTCCAGAAACTTCTCGATTTAAAAGGAGAATCTACTGGCTCAAAGAAACAACCCACCATCAACCCCCATAAAATAAAATAAAAAACAATTAAACATAAAATCAAGCATTGAATACAGTTGTTTCATGTTCAAAACAAGGAAATAAGGAAACGTAGATCTGATAAAAGTAAAAAAAATGTTTTTTTGTGTGGCTCCAGTGGGAATCCATTCATCTGAAGAACACTCAAATGTACATGGGCACACACCCGCTGACATGGCACTTTGCTGTTGTGCATCTGATTATTTGGTTAAATGGAGCCAAAATCTCAAGGATAAATATAGTTTATACCTAATTTTAGGATATAATCCATCCATGAGACCGTTAATTTAATATTTCCTTTGAAATAATGCAGCAACTATGGTTCAAAATGTCGCCTGGTACTAACAAGATTTCAGTTTGCATGTGTACCTACTCAAATGTGATATATGCAAAACACATGTACAAATATTCTTAAAGCTATGTTAAAAATCTAAATTACACACACATACACATAAACACACACACAAACACAACATAAACATGTACAAAAATGGAGAGATAGAAACAAATTGCTGTGAACAGGATGCACATGAATTACAGAAGGCAAAAGTAAAAGCAAACCACTTCATATTTAAAACAAAAACAAAAGAAAAAAACAAAATAAATAAAAATAGAAGGCTATAACTGGGCTTAAACTGCAACTGTCCGAAGCATTAGTATAAGAAATTGAACCATTTAACCTTTACACCATCATTCTCAATTAAAACAAAGCTGACAATTAACATATAATAAATGAGATGTCTGGATAGGATCCTTAGGATTATAAATATAACTAAACTTTACTGCTTTTTGTTTTTATTTTTTGATATTTGTTAAAATTTGATTTAAATCACAGCACTAAAAGGAAACAAATCATAAAACATTTTCTTCAATAAATATTTCTTTGAAAACTGCTGTAATCACTAATTTGTCTTGTAATGTGCTGCTAATATTCTGATTAAGTCTATTTTAAATCAAGTCTATTGACAATAACTTAAAGCTAGGCAATAAAATTCATGAAATTGAAACAAAAGAACAATGATTAGTAATGAATATTGTATTTTGTTTTATATGATTCAGTGTTGATTTCATAACTTTATGAATAGGTATACTTCATGCTATTATTCATATGATCCTGTTTGCCTCAGTGCCAATTTGAAATCAAAGAAGATTAGAATATAGATAATGAATGAAAATTAATATAATCAGAAAATGAATAATGCACAGAGAGTTTATATCTTACAATTATTCCATTTTAATGACCCATTTAAGTCAAAAATAGTATATTGACTGCTTTTATTTTTGTTGCTGTGAATATCATTCCTCAATGTATATCTTGTACATTTAACCACTTCTGGCCCAAATATTCTGATTTATTATTTTTGCCTCAAATACAAAAAAACCAGAAAGAGATAAAAAGAATAACTGCCTATACCATTAGTAATCAACATTTGAACATACATTTTCTTAAAAGAAAGCTAAGTTTAATAATATTTCTTAATAATTTGCTTTTTCTTTTGAATATGTTCTCCATTCACAATATGTTTGGAGAATACATAATAGGAGAGGAAGCTGAACATCCAAACTCTACCTTGGGAATGATGGTTGGCATCACATGTGAACAATAACATGTACTGCTAATTAAACAAGCAACAAAGCCTGGGGTCACTTGACCTGTGACCCTTATCTATGGTTAAGAGGATGAACAAAAGTCTTTTAACCAACAAATCTCACTAGTGAATCTAGTTCATATATAGTGGATATGAAATAACCATAAATACTCTTACAAATAATAGAAATTATTGTTAGATTAGGGAGAAAAATCTGTCCTTATCATACCTTGTCCTTTTGAAAATAGTAGAATATAATATGATGCCTCAAGAAAGATATGTTGAAATCTAGTTTAAAAATAAACAAAATAGTCTAATTATTAATATTGTTATTATTATTAATAACTCATTACTATCACTCTTTAGTTGACTGCATGGTAGCTCAATAAACCTGCAATATATATTCCAATACCACACTGTACTTACATGATGGCATTGGAGACAAAACAAGTGATGATGATGGAATGCTGATGGTGGGATTAGTAGATGCCATTGGGTAGTACAGAAGCCACTGTTCATATCCTCCTTGAAGGACCAAGGGTTCACTCCTGATAATTACTGTTGAGTCAAACTGAAATTAAATATCATTTTCTTAATTTTCAAACTTGATGATTCCTACATAAAGCTTGGTGGTCCCCTAGTGGTCTAACATTCTCACCATTACGAATCACTGCCATTTCACCTTGGTCTGCATGGGTTTGAGTCTCGCGTTTGAAGAATGTTATTGTGGGTCAGTGGTTCTTTCTGCGTTTTTTCGAGATTCTTCCTCCATCATTTATACTGGCCACCATGTATAGCCTATAATGTGCTGAAAAATGGAGTTAAACCTAACTACAACAACAACAAAAAGCTCTGTATATTGATTTAAGCCAAAAACATGTTTTTTCCTCTTCAAAACAATAACCAACATTGTCAGGATGGCAGTTGAATGTCAGTTAGCCATCATTCTAAAGCTGCCTGATTAGCAATATTAAATAGATATTAACTAAGTTACGTGTAAGGAATGCCATCCAACTACTGCAGCATCATCCCTAACAGATATCATACTGAATTCATTATATTTAAAGACTTTTCCCAAACGTTCAAAGACCACAAACACAGATTTCCAAGACCTATTTTTGCAAACATTTTGTATACAAGTTATGTTAGATGAGAAAGCAATGTATGCAAAACTACTACAATAATGTTAATGATGAAATTCAAACTATAATTAATTTTATAATTTCAAGGAAGGAAACTAGGAAAAAGTCAACTACATCTGAATCTAACAAAATCAGCCAACTTTATTTGTGATTATGAAAAGAAATTAAATTGTTTGGGTTTATTTCAATTTTCTCAAAGACTTTAAAAGACCTAAGGGCTATCTGCTCGATTTTTCCAAACTTTCAAGACCTTGAAAATGCAACCTCATTTTTCCCAAACTGTCAAAGACCTTGAAAGACCATAAGGATGCTGCCTAATAACCAGCACATGAATCTTCCTCCAGGCTTGCTAATTTCATGGTGGACTTATAAAAAACAGTGAGTCGTCAGTCAATGTGGCCAGCTGGATTTTTAAAAAAAATTCAGTTACAATTAGGTGCATATATGATATGAAACCTTAATGATATTCATCAAATTGATACAGTTTTTAAAAAGTACTCATTTAGCTATGTTATATGGACAATGAGTACCAGGGTACTTTTTCTCACCCTCTTCTATGCAATGACCCTTACAAGGGATGAATAGTAATCTAGAATAAACACACAAAAAATATATATATATATATATACAAATATATAGTATTTATATGCAAATATATAGTATATATATACAAATATATAGTATTTATATACAAATACATAGTATATAATACAAATATATCTAGTATATATATACAAATATATAGTATTTATATACAACTATATACATATATATATATATATATATATATATATATATATACAAATATATAGTATTTATATGCAAATATATAGTATATATATACAAATATATAGTATTTATATACAAATACATAGTATATAATACAAATATATAGTATATATATACAAATATATAGTATTTATATACAACTATATACAAATATATAGTATTTATATGCAAATATATAGTATATATATACAAATATATAGTATTTATATACAAATACATAGTATATAATACAAATATATAGTATATATATACAAATATATAGTATTTATATACAACTATATACATACATATATATATATATATATATATATATATATATATATATACACAC
The DNA here is from genome assembly GCA_030141615.1 of Unio pictorum. Classification (NCBI taxonomy): domain Eukaryota; kingdom Metazoa; phylum Mollusca; class Bivalvia; order Unionida; family Unionidae; genus Unio; species Unio pictorum. The sequence goes on from JARLTB010000113.1 coordinate 11,964,047, forward strand.
ACACACACAAATATATACTATATATATACAAATATATACTATATATATACAAATATATACTATATATACAAATATATACTAAATATATGCTTTGATGACATTTGTTTTGCAGAGTTATTAGTGTTTTTTAAGAAGGCAGCAACTGAAACAAATTACACATTTTTCATCACATGACAGGCTGGCTTGACATGGTGGCCACAATATTTGGTGGAGGAAGAATCCATGAGAACCACTTTATATTAGTCTGTTATCAATACGTCATGGTTCCAGACATAACATGGTTCTCCATATAACATAGTTCAAGACATATAGCAATCAGCAGCTATGGTTCCCACTATCAAATTGTAATGATGGAGAACAGTATTTGATATGATTAGACCCAATGTTCTTTTTTTCTTGATCCAGTTTAGCATCTGGCTACCCCTTTGACTACACTTAGGTGTACAGCATTCAACAAACAGTACCCAATAGACTGGTTAAATTACATAAGTATTTGATTTTAGAACAACAATTTAATTTTAGAGTAAATACACCTACAAAACCATGCTGATATATACATTTGACTAAAGCATTCCAGTAAAACATGTGACATTGACCCCAAGGTCAAAAAGGCAGAGTAAGCACATTACAGAAATAATTCTCTTTATCAGAGTTAAAAAAATAAAAGCAAATGAAAAAAATATAATCAAATTTTACTGCAAAGATTCTGACTGACCTTGATTCCAAATCAAAGTGGTGACCGCACACGTCACTGAATGATTTGTCTTTACTAAGTAATGACCATGCCAATAGGATGAGAATCTATCAAGGTGTTTTGAAAATATTAGATGAGAATTAGTTGTTTTCAAATTATTGGCAAATGAGGGGGAAAAATGTTGAAAATTTTCAAGTGCTGTTAACATTCACCATAAAATAATGAACAATCTTAGCTTTATACAATTCATGCTATGAACGTACTGAATGGGTTTAGGAAAATGAAAAGCTTAACCAAATCCCATAGCAAACTGTTCATGCAAACAAGACTGCTGTTTGAAAGGTGTATGCTATGTCTTGCTTCCACCCATCATGGTCTCAACATAAAGGAAAGAAAAATGTACCCTGTCAAAAAATGTCCAATAGATAATGGTTGAATGTGCATCAGCACTAGTTTTAGGTCAAAAAATGTTTTTTACCCCCCCCCCCCCCACTCGCTCCCAAGCATATGCTGGTGTTAAAAATTGCTTTCTTTGACATGTTCATGGCGATTACATCAGGTCATAAATTTCTAATGATTTCCAAGGTATTGCATCCTTTTCATTGATGTCATTTGTTTTCCAAGTACTGTTCTATGATTTAAATTTAGAAAAAAGTTATATTGTTCATTCTTGCAAAAGCTATTCAATCTCACATTCCAACCCCCTGCATATTCAGGGTACAATGATTTGTTTGTTTTAGGGTTTAACGCCATTGTTCAGCACATGAAAGGCTATACATGGCGGCTAGTACTATTAGTGGAGGAAGAACCCGGGAAAACCCGCGGAAAGAACCACCGACCACGAGAAACTACTGGCAAGCTTTCCCACATAACTACATTAGCCGAATCTTAGACTCGAACCCACGCAGACAAAGGTGAGACGGCAGTGATCCGTAACGGAAAGCGCTTTAGACCACTCGGTCACTTGGGGCCCCTCAGGGTACAATGAAACACTCACTCTGTTTAATGCAATGTAACAATGACATGATAATATGCAATGTCACAGAAATGATTTGATAATATGCAATGTAACATCAATGACAATACGCAAAGACAATTAAATGATTTTATCACAACAATGACATAACATGTTTATGTTTTAGGGTTTAACGCCATTTTTCAGCACACGATAAGCTATACATGGCTGCCAGTATTATTGGTGAAGGAAGAACCCGGGAAAACCCCCGGAAAGAACCACCAACCCACGAGAAGCTACTGGCAAGCTTTTTCACATAACTGAATTAGCCGAATCTTAGACTCGAACCCACACAAACAGAGGTGAGACGGCAGTGATCCGTAACGAAAAGTGCTTTAGACCACTCAGCCACTCAGGGCCCCAACAATGACATAATAATTACATGATTATACTGCACATTAAATACAGATTGTTTATCACAGCAAACCTACTTAAAACCGGCAGCAATGGCTAGATCATTACCTGAAGCCATGATCATGAATCCTGAGTGCCTACCATAAGGTCACACTATCACACTAGCAATAAATATAACAAACACATAACTATTTAAATAACAACATACCTAACTACCCACCTACAAACATACATACTTACCTTAAACAATGCATCCTTCAAAGTCTTGAGTGGAGTGGCTAAAGTGACTTTGTCTATTGTAGAGTTCCAATCTAAAATGACAATGTGATCAACATTTCCTCTCTGCTTCAAAAGGGCCTCTGAATCCTTGGGTAGTGACTTCTCTATAGATGTAACTCTGGTGCTGTAACATTTAATAGTACAAACTATCGTGAAGAACAAGCATTCAGCTAAATACATCTCTAAACATGTATCACATACACTAAAATTATTTAAAACATACTATCATATTTGGCCAGAAAGATTTCCCTGGCACAAGACAGTAACTGAAGAGCGTGCATCTGTTTAAGATCCCAACGAATTAAATGTCTTGTTCTCTCCTGAGTGCATTTTTAGGTCAATTATTTATAGCTCCTGGTTGGTGATTTGTCAAACACACATAAGAAAACAAAACATCACTCGAGGTCCAACTAAACATATTATGTACTGATATCATGTTCTCATCAAAAATATATGTGTACCAAGTAGAATTGCAACATACCAGGTTGGAATGGCACCTGAAGTCATTTTTTTAAAACATCTGTCTATCCTTGGACTTCTTGAAAGTTTAAGGAAAATTATGCTTTCCTGATTGAATTCATTTATTGGACATATCTAATTCAAATGTAGGCAATTGCTTATATTTAAATGTTGGGGTATTTAAAACAAAACATGCACTAACTAAAAGGTCAAATTATTGTATGCGTAAACATAAAATACAAACAATACTCAGGAATAACACTTTTACGGGGAAAAAATACTTTCAAGGATTAACCATTTCAAAAACGTATTAAGTACCAGAAAATTAGCAGATACAGAAAATACAATGAGTTTGTATAGAAGTTGGAAGTAGTCTTAATGGTTTTTACTCTACTTGAAGATGTTAAAAGACAAGAAGACTGTTGTTATTGTTGGACAGTTTATATCATATTTTTTTAACATTTCACTCCACTGTCATCCTCTATTGACATTTTGAGTCTATCACCAGCACAAATAATGCAGTTCATTAATGCACTGATGATAACAAACTATTAGTACTGCAACACGTATATATGTGATAACACTAAAATATAAAACATGACTTAAAATACTGAAACTGCATTTCACTTGCACCTTGTATGAGAAGAAAAACGTTCTAACAATTTTCTACATACAGGCTAGACAAAAAGTTTTAAATAAACATTATGAAACATATAATAATTAAAGAGAAAATTTGACATTTTGTGCGACAAAGGAAAATAATGTCACAAAGTACTCCATCGGATCCTAATGTCTTTAATTGTTTAACTACATATTTTTTCAAGAAAGCCTTTACATTTGAATCTTTTAGTCCCAGTAAGATCTCTCTTGAGAATTTTTATAGAAAAAAAGGAAAAACACCTCTGAACTCAATATTTTTTTTGGTATCAGATTAAACTATGGCACAATTAACAGTATATTGATATTAGTATTACGTCAATGAATGTAAATCAATATTGTCTCGTGGGCACATTTAATGATCTTTTTAAAAGTGTTATTATTGTTGTAAAATTTAACACTAATATAGATTTACCAAACTCTGTGCATTCCTGATTGCTTAGTAATTTTGCACCTTATTCATTTTCATTAAACTTCTAGATGAAAATGTTCTTGTTGCTGTTTGAGTTTATCACCATTCTCAGCACAAGACAGGCTAGACATGGCAGCCAGTATAACTGGTGGAGAAAGCACTTGGGAAAATCACAAACCCATGTGAAGCTTCTGGCAACCTCACATTCATATACTGACCAAGCCCCAATCGCAAACTAACATGGACAAATGTAAGATGGCAGTGATCAGTAAAGGCAAGTGCTTTAAATCATTTGGATACCCCGGGATCCCAGATGAAACTTAACAATTACTTTGGACTTTGACAATTCAGGATGGGCTCTTAAAATGACTCAATACCAGTGGAGGGAACAGTGCAATTATTTTGCAATATGCTTTCATTGTGAGATTAAAGTGTGACATTCATTCCAGTTTACTCTGTATCACATCCTTTGGTTGGCTTTGCCATCGACATTTATATAAACACTGATTCTGTCAGATATATTTATGTACAGATCTTGCATGTAATACTAATTGATAAGCAGTGAAAAAAACTGAATAATTTCCACTTAAGGTATATGGATTCATATTCTTAAAGAATGACACTCATAACTGAAATGATCTGTACAGGTTTAACTTTATTACTTGGATGACTAAAGTTTTCTGATCTATCCTTAATAGTTTTCCAGGAAGAAATGTTTAATATCTCAAAATTTCTAACTTACCCTGGGGGGATGATATCTGCTGGAACATTAATGCAGGATTTATGACTGATGTGGGATTCCTGAAACTTGTCAGAAGGTCGGATGTCTATGATGATGATCTGTGTGGTATCATCATTCATCAGTGAAAACAGTTGAGTTGATGATATGGACCCATCACTGGGTGGGGCATCTTCTGAAAAGTTCAAGTATTGGTATGGATGCTATTTCATCCCAATACAAAATTGTATCATGTAGTTATTTACATGAACCCATGAATAAGATCTGGGATTTAATTCTGATTTCTTTATAAATATTATATTGTGTTGCACCATACAATTTAATGGTGATCCAGTTAAAACTGTAAGAAGAGATGGATTTACAAACTTCTGTCATATCTGGGCTAATAAAAACCACTTGTCCTCTCGTCCTGACTGGGAAAGAATTGACTTCACTGAGAAAACATTACTATTTACTCATCCATGGACCAAATAGATGCAGATTCACTCCTTGAGAATCAATCTATGTGCATTTTAACAAGCACCAATATTCAACACTGCTCAATATCTCACAGTTTTATGTTCACATGGTGGAGATGTGAGAAGGTATTAAAGTAATGTGATTAGATAAATATTTTCAAAGAAACATAATTTGATTTAGCTTTTACAAATTTTTTTCTCCTTCAAATAAATTCCCCAATCCCATTAACGTTAAAAAAATAAGTAATAGGAGGAGAGAACACCAAGCATTCTACCTAAACGCTGGGCATCATTCGAGGGAAGAAAGGCTGGATTGTTTTACATAAAAAATAACCCATTCTCCTAATTTGGACACAGTATGACTGACAGCCTCATAGCCTGTGAAAATTATAAGCAGTTAAGCAGAGAATTATTGAAATCTTCTTACTGACCAAATGAAAGTAGTGCTCACATTAGCATGGTTGGGTTTATTTTCAGCCACTGATTCCTGGAGATTGAACCTAAAGCAGGCTGACTGCATATGATATGCCAGCCAACAGCTTCTATCTCATATCATAAAATTGTTTTTGGAAACAATTGCTCTAATTTCACAGGCTGAAATCTTCATGAAGTAACTGATCTATTGAAACTTCAGAGTAGGCTAAGCATATGACAATGAAGTAACTGATCTATTGAAACTTCAGAGTAGGCTAAGCATATGACAATGAAGTAACTGATCTATTGAAACTTCAGAGTAAGCTAAGCATATGACAATCTTCAGCGATGAAGCAAGAACATGAAGGGTAATGTCTTCTTTTCAAACCTTGACCAAGATTAAAAATCATTTTCTTGTTTTCTGAAATATCTCAGCTCATTTCAGGTACTCTCTGAGTGCACATACAGGATCTTCTTGCAAGGATACTTCCCTTGAGGTACTTATGAAAGAGAGGGATCAATTGACTCCAACTGCCTGCTAAAGGCAAGCTGTTTTGGAAGACAAAGCCTGTTTGTGTTAACAGAACTACATAACCATCCGATTGGAATCTAGTTTTCAGGTCCACACAGTGAAGCTAAAACTATCAGAATACACGCAATGCTTGAATTTGTCTGAACTGTTCCATGTCAGGACCAGCGAGAAATTGTATTTCAGAAACAGATGCAAGGGCGAATGAGTATATATTTCAGAATTACTGGGAAAGAAGTTGGTGTTTTCAGGTCAAAATTGGATAGAAGCTCTGATATATCTTTATTAGGACTGATATCTTATCTGCCAAGATGATGGAATGTGTCAGATATCATGGAATCATAGCCTTATAGGGTAATTGGAGCCAATTTTTCTCCTCATAAATCCAGATGAAAAATTCTGCTAGTTGTGGAATTGAGGCACTCAAAAGAAATATTATTGTTGTCTTTGTACGTCTGTCAATATATGCCACATTCATAGGCCTTCAAAGTGGAGAGTTCATAAGATTCTCTCCATGAATGAAGGCTTGAATATTTCCTTCACAGGCCACTCCTAATAAGAGACAGGTTTAAAGGAGGAATCAGTCTAAACAGGGATGGAATACCCATGACTGTGATTGTTTGACAAGATTTGGCTTCACTAGAACATTTGTGGGTAGATCTATGACAATATCACAAGGCTTGTCGGCCCAGTAAGTGTTCTATCAACCGAGGCAATCAAAATCAGTTTGCAGTTCTGACCTTTTAAATTTTTAATTCTGTTTTATACTAAAACTGTGTGGGTAAGCAAAGGCTTTCCCAACTGATTGAATGTCCATCCATGGCCCAAGCTGCTGGGTCGGGAACTGGGGAGACAAAGATGTGCAATTTGTGTTTCCACGCTTTTATGAAAAGGCTGATCATTGTTCACCGCCAAATTGTGCAAATCTGATGCAACATCAATTGGTGAATTGATTTGGCATGAATGGTCCAACCCATTCTTGACAGAATCAGCCAGGATACTAAACTTTACATAGTTGTGCTGAGTTGGAACTGCTAAACCAGAACACACTGATTGGATAATAGGTTCCCCATTGCCTGAGGAAGTAGGTCTCTACTGCCTAATTTTCTGACATAATTAAGAGTTGGTCTTTGAAGAAATGAAAGGCAGTCGTTAATAGCCTAAGAAGAGATATATCCATTTGTTCCTTTATTCTGCTGACAGTTGCAAAGACAGAGAAACAGGTGGGCTCCCAAACTGTACCTGCTGAGATCCGTACACACTGTACTTCCAGTTGGGGAGTATCTACAGGAATCCCTGTCATCAGCCAACAACAGTTTTGACACTGACTCTCTAATATTATTATCTTGCCTCTGATTCACATATTTTAATCAAGGGAACTAGAAAAGGGACACCATTGAGGTACCAATTTAGATACACTGCTGTATTGAACAATCTGAGGAGTTGCAAAAAAACTCACTGTGAGCCACTTCCTATTGTAAGTACTCTATGAGTTCAATGATACACATCACTTGAATCTGAGGTAGTCGGTGCAATGGAGATTGGTTATAAATTCCATACGGAAGTAGAAAAAATGATAGGATGGGCAGATGCTGGACTTTTTCCAGTTTACTAGGAAACTGAGAGGATGTGAAAGGGATAGGAGATGGTCTCTGCCCATGAAAAGAATAGAACCTACCATATCTTTATGGTAGATGTCATCCATATATGCTTCGGTTGCCTTGGGTGAAGTTGACAGGGGGATGATAAGGATACTGGCAGCTGGCTGTCTGAAAAGAAAATATTAGAACTGTCCAGATCGTTAATTTTGCTGGCAAGGCAGTCAGTGATTTCTTTGATTTATTTTACAGGCTGTGGTACAAGATGAAAGGATGGACAATCCACATTTCCTTACAAGTCCACACAGGTCTAAATGCTGAAGGAGGAGAGGGTCATTCTTAGGCCAGCAACACCCAATAAATCTCATCCATTGCAGCCTTGAAGCTAAACTGTCCTCTCCAGAGTTGGGTCAGAGTGGGATAGATCATTAGAAAGATTACACACTCAACGTGTTGGATATCCTGGTCTACTACAACATCCTGGAATGAATAGAACATGCCCAGTGGCATGGACGAGGCAATGCAGACTTTCATTACATGAGCCCAAGTACCTACTCATTGGATATATAGGCCATATTCATTGGACAGACTTGTCATCCCGGTAAAAACTGCTGGTTCATTTGTAGCATGGACAGCACAGGCATGGACTGTGTAAAGGAATATACAGACAACTTTGTTTGAAATGGTAGTGCCACAGAATTAATTAGTGGGTTTTCATTAAGATCTCTGTAAGGCTTAGAACTGGCCATGTCATAGGAGTGGAGAAATACAATTATTAATGGTAAAGCGAACATATATATCAATAAGATCCACTAGAGTTCCGACATCGGCCATACCATATGAATTGAATGATGGATAGATCTCTTAGATCCCTGGATGGTTCAGTATCGTAGGGCCCCATAAGCCTGGCAGTTTTCAGACTACCAATCTATAGTCAGAAGGAAGAATGTATAGCTGGATTGCTTTGTTGGCATCCTGAATGGTATTGGAATGGTGTTATTTTCTTCACTGACAGATCTTAAAGATATCTTAAAGATCTGTACTAAACCCTATGCACCCTTATTTACAGGCCTGAAAGCCATGGATGGGCCGGTGGTGGGAGCCTAGGCAAGATGTACATTCCACCATATTTCTGATATTTATTATTCAGAAATGTGACAAGCTTAAAAACAATGTGAACCACTACATGCAACAATGATATTCTGTTGAGTTACATGGACAGAAAAAGCAAAGTTCACTACTGTTACAAATTCACATACAAACTGGTAAAAATAAAGAAGAAAAAAACCAAAAACAATGTATATAATGACAAAATGGAGTAAAGTATAAACATCTTTCTAATTTAGTTGGGTCATACACTGTTTACGTGATTTCTTGAACGTAAAGAGAGATTTTAGAAGGTCGTGACCCCTTTCTTGTTTACGTAAAAAACAGGTATATAAGTGATATTTTGGAGCAAGCTATTCAGTAGAAGAATTGGGCTTTTAGAATATTAAGTTGTGTCTTTTTGAGTAATTATAAATTATCTTGTACTGGAAATTGTGTCGATTCGTTTGGATTCAGGAGGATTTGTTTTGTTATTTGTCTAGAAAGGAATTGTGCTCGAGAAATTGTATTAACAAGAACTGACTAAATCAAGTGACATCGTCTTCCATCTTGGATACTTCGCTGGAATTCAAACTTAGAGCTATTTGGACATTTTATTAACAGGACTTTTGCAATTTCTCTAGTGGATAATATTTTGAATTATTTTGGATTAATTTTGGAATTGATTCTTAAAATCGTAAGTTCATTTTTTTTTTCTGAAAAATAAATTTTTTATTAAGTTTTACAAGCTTGTTATTTTCACCCTTTCTATTTTACTGTTTATTTGAGCCTAAGAATGCCAATGTTCATAACACTTATCACCAAATTAGACTGGGAACATAAGACAACTGAATAATATGTTTCATCCAGATATTATGCGTGTTGTTTGTTCAATGAGCACGAGATTTTAGCAGTTTATCTGTGTTTGTACGTTTTATCTTAATTTAAATGTGAGCCTACATTAGAAAATATCAATATGTGTTCATTTGGATGTGAGTATTTTATTTTAAATTAAGTGGGAATACTAGAAATCATGTTATAATTTGATTGGTTTAAAAGTGTAATTTCAAACTTTTTGTTGGGTAAAATTGTACGTATGTGTAATATTGATTTTATATTTTGATTAATAAGTTGTAAAGACGGTGATTTGTGTGCTTATATTCAATTCAAATTTCTGCCTTCGTCACGTTTGTTGCAAGTATTAAACAATTACTACTGCCACAAACTAACATTGTTGTCACTGTTAACAAGAAGCATAATAACAAACAGGTTAACCAAAGAATAATACCATTTTCTGCAATTAACCGCGTTATATTTAAATTCAACAAGTTAATTTTGAGACAATATGAAAAAAAAGAACTTCAGTATGAATATGTTGTTGGCACAAGTCAAGACAACCAATATAAAGCTGTTTTCATACTCATATTTAGTGTTTCTCTGTTTAATTTAAATGTGCAAGATTGCTGATGTACAAATAATGTACATAACAAAAACATTCATTTAAATTTTGTTTGACTCAGCAGTAAATTGTCAAATATTTCTCATCCTTTCCTCCTAAATGGAGGAATTGGCATTGTTTCATATTCTCTACATATTCTCTATATCTCTCTTTATATATATATATATATATATATATATATATATATATATATATATATATATATAGTGGAGCCTTTCTAATCCGGACACATTCGTTCCCAGTGGATATGTCCGGATTAATGAGTTTTCCAGATAGCTGAGTCATGCAAATTTGATATTTTACGATATCATCACAGCGTCACAGCGTATATATGTACATATATATGCTAGAGCAGCAGCAGGGGCAACTTTTTAGAGGCGTCAGATTGGCGAACAAAGATTTCTTCGAAATCGTAAAAAAGCATCAATTTGGTAAACTAAGACTTCCTTGTAAATATTTTATAGAGTCTCATGGGCAAAAAAATAAGACGCCACAATTGTTGTCCTCTGCTGCTATGGGTTTAACAACTTTTTTACGATAAATATTGCTATGATTTTAACCGAATATTTGATCAAGTCCGATACGATATCTTGATCTAGGATCATGCAAATTTATCGTTACAAATCCATGCGGGATTGACTGAGCTTGACTAAAGAAATTTCTAAAGAGATTATAGTCCATATCACTGCCGCACCAAGTTTGCAAAATATTTTGTAGCGTAGGTGTGTCAACTCCGTTGAATACAGCAAGAATATTGCAGTTATCTCGGATCACTTTTGGTATTTGAGTGTATCGTTGAGTGACATATATCACATCAGCATTTTTATGCCTACCTCTGGAAAATATCCTAGCAGGATTCTTTTGATTGTCTCACATCACATCATCATATACGACTAAATTATTAATACTAAGTCTTCTATTGCTGGCGCTTCGTCAATATCAGTTATAAACTCTATAATACCCTCGCCGGTGATTTCTGCTGCCTTTTCGTTGTAATCCTTTAACACTTCGTAGCATCGCTGATCATCTACACTCGGGGCTATTAAATACAACTTATCACATTTCATCCATCTCGTTATCAAATTATGTAGCAGTTGTGTCTTGCCACTTCTAGATGGTCCAAATATAATCATACAAATAGAATTTGGTAGTGCTGCATGATGCAGTAATCTGCAACACAAACATATCGCAGATGTGAAATTAATTCATGCGTTGAATTCTATTATTGATAAATCCTTCAAAGAAAAATAGGCTTCATTTTTGATAAAATCAGCAATGAAGGGTAAATTAATGTTGGGTGCTGGTAATTAATAACAACATGGAATCTATTTATTATTCTCCAAGAGGATACTGGAGGGGTAAAGCAGCAATCGGTAAACTCGCTAGCGCCGCAAAGGTGAAAATACTACTGCAGCGGATTGGTTATCCAAACAGGCAATATGCAAATTTATCTACCACCGCCTAAACAAATTAACTACTAGCATTTTGATGTGACCATCCCTAATGAAGTTCATCAAGCTGATATATTATTTCTGCCACATGATGGTTTGCGCTAACCGTAGCTGATATTGCTAGTCGATACAAACAAGCAGAACCGCTAAAGACAAAATCATCAACTTAAGTTGCTTCTGCATTTGAAAGGATTTATCAACGGGGTCCCTGCACTGACCAAATCTATTACAAGTTGATCATGGCAAGGAATTTCAGGGTGCGGTTCTATCAACAATGAAGCATCATAATGTCAATATCAGACAAGGACATACTGCACTACATCGCGATCAGGCAATTGAGATGTTCCATCACGTTTGAATTCATTAAAACAATCACGGATTCTACTTATCATGCTTCTATCACTTATTAGACCCTTTGGTACATCTACGGAGACTCTATCGAGATTGAATTTAACATTTTTCAAAGGCGTAATTTTCGATAATCTCTCGAACTCCTCCATATTATAATTAAAACAAGTATTTAAATAAAGAATTTATTATATAATGAACCATTGCAAATGGCTTATAATAGGATCAGTAACTGCATGTAACAAATAATGCAGAAAGGAATTCTGTGGATATCATTTACAAAGCGTTCGTAACGGGAGTTATGGGCCCTCACCTTGCATACAATGTGGGGTAGGTGTGAGAGGAAAATCGCAATTGTGTCTGAGTTGCGGTGGTAAGCGATACAGAGAGTTGAAGCATTATTATGATAAACGAATTAAATTAAGAATTCCATCAATGACTCTGACAAAATCATAAGAACACCTCAAGACTACATTGGAAGATTTCCAAATAATGTAATAATTAAACCAAACAATCAATTAGACAAATAGTATTATATATAAATCTACCAAGAATTTCAACCTCATCCCCTTATCAGCGATTATGAAGCGTCTCCTGACGGTATTGTCAGAAACTGTAGACTGAAGAAATCAGTAGAGTGGGACAATGGTATGGGGTATTTGATGTTTTCTGTTGGAAAGAAGAAATATTATTGTCATCGATTTGCGTTCGAATGTCACAATGGATTGATCAAGGATGGTTCTATTATTTATCACATTGATTCTAATCCTAAGAACAATTCTTTATTGAATTTACAAGCTTTTTCTCAGAGTGAGAAATTAAAACGGGGTAGGACTGGAAAAAACTCGAAAAACGCCAAGCCTTTAAAATCATTTAATATAAAAACTAAGGAAGAAAATACAGTTAGATCGATGTATGAAGCCGGTAGATATTTCGATATTAGTATACCCTTAGTACGATTTGTTGCAGAGAATAAAACTCAATCGGCCCTTTCGAAGCGCTTTGAAAATAGAATTAAGTTTACATATTTCTGAATTCTATTTTGTATTATGTATATAACACAAAAGGGAGATAACTCGTGCAGGTATGTGCACGGCTTATGAAAGAGTTACCCTCAATGGGTTTTTCCAATTAAATTCCATTGGTTCGTTTTATGTCAGGCAAACTTTATCTCAATTCATACCCCCCCCCCCGCTGCTATGGGTTTAACTAATAATTTAGGATGAAAATCTTTTTTTATGATAAAAGTTGCTACGATGAAAGTTCTTGTTGAAATCGTAAACGATTTTCACGATTTCCCAAACAGACTAACTTGTAAAACCTCACCTCGTAAATCAATTAGATTATTGGATTGGTCAATGAGTTTGAAATTAATTCTCGTTAACGAATCATTATGACATCTCATATAGACTGGATTAGTGGGATCTTCAATGATTAGAAACCCTGGAGGAGTTTTTGGTGCAAATGAATATAAAATATATCCTTGTTGGGCTTGATTTGATCGTTCAAGATTTATTTGATCACTCCCTTCGATAACATCACATACTAAATTCAATGCTATCACCGAGGATATATTGACGTTGAACGGAGAGATATGTCTACCACCGCCGTCTGGGTCATTATTATACTTGAGGATTGTTGTTTGTTGTTTCCATTTGGCGAGTATCAGAGAAAAGTTTTCTTGAATAAGATCATTAACAGATTTTTTTAGTTCAATTGCGTTATACCCTGGAAACTTGAAATAAGGGAAATCGGCCTCTGTTATATTGTAACCAGTTAGGAATTTTTGTTTATCTCCGTTCTTATCATTAATTATTACTTGAATTATTCGTTTGTTGATATATTCCATATCGGATACAAGCTGATTTAATATCCTAATGTGTTTTATGATCTCATGACTTGACCTTGTTATTTTAGCGAGATGCTCTTGGAGACTTTGTCATAGTCGTTCTAGTTGTGTTCTATGTAATTGATTAATCTCTTTCAAATAATCAATGATGTTAGTTAACGTAAATGTAATTACAATGGATGAATCAGGAGTTTTCTCAAAAACAAAATACCATTGCATGGTATTGTTATCAAGAAATATAAATCTATCGGTTACTTTTATATTTTTTATATCAAATAAATATTCTTGATATGATGGGATGATTTCATGATATGATTGTATATCCGTGACATAAGATTTTTTGGTTCGGATATTTGATAAGATGCCTCAGGTGGTATTTCAGGCCATCCTAGTATTGTTTTGATTGAACTTTGATAAATGTCTATGGAATAGTTAGGTGAATTTATCTCAATTGCGGATGATAACTTCGGCGCATGAATTTTTATAGCGATCTTCAAGTCTGGTGTTCCAGTAATGAATTTTATTCTACGCTGAAATTCAGCACTGATTTGTTCAATTTGGTAGGACCCAGATGGAAGCGAAACAACATTCCAGTCTGGAGTACCATCGGGTTTATTCTTATTCGCAAACACTAAGGAATTATTCGGTTGTAGACGACCAAATGCTAGCGACCTAATGTTAGGCCAACTATGTTATACTCGTAGTTTTGCCAGAGCTATCTCCGTAACGGGAATCGGAGTAGGGAAATTCACACTGAATTCAGGATTGGTTGATGTTATTGATATCATGCTTGTTATCACTTAGTTGGTATTTTCCGCTATTTGTTGAAGTAGTTCTTGTGGTGTTGTCATTGTTATTATACTCCTGTTGTTTTTCTAATTTTGACATCACGGAATCATAAACACGTACCATTGCTAAGAACTCACTATCTGATATCAATGTGTCATCGAGTGACGACGATATCATTGAGGATAATTGCGAGTACGCGGTTGACACAATATATAATTTATTTATGTAGTCTTGTAGTTTGTGATGGCTGCATGATGATATTTTTTTTGTTATTATTGAAATAATTCCTGCGATTGTTGTTGCTTCCGCTATACAAATTGGAACAGCTATCGGAGCAATCATTGTCACCGAGGAGAGTATAATACCAGCTCCGGTGATTACACCACTCACAGAGTACACGGTCATATCAACTGCAGTGATTCTTCGTCGGTATTTTTTATTTTATTTGAAACCCCTCAGTGAGTGTTTTGAGTTTAGTTTGAAATTCTCTGATCTGATCATAGCGATATTGCTGTGATGACATCTTATTTATTACAACATAATTCAATTTAGTTGGTTACTTAAATCCGCTATGAATTCCACATACCATGTTACTGAAACCCTAGCCAAATTAATATCCGTGGTTGTTATTGTTAATCGTTCAGTTGTATCCTTATCGATGATTGTTGATATCGTATTGTTGACCCCAGATGAAGTCTTTGATGAAATATTAAATTGAGTCGGCGACACTAGTGTTAATCGATTGACGGTTGCAGTAATACTTAATATATTATTTGTAGGTGTCCACGTAAATGATCCGTGTTGGATCGCATACACATTATTTACGATATTTGTTTGTTCGTGAGGGATTTTTGTTTTTTCAATGATTGCTATCATTTCGGTAAATCATCTTTGATTGCCTCGATGAAGTTTTTCATCTCAACCATGGATTTTTTAATATCAGGGAGTTTTATGTCAATTTTATTCAACGTGGTTGCAAAAAATTGATCAATGACATTTTTACAAAATGATGTAAACTTTTCAACGTGATCTTCATATCTGGATTGAAGTGTTGCAAACTATAACATAGAAGTTTTTATTTCTGTGAGCTTCGGTGTGGTCACTGGAGGATTACCAAAAAATTCTAACACGGGTTTATCAATATTGTCCATGATGGATTTTTGTAATTCAGTAAATTTATTAAATGTATTTATATGATCGTCATACTTATCATTGAGTGATTTCAATGAATAGGCCGAGGATATATAATTGTTATCGAGTGTTAATATTTTATCTGTGATTGTTGAAACAAGTGCGTCTGGTTTGAGATTACCCTGATTGGAAAACAACGCGATAGTATTTTCTACTGTGTTGCGTTGTTTAACTAAAATATCATCAAGAGAAACATTACTCGTTTTCAATTTACCCTGACGATCTTGAAATACAACTATTTCATTGGGGTCAACACTTGCTAAGTTCAACATCTCAGCTATTTCATCTTCGATTATTTTTTTTATATCACCGGTTGCAGATTTTTCCCGCAATGCCATCGGCACCGGGTTTTTTCAGCATTGATAAAGATCTCCCCCAAATATCAACCATTGTTATTGTAAAAATTTTTGATTTTCTAATTACTTTGCCAACGACTACTTGTATATTCATTTACAACTTGATGAGGTGGTTTTCTCGATGATGAAATAGAGTCAAGAACATTCAATACTTCTATGCCGCATATTGGTGGGTCATTCATTTGTTGTGTTGGTAGCGTTGAATACCAAGTCTTCATTTTATGAAAGGTGTTTAATTGTTGTATATAACGCATGAATTCTTTAGGCGGAGCTAACCCATATGAATCGTAATAAACGATTACACGCGGATCAATCACGTATGCAACCCAGTGGATTCCGGGTCCGGTGCTGTTATCGAGATTAATAATACCGGTTTCAACGCTGTTTGGTTGTGCCGGCAACTGATCTTTCATAAAGACACCTCTGAAGTTTTTAATCGCTAGTTTTTTTTTAGCAGCATTGAGTAAATCAAAATTGGACATGGGAATTATTAAACTGTTCCTGGGATTCTCAGGCCATTTCCGCTGTACCATGAATATGGGGTTCCTGGTAGTCTTAGACCCTTTCCCTTTTTTTGTATCCTTTCCTGGTAGCTTTCGTTAGTGCCATCCCTGCCGCGGTACCAACGGCTCCTAATGCTGCCGCCTTAGCTACCGCTTGGGCTGCTGCCGCAATCAACGCTGGTAACGCAGCTATCTTGTTTTTGATCGCAGCTGCAGAGAGTGTGATCTGAACATCTTTTTGTCTTTGAAAGCATCATTAAAGTGTTTTATTTGACGAGTCGTAAGCGACAATTTATTCTGACCACCAGACATCTGATTGTGTTTCAGCGTTATCGTGGTTCCACATTTTTTTAGCCGATTCTGATTGCAATTTTTTAAATTGACCAGGAGTTAACGTAACAATAATATGACTATATGACATTATATTAATAACAGATTGATCTAATTGTTACATAGTTTTGGAAAACACTACATGTTTTCTACTGGCACATTAATTACTCTCATTCTTCCACCAACACCTTCGAGTAGCATTGATTTATCATTGAGAATGACAGCAACTGCTCTGTAATTAGCAATAGCACCACGAAGCACATTAGCTCTAAAATGTATATCAACGACGGATTGTCTTGTTAAATCAAGATGTTCCAACGAAAAGTAATAGATCGGATAAAGGGTATTAAAATCATGTTGTGATATTTGTAGACCAGTATCAACATTTTGATCGCGTCCCATATATGACAACAGATGATAATAAACTCGTGCAATATGGTTTTGATCGTAATTAAGTTGTATATCCTCGGATGGTTCTTGCTGGCCATTTATTCTCAGCGAGACGTCAGTAACACCTAATCGATCAAATATCATATGGCTGAAGCGTTGATCACCAACCCTCGTCATATCCTGTAACGCAATAAATATATGACGCGGAGCTGAAACACCTTTTTGTGATGCCAGGTTCCATGTAAATATACCATTAACGGCTGATTGCTTAGTATCCGTGGTCATTGTTAGCCAACTTAGTAATGATTTTTCTCCATGATCCATAAATGATAGTAATCGTTCTTCTGAAGTGAGTGATTGAGTCATTACTGGCATCCACAACGATAGTTTTGTTAAAATGACTTTAACGGCATCATTAAGTACATCTGCAGGGTTCGCTGGAATCCTCCAAATTGCATCACTATCAGTTCCCTTTCGCACGAGTACTACTGTATGTTTCGCTCCATAGATAACTTTTCGGACATTTCTGCAGAATCCAAATATATGATGCAGTGGAATCGCGCATGAAAATGATTTATGCCGCCCTTCCAACATTGACATGCGTGTTGCAGCTCCTAGATTGAAATTAGGATCATTGTTTATAATCATATTCTCAACATCAGCATCAGCATTATGAGCATTATTTCTTGGTCATCCTACAACAAATTTAGTTTTTCTAGCAGTATTTTCAGCATCCTTTGCAAACATCATAGAAGGGCCTGCCGATCTTGTATATTCATCAGAATATCTTGCTAGCCCTACTATTGTTGTGGATACATCAACATCGCGTTCTATAGACTCAATCTCTTATCCATCAATCATATATCTTGCACTCTCAAATAGCGCCATGATACCATTATTGACAAAACCGACTTGGGTACCATCTGGATATGGTGCTGGTACAGCAGAAGTATCAGCAGCTGTTACAAGTTCTCCTTCTACTTCGATAAATGCTTCAGCGGGTAAAAAGTATTTACTGGTATCATGAACTTGAAGTTCAATTCTTGATCGAATATCCGGTTGTACTGCGTGATAAGAATAAAATTGATAATCGCATACAGAATCATCTTTACGCACTGGGGCTTCCATATCAAAAGCTGGATCAAGTGTCCGTTTGAACATTTTATTATATATTCCTTGAACTAAATCGCGATTTCTGTCGGGATCTTAAGCCACTTCCTGCTATCATGTTTGCGATATCATCTGGGTTGCTGGTCGCCAATGATGCTAATTTTTGATCTACTGCGTTATTTATTTTTTTTACTAACATTTGTAGGCATCACTTGTGTAGATGGTAATGCCAGTGATGAAATCACTGGTGGTTTCTTTCTTCGTCTAACTAACGATATTAGTTTATCCTTTGCAGCGGAAAACGCTTTCCCAGCAAGATCTCTAACAGCACTAATACCCTTATCACGAATAACATCACTTGCTATCATTGATAATTGTTTTGCGATTGGTGCTATTTTTGGAGCAATTCTTGCAAATAACCCTGCAATGGTATTGCCGAGACCATCGCCATAGTACGCTCTATAAACAGGCAATCGTGAGTTTACTACATAGACGCTGGTTGGTTTATCATGGTTGTAGTGTATGATCATCTTATTATAAAAACACTAGTGTTTTCTAAATGAATATTTATCTAATCGCAAAAATCCCTTGGATTTTCATCGTACACGATTTCCAATCCTACGGATTTTCATTGCTAATGAAATTCAAAGAATTTCTATTTCAGTGATTTAGTCACTATGATAACCGTGAAAATCCCTTTGATACTCAACTAACTCATCAATAAATTTTCAGTGTGTTTCAATATCCATAATGCCGCCTTGAAATAACTGCATACAGATATCAGCTGCTTCATTAATTATTTCCGTTGAGTTATTTCCAGTTCGTTTTCCTCCTATGAGAACTCCTAATCGTGCTATATCACTGAGAATATTATTAGGACAACGAATCAGACCACTACCCCAAGAAGAGCTTGGAACTCTGTTTTATGTTCCACTTGAATATCCATGTCATGTTGTACCAGTTGCACCTTTTTTAGAATCAGCTTCTGATATTTGCTGGGTGGGTTGGGATACAAAAGGCACAACTGGTATCGGTGGGTTTTCTGTTTGAGATATCAACCTTTTAAGTTTCTCAAATTCTTTATTATTGTGTGGTAGTTGAGACTTACCGATTTTCGCACAATATATTTTTTTCCCCCAAGTTTCCTACTTAGTTATAGCGTCTTCATATCCCTTATTCATATATTGTTCTCGCTGACCCTTTGGAAATGAATCGACGATATATCGAGCAAAATCTTTATCAATCTTAAAATTTTTAATATCATCTATCACATCACTTTTAAATATCCTTTTAGGGTAAATATTTCTTCGTTCTGTTTTACCCTTTGTTCTTCCTCTTCTTTTCTTGTAATAGCACCCTCTTCTTCCTCTTCTTTTCTTTCAATAGCACCCTCTTCTTGTTCTTCAATAATATCACTTAGTTGTTCAATTTCTTCTTGTTCAAGTCGTGAAGCAGTTATTATATCACCAGGAAGTGTTTTTAAAGATTTTTTTGTTTGTTTAGATCTTTCTGCTATTTTTTCAAGTACAGGAAGAAGAGGTGTTTTTTTCCTTTTTTCTTCCTCGGGGATATCTCCGTATATTGCTCTCTCAGTGGCTGATATTACCCCTTTGGTTGCCGTGGTTATTGGTTTAAACAGGTCTTCAGTCCCTGCAGTAAAATCAGTCTGTAAACTCTGTCTCGCTTGTAGTTTTTATCTAACAGAATCACGGATTGGTATGAATTACTTAATTGCGACTAATCTTTCATGTGCTAATCTAGTCGTTAGTGCTTCGTTTACCATTATATAGAAAACACTAGCGTTTTTATATGTACGATTTAAATGTAGTGATGACCAAAAATCAATGGAAAATGCAACAAAAATGACCAAAAATAAAATAAAAAAAATCTACAAACAGCTCTATCAATGATAGACAAAGTTCCAATTTCCTTAATAAATAATAATTATTGAAGTATTGTATATGTCACTGGTGACTTTGTCACTATGGTTAGAACTTACTCTGTTAAGGTAACCAAAGGGGGATTTTCGGTTTGGTGGATAATATATCTTATTGTTTTAACCCTCAAATTAATTGTGCGCTTGATTTCATATTGCTGCCCCAATTCTCTTCTGATTTTTTCGACAACAGTGAATAACGGGACAAACTTATTGACGTCGTTACAGAATACAAGGGAGTCGCGAAAAGCATTCTGGATTTTCTTTATAAAAGCGTATTGTTTTGGCAAGACATATTTATTATTCATAGCGCTGTATTCAAAATCTTGAAAATCAGAAAGAATCTGATCACAATTTATTTTATTTGATAATTGAAATCCTTGATTTTTTAAAGTTGAAATCTCAGTTAAGACCTCATTGATATTTTCAGAATTCAATTATATATAATAATATATATTTCTAATTTGAAAAACTGATATTGATATATTTATCAAAAATATATAATAGCGATGATGAGCGATTATCATTCACACTGGGTAGCCTTTGTGTCTTTTCATATGGTTCATTCTGAATTATCCTGTGAGGGTTACCTTAGTGTGTGACAGAGAGCTTTAGCATCCATGCTATTATTTATTCTGGGGGCGCCCAGTGAATTTTCTAAGCGAAACGAATATTAGAATATTCTGAAGACTGTCTATGTATTTTGTACACCTACCGCAAGAATTAATTTCCCGGGGGTGTATACAAAACACACCGTCACGTATTTGACGTGACGGGAGATGTACATGAGGTACCTTTGGGCTGGCGCCCGGAATCATATAGAAAAATACATCCAAATCGGTACCATCGACAATATGCCCGTGACGAGAATCGAACCATGGACCCCAGGACGAGAATCCAACGCGTTACGAATACGCTAACTGTTCTTATCTACAAGTAAATGCTTTTGAATAAGATATATGTGTATCAAACCGAATACGTGAAAAAAAAAACATCCAAAAAAAGAATACAACTGTTTGTAATACTACATATTTGATTCGTTTTCTTACAGATTATACCTCCATTGAGATACATGACAGTTTAAACAGTAAAATACGGTTAAACTATCTTCCTTTCCTAAGCTCTATTTGTTCTAAATGGACAATTAAACAACAAGACAGTCTAACGGAAGTAGACAGACAGACAGACAGACAGACAGATAGATAGATGTTTGTTTGTTTGATTAGGATTTTTAACGTAGCTTTAAAAAATTTTCAGTCATAATCCATTAACCGTGGTCAAAACGTTTATATTACGGGTCAACATTAGTTTGTTACAAGCAATAATTAAATAATGTAGACGAGATCTGAAGCTACAAAATGACTACGATATATCCAAAAGACTGCTGTATAACATTGCATTGATATTGATCCCCCAGCTGACTGACATACATAGTATTAACAGATGTGGGAGTGCAAATCGATAAAAGGCATGGCCGTAGCTATGGTTTTACTGGGACATCAAAAGCCTTATTGATTTGTCTTAGAACAGGCGCTCAAGGAAAAAATTTGTCCGATTCACCCCCCCCCCAATGATTTTCATCGTAAAAAGATTGTTAATCCCATAGCAGCAGGGGACAACAATTGTGGTGTCTTATTTTTTTGCCCATGAGACTCTATAAAGCTTTTACGAGGAAGTCTTAGTTTGCCAAATGGACGCTTTTTTTACGATGTCGAAGAAGTCATTGTTTGCCAATCTGACTCCTGTAAAAAGTTGTCTGATTCGCCCCTGCTGCTGCTGCTAGCTTTAAATGTAATTTACTGTATATTTAATAACGGTTGAAATAAATTAATGAATACATCTATTAATTTATTTACCATTATGTTATTTCGCAGTCAAATGCGTTATGGTAAACTAATAAAATGCAGTCTTTTGTGTAAGTTGTATTTTACAGTTCTTACAGTTGCTAATGACTGACGTCCCCATTTTATTCGGAAATGAAGCTATATACTGTCCACAGCTTAAATCTGTCAACTGTACAACTGTATTTGTATAGCCATCAATAAACTGTGATTGTTACATACAACTGGTAAACATCAAAGAGGCCTAATGACAATTTTAATTTACTTACCATATGTTAGGTCAAAAAGCATAGATGATTTGATCCCATTGTGTTTATTTAGTTATTAACACCCCATCGGTGACTAGCTAAAACATACATTGTTTATACAATCGCTGGTTATAACATGGTAACGCTACTTAGTTATAGATAGTGGCCATACATTCTCAAGGGTTCCACTATTATATTTTATGTATTATTCTACTGACTGTATTTTCATATACAATTTTTCGAATGCTCTTATTTTTGGACATATTATTTCGAGATTATCGAGACAAATTTTAATTTAGTTTTACACTTTGGTCCCTGATTTTGATTTCCGGATTCGGAACGCAGATTTCTTGATTATGGAGCATATTAACATTTAGGGATTCCGTTCCCATTGAATTATGTCTAGATAGCGAGGTTTCCGGATAAACGGAGTCCAGATTAACGAGGCTCCACTTAATATATATATATATATATATATATATATATATATATATATATATATATATATATATATATATATATATATATATATATTGTAATAAATTTGGAGTATGCATTTGACAGTGCCCTGTTTTTAAGCAATTCTTAGATTTATTTGTGTGATTATTTAGATTCGGCGCCATGGAAGTAGTCCTAGCCCAAAATAATTAGCCAATTATTAGGGGCATATGTCACAGACCTGAGTGTTAGTGAATTTGAACCATGCTAGGGTTCGTTAGTAGTGAATTTAGGTCCAAGCAAAATGACTGTCCCTGGTGTAACATAGTCCATATTAAAATCTAATGGTGTATAATAGTGTTGTGGTTGAAATGCCAATATTTACGGTAGGAAACCAGTAAATTATGCAATGAATCAATAATTTGGGACTTGGTAGATACCGTTTATGTGTCCATAGTGGAAAATAGGCGTAATACTATACGCGTGATACGCCATAAAATGTGTGGATTGACTGGCCTAGGACAGTTAGAAAGGGAATACTAGTATATTTTCTATGGCATAACGAGCTGGCGGTATGGAAATCTGATGATAATGAAGAAAAACCATGCAAAGGTGAGGTTAATGGTCTTATGGGCAAGTAGTTTTAATTGTGGTCACCAATTGATTAGAGAAAAATTTATTAAATAAAGCAGACACATCTGACTTTCCATTTTACAACTCAAGTTGTATGGAAGTCTTTGGAAATTTGGGGTTTTGACACCGCTTGGTCAAGTGAATACCCCTGTGTGTGTAACAATATACATATATACAGGGAGGGCAAAGGAGAGGAAGACAGAGGAAAAGATGGCAGGATAACATCTCAGAGTGGACAGGCCTGAAGCCGAGTGACACAGTGAGAGTATCAGAGAACAGACTGGAATGGAGGAAGCTGGTTGTCAGGTCATCAGTGGTGATCCAACGGTTGGCAAGACTAAGGGATATATATATATATATATATATATATATATATATAAAGAGAGAGAGAAAGAGCTTTATAAATAAATATACGACGGAACAGAATGTGCTATCCCTTCATTATATAGAGAATGCTTGATAATTGTGGACAGAATTAATATTTAATGCAAATAATACTATCATACAGGTTAGAGAGGTTTTAATTCATACTCTAGGGAGATTCACCATGCGGGTGAAAAGGAACCCATGGAATATGAACAAACGGTGCCGTTTACCCGCTGACCAAGCTTCCATCCTCTGTAGAGTACGATCTTTTTTTCAACTAACCTGTATGATAGTATTATTTGTATTATATAATAATAATAATAATAATAATAATAATAATACAAACACTGAACATGAAATTTCAGTTTAGTTTTTTTAACATGGAATGAACTATGTAAATGAGTTCGGATTAATGCGGTATTTGTTTTCCTCATTTAACAGTTATGTAGAATCACAATACATGTTTATGGAATGTCCCCCATTTGACTGTATAATGTCTGACACTGTGTGTATATTTGTGTGTCCCCGTTCTGATGGTAAAATTTCTGATACATTATTTGCAGGAAATCAACCGCAAATCAATTATAAGTGACATATATATCATATGCATGGTAAAATAAATCTTTCTTTCCCAAAGTTTGCTAAAATAATGATGTCCCCAATTTGATAGTAAAAGTCTTATATCCCCAATTTGTATGTTTTACAAGTCTGTGTGTGTGTGTATATATAAATAGGTAGGTAGGTAGGTATGTAGGTAGGTAAGTTTATGTGTGTTTGTGTGTATATATGTGTGTATTTTTTTTAAAAATCTGTCATTAGCAAACTCTAATGCTTTGATATCTTTTTCTCCAATAACTAATTTTTGAAGCTATGTTACTATTACCTTGTCCTGGTGTAACAAACGGTGGTTCCCAATGAGTCGTGCCTGAATTGTGATTGAGATAGAAGTATCTTCTTGTGTTTGGATCCAATCTTTTTTCCCAGCCAGGAGGAAGGTTTGGAGATGGTATTGTCTTTGATGTGTGTCTCTCTTCTGAAAATGATGGAATGTTCAGCAGTCATGAATAATTATTAGTCAGATGTCCTTTTATTCTTCAAAATGAAAATTCATCAGAGACAACACGCACATGCATTTATTTGTCATCTAAAAAGAAAAGCTACTGAAAATACCAACTCAACATTTACAAATTTAGCAAACAGAAGGAGACTCACTCACATGGTTTTAAATCTGACCTTCCCTAATTGCATGCTGATTATTTATCCCATCATCATGCTCAGCCAATGAAAGCATATATCAACATGAAGAAGTGATTAAGGTTTGTTCCTTGTGATCTAGTGAATACTTTACTAATCATGTAATAACCACTTTTACACAAAGTGTCACTGTTGCTTCACATCTTGTCTCATGTGATCCAATATGAAGTATACACTTCTGGTGTCTCATGAATTGAGATCTGTTACATTCAATTCTGATTGGGATTTATAGTTTGTTCCAGTCCAGAGCAAAACAACAACCACAAATCAGAACTGTAGCTTATTCACTTCATGCCACACCAGAAGTATGGCATCCAAACTCAATATCTAACTACAAAGCAATAGAAAAACTTTGTAAAAATATGGCTAGTAAAGAACTTAAACTGAAAATGGGGAGCAATTTTTGATTATCTCCTTTTGTTCTGAATCAGTGAGTGAACATGTTGACGGGATCGAAGAAAAATTAGAAAATATTAGAACTGCCTAGATCATTAATTTTGCTGGTGAGGCAGTCAGTGATTTCTTTGATTTATTTTACAGACTGTGGTACAAGATGAAAAGAAGGACAATCCACATTTCCTTATAATTCCACACAGGTCTTAATGCTGAAGGAGGTGAGGGTCATTCTTAGGCCAGCAACACCCAATAAATCTCATTCATTGTAGCATTGAAGCTAAACTGTACTCTCTAGAGTTGGTTCAGAGTGGGATAGATCATTAGAAAAATTACACACTCAACGTGTTGGATATCCTGGTCTACTGCAACATCCTGGAATGAATAGAACATGCCAAATGGCATGGACGAGGCAATGCAGACTTTCATTACATGAGCCCAAGTACCTACTCATTGGATATATAGGCCATATCCATTGGACAGACTTGTCATCCCGGTAAAGACTGCTGGTTCATTTGTAGCATGGACAGCACAGGCATGGACTGTGTAAAGGAATAAATAGACAACTGGGTTTGAACTGGTCGTGCCACAGAATTAATGAGTGGGTCTTCATTAAGATCTCTGTAAGGCTTAGAACTGGCCATGTCATAGGAGTGGAGAAATACAATTATTAATGGTAAAGCGAACAGATATATCAATAAGATCCACTAGAGTTCCGACATCGGCCATACCATATGAATTGAATGATGGATAGATCTCTTAGATCCCTGGATGGTTCAGTATCGTAGGGCCCCATAAGCCTGGCAGTTTTCAGACTACCAATCTATAGTCAGAAGGAAGAATGTATAGCTGGATTGCATTGTTGGCATCCTGAATGGTATTGGAATGGTGTTATTTTCTTCACTGACAGATCTTAAAGATCTGTACTAAACCCTATGCACCCTTATTTACAGGCCTGAAAGCCATGGATGGGCCGGTGGTGGGAACCTAGGCAAGAGGTACATTCTACCATATTTCTGATATTTATTATTCAGAAATGTGACAGGCTTAAAAACAATGTGAACCACTACATGCAACAATGATACTCTGTTGAGGTACATGGACAGAAATAGCAAAGTTCACAACTGTTACAAATTCACATACAAACTGGTAAAAATGAAGAAGAAAAAAAACTCCCAATGTATATAATGTGCAGTAGATATTTTATTATGCACAATATATCCAAATTTGATAATGACTGAGTGAAATTCAAGAGCATATTGAAGTGAATTTGTTTTGGAGGTCTCAACATGATGTTAACTCATCAGCAGTAAAAGCTAAACACTAGTGACACCTGACAGTGTAAAGGGAGGCTACTTCCCTTTGCCCATATGATATAGATGGAAAGGACATTTTTCATTGTTTTGGATGGCTGGATTCTGGAGATGGCAATCTAATATTCTTAATGTTAATGTGATCAGGGAACATATTAGAAGGAGAAACTGTCAGATATATTCAAAAAGGACATGTCTTTAACTGATTCCTGTCTGAATAAAAGGCAAAATAAGAAATAAACCAGCTCTGTGATGAGCAAGGTATGGTATGCACATTAACATACATTACTTTAACTATCACCTACTGAGTAGATGGGTAGAAAGGATGAGTTTATAATCATTACAATTAAATGGTATCATTTCAGTTATTGCATACATCGCAGCCTCAGTTTGAACGACTATAGTATCAAACTTGTCACTGCTTTTTCTGAAACAGCAAAAGAACTGAAGACTAGTAGAAAAGTGAATTGTGTTGAGTACAGGAATGAGAGGGATGTGTATCTATAGATAAATAACTTGTTCCAGGGATGAGTGCTTGCACAAATTTTTCCCAAGACCTGCATACACTATATGCAGCTGCAAGTCACAATGGCAATAACTCAGGAAAAAGTGTTTTGTAAACATACACATCATTAGCTAGTGACCATAAGAGTTTCATGGCAATCCATCTAGAACTGAGGACTCAATGTGTTAAAGAGATTGTGTGTCAAACTGATGGACAGACAGTAGCAGACAAGAATTCCTATATACCCCTTGCAAGGGTATAGCACCCAAAGTTAACATTAGTGATGTTAAAATGAGACTTCCAAAAGACTGGTACAATTACTTCAATGGCTTGTTATACAATGTGATTTTTCACATAATTATGAACATTAAAGTACATTCATTTCATGAACACAGACAATTTAAATGACCAATTAAGAGAATGCTTAAGCTACAGCTTCCATTTATATGTTGTTATCAAACAAATATTAATCCTTTTATTTAATTTCGTCTCAAATGACTGGAGAACATGCCTTGGATGTCCTTTTAGTTCCGCTTTAAGAGTTTTACCAAACTTTTGAACTCTGACTAATGAAGCAATTTATTACTCTATTCAGACTGTCACCAGACTAACTTTGTTATACTAATATCAAGCAGCACTGTCTCTAGCCTGTTTTAGGAGGGAACTTGGTTTTACATGTATTAACCCACATGTTTCACTTGCAGTTCTAATACTATCATAATGCACTAGTATTGTACATGAAAAAGTACCTCTCTTGTACAGAGATAGTGCCTACAGGGCAACCAGCACTCTGCCCCAATGTTTGGTACTTAGAAAATAAATATTTAAGTCTACATACTGTTTACTGGAATACCTTTTACTGTTTTAGCTGAATCGGTTTCCTTGCTTGCTGCAGCCTCTAAACCTTCATCCTTTGTTATCTTAACATTATCTTTGCCTGTGTCTTTTTTCTCCAAGGTGTTGAGAGAAGATAATTTTTCCTCTACTGTCTTGTGTTCAAGCTCCTCATATCTGTGTACAAGTAAATAATATTTAAATTATTCAGAAAAAGATAAGTCATGGGAATCAGTCAGAATTTCATAATCAATAATCGGTTCCACTTAGCCAATGATAATCAGTTATAATCAGTTACTGAGAGCAAATTTTAATTTTTGCTTGTTATAGGTATATCTTTGTGCAGAATGCTAATAAATGTGCAGGAGTAATCTCTTTTAATGATGTATATTTTAACCTGAAGAAAAAAAAATACATTTCTTAATGTAGTGTTGTTATTTTTTTATACTGCAACTTTGTCAAATGAATGCAACTTTTTATGGCTGATAAGTCTTATATAACTGAAATACTGCTGTAATACTAAAAATCATTTCATTCATATGTGATGTGTCTATCATCATCATCATCATCATCATCATCATCAGTCTGTTGACCTAGTGTCGCCATTGAGGCACTGTGCTGCTGAACATCTGACCAGTTCACAGATGTGTCTATACCTTACATTAAAGTAGGATATGGGTTTCTTGTTTGACATTATTTATAAATACTGCAAACTTGGTGTTTACATTTAAACTGAAATAAATTATCATCATTTGTTTAAATTTATTAACTCATCATTTCAACAGTTTAATCATGTAATCATGCCTACATGTTCCTAATTATGAAAGTTTAAATGTACTTAATATGGTATGGTTTTATATTTGTAAGTTGTGAAAGGAATAAATAATTCAAATCAACTTTAGTGGACTGGAAGCCCTATTTAGCTTACCGTTTACCTGGAGCTTTACTAACCTTTGTGTTTTGCATCCAAATAAAAAGAAATAATCTCTGTTGACACAAAATTGATTATGGAATTTCACAATTTATAATCTTATTGGTTTGCTCTACCAACTGATGATCGATTATAATCGATAATTGAAGCAACACTAGAAACAGACACTGAAACATTTCCCTGTGGATTACTACATGGATGAAAAAGTAAAGTGTCCTGCTATTATAAAAAACTAAAAGGGACATGTTCACTAAAATTACATAATAGATTTAGTTCAGATTAAACCATGATGTTTAGTTTTATTCATAGTTTTTGTTAAACCTATTTAAATTATAATTTCTGATGTTCCCACATATTTGGTAACAACAGGTTACATTGTTGCTGGGAAATACTTCCCAAAACCCAGTAGACTGACCACTGTACAAGTCAATGTACAGTACTGAAATCAAAATTGGGAGAATTATAAGCCAATTCCATGAAATTTGTGGAGGTCTTGAAATTTCATTCTCTATTAAAGTAAAGCAGCATAGAAATTGTTTGTAACACAATCCTGCAAATCCCTGTCTACTCCACCCCACAAAATATGTGGCCCTCAGGATAAATTGTAAGTACAGATTAGGAGTCAATATCAGTTCTACTGTTTATATGCAATAAGTACAAACATACCTGCCTCAAGCTATCACTATAGGGAAGTGAAACTGATGTCATTTTAAGACAAGCAGTTGATTAATAGAGGTAAAAAGAAACAGGATGTGTAAGGCATGATATCACTTAACAGAAGACCTTTAACGCAATTCCACTGTTCATACATCATTGTTGGGTGGGGATCTAAACAGTTTCTGAGTTATGACACATCCCAATTCCCGAGGGGCTGGCTAGATCAAAATTCCAAGGTTTTTCTGTGTAATCAGAATCCAACATCAATCATATGCCAAGGTTTTCCAGTCTCTATCTTCAGCCAAATAGTTTGAGTTTTTCTACAACTGAAATAACTACATGCTTCATACAGAGCCATAAACCATCTGTTCATATCTGTTGACAAGATCTAATAATATCCACCATTTTCTTTCACAGTTTTGCAACATTATGCAGAACATGCATAAGTCTGTATGGTAATGGTAACATTATCTTTAATAAGCATGAATATAATTAAATAAGTGCAAATGTATACCTTACCACAAGTGCCTCCCCAAGAGGATATAAACAAATTAGTAAAAAGATGTATTTTACAGGCCACCCCATAACATATCCTAAGGTTTTCAGACTACATCTAAAAAGTATGGCAGTTGTTGCATAACATTATGCACAAGTAAGATGGATAGAATCACATAATCCCTGCCTTTTCTTCACAAAGCAATGGGTAGAATATATTAAAAAGCCCTATGAAGCCAAATTTCTACTTCTGGTTAAGCATTAACATTGTGTTTTTGCTCAAATATTGATGTGATCTTACCACTGCTGTAAAGTTGTTAGTACAGTGCACTGCACGCCAAAACTGTCCACAAAATGTAAAATTTCTAAAAGTCTGAAAACTTGCTCAAATTGAATATCATCTACATAATTTAAAATTACACAACAAACATGCATGCTATATTTCATTTGTCTTTCTTGTGTTTCTTCTTAATTTGATTAATACTGACAAGATTTGCATGAAAAATTGTCCAAGGAGTTTAACTAAAGCAAAATGCAATTGACCGTGTCAAACACCCATGCTTTCCACTGCATATTCCATCCACACAACCCCATGCCATTCTCAGCTGCAACCCCATCAAAACTTGTGACCAAGGACGCATAATGTAAATATCCTCATTCCACGAACCATCTTCTGCCTATGACTGCATATATAAAATTTGATTAGAAAATATTTGAAAATGTCACTGTAATTTCAACTGTTGAATATTTGACCTTCAACCAACTTCTAGAAACCCCAGTGGCAGAAGCAATCATGATTATTCTATCTATTGTGACCACAGAGGCAACATAACTACAAAGCTATGCTTTGTTGTTGTTGTTGTTATGATGTTTAATGCCATTTTCAGCACAAGATAGGTTATACATGGCAGCGAATATTAATGATGGATGAAGATCCCAGGAAAACCCCAGCAAGAACCAGTGACTAATGAGCAGCTACCGGCAAGCTTTCTCAAATAACCATATTGGCTGAGCCCGAGACTCGAGCCATGTAGACAGAAGTGAGATGGCAGTGATTCGTAACACTGAGCACTTTAGACCACTCTGCCACTCAGGGCCCCATCAAAAGGTGCTATCAATGTAAAATTTCAATCAGTGCTTTAGGAGAAATAGTAAGATACTGATGAACTGAGGGACACACTGAAGGTATAGAAATATCCCAAAAAAGGAAGGAAATAAAAATGTCTTTAAAATTGTAAAGATTGCTATACTGGCTGGAAAACCTAGACAGATCATCTATATTTGAATATAAATCTGCTACCAAATTCCATTTGTCTACTTTGCACGTCTTTTCGCTTACTTGTGCTAATACTGTTTTAGTAAAATAAAAACTGCATCAAATTTGTAACCTTTTTCTATAAAATAGAGGAAACTGCCATTTGTGGCTTTATTTATGATCATGATGAGATTTCTGGGCTGAATTGAAAATAAATAAATCTCTACCACTGGCATTATGATATTATCATATTTATGCAACAGAGATTTCAAAGATGGCAGATATATTGCAACTGAAATTAACTTCCCCTTTTCTCTAGGCAAAGGATAAAGCTGCAAGTACCTCTGTTTCAGGCTCTCAGACAATCCATCAGCTTTAGTGATGGCATTTAACTGGTTTTTCTGACCCAAAAGACTGTCATAATAATCCTGAAATAAAAGCATAATATTTGATGATATAAGATACTTGTGGCTATCAATTCCAAAAGGACAAGTTTATTGTAAATAATGTTTCTCTAAGGATATTTACCTGATCACATTAGGAATTTAACTCTTGTAAATTCATAAATTTAACCATCCCAGAAAGATGACAAAATCTGTGTTTTCATAGTTTTTCAGACTAAAATAATTATAACTATGAAACAAAAAAATATTATTATATTCCTTCTCCCGCCCCTTGCTTCAACCAGGATGCTACCTGTATATAACACGTTTTTCAGTTTAACACTATGTAATATATATACCAATGTAATTGCTCTTATTTGTGGGGAGGTACGAAAGCCCTTTTCTAAGATGTGATCAGATAATTTTTCTCAGAGGATTTAAATTTATAATAAATATAAACTTTCTCCATCACTTACATTACCAGTTCACAAGGCTTGTAACGACAGCTCTTATCTCTTGTTCTGTTATCTTGTTTGCAGAGGTCACTGATTACCACAAAACTGTCAGGGGTTACGAGGGTAACCTTTCAGCAAAGTAGATTCTGCGATGAGTTAAAGGTTTGGTCATGAAACTAATTTCCGGACTACAGTGTAGGATCATCTCCTCACATCCCAAGCTGCCAATGACTTAAGAGAAGCAAGGTAACACATGTAGATCTCAACTGTGTGTACTGCCATCGATATATACTGTAACAACCAACTGAGAATTTCCAGACGAAATTCCTGGCAACAGCAAATATCCATATTCTGCCAATAATGCAGGAAATGTCTTGACTTGGTTGACAACTGAATACAATCAGTTAAATGACCATACATAAGCTAAAAGAGCCATTTGCAAAGGGATCATGAACAACCAGCCTAGATTAAGATTAAAATGAGAAAACAAGGTAGACTCAAATGCTCAAAATAAATTCAAGCATGCAATGGTTGTGGTTCAACTCATGGTATGGAAGTCCCATGCATATGCTTTTTTCTATTTCTGGAATGGAAACTGATAGAAGCTACTCTTCAAAAGCAAATATGGAATCGATAGATGGATAAACAGACATCTCCAATTTAATGTCTCTAATTCTACCAAAGTCGGAGGCAATAAAACAGTTACTGTGCAGAATAGGAAACATATACAGACATCTCCAATTTAGCATCTTCCCGTTTTTACAAAATGCTGGGGACTAAAACAGTGAAAAGCACAACCTACTACTGAAACTACCCCACCCAGTAAAATGAGACTACTCCCAAATAATATGTGTCAGTTTCATTGGATCAGCTGCATGGAAACTCTTAAATTTACAGGGCATTTGGTGTTAAAATTAACTTTAATGTAAGAAAGCTGTGTATTTTGGGTCAACAAAATAGACTCAAATACATGTATAAGAAAGCTGTGTAATTTGGGTCTAAAAAGTAACACAAATGTAAGAAAGCTGTGTATTTTTGTCTAAAACTTAACAAATATATATGAAAGCTGTGCACTTTGGGTCTAAAATTTACCTCAAATTAAAGATGTGTATTGTGGGTTTGAAAATTAACTCAAATGTAATCAAACTGTGTATGGTGGGTTTAAAAATTAACTCGAATGAAAGAAAGCTGTGTAATGTGGGTTTAAAAATTAACTCAAATGAAAGAAAGCTGTGTAATGTGGGTTTAAAAATTAACTCAAATGAAAGAAAGCTGTGTAATGTGGGTTTAAAAATTAACTCAAATGAAAGAAAGCTGTGTAATGTGGGTTTAAAAATTAACTCAAATGAAAGAAAGCTGTGTAATGTGGGTTTAAAAATTAACTCAAATGAAAGAAAGCTGTGTAATGTGGGTTTAAAAATTAACTCAAATGAAAGAATGCTGTGTAATGTGGGTTTAAAAATGAACTCAAATGAAAGAAAGCTGTGTAATGTGGGTTTAAAAATGAACTCAAATGAAAGAAAGCTGTGTAATGTGGGTTTAAAAATTAACTCAAATGAAAGAAAGCTGTGTATTGTGGGTCTAAAAATTAACTCAAATGAAAGAAAGCTGTGTATTGTGGGTCTAAAAATTAACTCAAATGAAAGAAAGCTGTGTATTGTGGGTCTAAAAATTAACTCAAATGAAAGAAAGCTGTGTATTGTGGGTCTAAAAATGAACTTAAATATTATTCATCTAAACTGATGCAAATCCAACTGTAGGATCATTTTGTTTTCAAGCATACTATGTCTGCATTTGTATTTAATGAGCAATAAATACTTAAACCCAAAGTAATTTATTTTTCTATTCCTGATAATTATTCAATATCATACCTTTTGTTTCTTGTAATCAGCATTTTTCTTGATGAACGAGACAACATTGAAATACTTCATGTAGAGAACATAGGCCCGTTCTTCGTCTGACATCGTCTCACTGTGTTCTGCTTCTTTCAACATTTTCTCTGCTGTCTTGACCAAGCTGAACAGACATAAAATGTTTTGTAACAGACCTGAAACTCTAAAGCTTTAACACAATGGGTTGGGATATTTGTTTTCTTATTCTATGCCTCAAATATGCCATTAATTTCAATGATTATACACCAATAAAAGAGTGGAATTTCAAAATAATAAAGTGATTGGAAATGTAAAAATTGTGATTTACTCGGATAATTGTATGCACTTGTTAATGCCCATTGTGATTGCTGGTGATGCAGATGACACATGTAGTTGTTCAGGGTCAATGTTCCTGATCATTAAAACTTCATAAACTGTTACTTCACTCAGAAATATGTTTATCACACTTCACTTCCCTTAAAAATGAGAAATGAACAGCACTAAACTCTGTCTGCAGCAGGTGACATAAAAATGTGTCTGAATTCTCATGGCTGACATGAAAATGTTACTACTGGTTTTACAAACTGAATTCATCTGATTTCTTCTTATCTGTAAATGAAACTTCACTTGATTGCTGTAAATGCTGACATTCTTTATGTTTTGATTTGTTAAAAGTTATTGGTGTTTTCTTATTGATCCTACTGAGTATATTTTCAATGATAAAAGTATTTAGTGGAACATATTTGCTCTTCAGTCCACACACTGGTTACAGATGCTCTGATGTTGGATGCCGAATGTTTATTTATCTGCTACCGCTATCCATTTTTTGTTTAATGATGAGATGGACTTATGAATACCAGCACACAATAGTCAAAACATTAAAGTTTTAAAAAAAATGATTTTCATAGTTGTCCATATTTGGACTGTTCCATTAAAAAATACATGGGACCCAGGAATGGCACTTTTAAAATGTTGTACCCACCCATAGATGCAATTTAAAAGTTCTTATCATTGTAGTATGAACTCAGTGAAATCAAAGTACCCTGGCATATATTTTTAAAAACTACCACTTATGTTTAAATGGAACAGCCTTTATTTATGAATGCAAATAGTTCTTCATAAATACTGTGTAAAAGTTTACTTAAATTTATGGTTCAGCAAAAGATACAGTGCAAGTCACTAATAGGATCTTCGCCTAAAATTTAAGCAATATCACTGAAATTATCTATATTACACTGTATGCTGTAATTGTGTGACAAAGACGACAACAAAGAACCAATTGTACATTGTACATACTTATTATAAGTAAGTGTGATTTGGATTTGTAACATAGTTCTAACAATTTTAGTCATATCACTACGATAAATACAGTGTGCCAACTTATAGTGATGCTTGCATTGGGGCATCATGCCACAGACATCTAGCATGATGTCCCACTAAGTCACATTATCCTGACACCAGGCCGACCTGTCCTAACACTAACCCATTAATGAGCTCCAAATGAGGCAGCTGCTAATGCCATTTTTATAAATTTTTGCTGTAACTTGTCTGCTGTTTGAACCTGTGATCTCCTGAATCTGATGTGGGTTCTCTGACCAATTAGGCCACTGGAGTGTGTGTGGTCTCTCAAGACAAGCGGCCTCACATAGCAGTGGTCTTTCAAGACAGGTTTTACTGTATATGAATCATTAAGCTCAGTATATGAGCATCAGCCATTCATTGGTTGGAGATGTAACAGGATGCATATTTGCTTTTTCTAAAATAGTTATGTCACAGAATAGAGGATTCTCCAATAACAAAAATTATCAACTTGAACAATTTAAGCTGATATAATATTTTCACATTCTTGTTTTACTATTTTATATTCTTGCTCTGAGTGATTAAAAGTTTAATGTCCATTGTTACATCCAAGGAAAGGATTTATGTTTCTGATAGAGAGATGGCAACACTAAATGACTCATTTTACATCATCTTTCTGATAGAAAATAATGTAAACCAGATCATTTGTTACCATTTTTCTGTTGCTGACTCATAAATCACAAAATTCAGAGGTAATTTATTCTAATTAGCAGATTCATAAATCACCAAAATTCAGGGGTAATTTATTCTACTTACACTTTAGCACTTGTGCTGTTCATTTTTGGAGGCAGTTCAGACATAGCATTCAACTGACCAAGACTTTTGGCCAGATACAATTCTTTTCTGGTTTTTTCTGAACTTGGCATTTTGACATAGGGCTAAAGTATCTGAAATATAGCAAGGAAATTGTCTAAGTAAAAAATATAAAATCTTAAAACAATTGAAAGTATACAAAAATAACTAAATAAACACTTGCTGGTCAATACTAGCCTAGAACCTCTGCATACTAACTACTGCATCTATTTTAATTTCTCCACTGAGGAGCTGCTCTTGTTTATTTGCTTGTTTCATTCTTATTTTTTCAGAGGGTAGGCTTTTAATTAAATATAATGTTATATATATTTAATTTGCGATGTTTGTTAGGTTTATTTACCACTAATTTAAAATTTTATTATATACTGGTACTGTTGAAAATATAACACTGTACATTGGACTGTACCTTATCCGTAATTGTGTTAATTTTTTTCCTGACTTGAATCATTAATTTTGATTATGGTAACAGAATGTTCATCTCAATGTGATGAGGCTATACCCAACTTCCGAGCTCTATAGCATCAAGGTCATGTAAGATACACCAAGGTGGGTAGTATTATGAAAAAGCAGACATATGTAGCTCTATGATGATACAAACAAATCTGAACTTTTTATTCACATTACAAAATGCTGATGGAAAAACATGATTTTAGACTCAGTGTTTTAGACCCAAAATTTGCCTGTTGTCTTAATCAGATTTTGTGTCTGGATTTTAGACTTTTTGGTCAATGATGCAAGGAAGACCAGTCTGAAATGCACACAGACAGTTGAACCTTTGCAAAAAGTAGCATAAGTTGGGTATTGGGAGTATGTATTTATGATAGCGAGAATTATGTTATTGTCTTCATTATAAAATGCTGTTTATGGTCAATACATGCCTTTATACCTTTTTTATGAACTTCTGTCAAGGTTGTTCAGGATTAAATCTATTATATTTGCAAGCAGCATGTGCAAAAAAAAAGTTCATGTTCAATATCTCTAAGCTTTAAAAAAAATCCACTAAGTGCAAGTGCATTATTAAGAAGTGACAACAACATTTCATTTTCACCATATACAAATTGCTGTACACTGCTATAAAGTAGGTAGGCAAAAAGGTATGGAAAATATTTTTATTATAATTTATTCTTACACACATTCACTGATAAATGGTACAATAAATTTAACTGAAAGAAATGAGATATCATTATTCCCATAATATTAAGGAAGCGTCTATTTGCATGACTGCCATCGACAAGATTATTCATACGGTCAACTTGTAGGCAGAACAGAAAAGATTATCAGCATGGTGAAAAGTAAATACATTAAGTCCAAAATATTCTGATTATTGTTTCCAGAATAAAAAAAAAACCAGAAATACATTGCTGCTGAAAGGCCATCCATTGCCACTCCATGAAATTTTTTATTTAAAGGACTTATGTTGCTTTATGTGACAGTTATGATGGAATATTATCCAGATTACATGGATAAAATTATGTTCCTGAATAATATGATTTAATAGTGTTAAAGGTACTTTTGGTTTCAAACCCAATAGCTAAACTTATCATACAGACGATTATACTTCATTACTATTTAAAATTATCATTCCACAAAAATCATCACTGTAGGTGAAGACATAAGAATATGGAGAACGAATGCTCTGTTGTGCATCTGGCTTTTCCAACCATTCAGTTAGGATGAATGGGTATTTACACTTTTGGTGATGTAAACATTCGTGTTACTGCAAAAATGCAGTAGTAGTGTAATACACCACTCCATCTATAACTCACACCGTGATAACTTGTGAACCTGCTTATGATGAGGTATCCGGCGTGGATGATTTTTTCCAAAGAAAATATATTTTAAATATCTTTTAAAATACGCTGAACATGAAAAAATTACGATAAGAATTGGCAAATTAAACCTTTATACATTTCTCATTTTATCATCAAAAATGATGATTAACTCATT
Source organism: Unio pictorum (assembly GCA_030141615.1). Taxonomy (NCBI): domain Eukaryota; kingdom Metazoa; phylum Mollusca; class Bivalvia; order Unionida; family Unionidae; genus Unio; species Unio pictorum. The sequence continues at coordinate 12,002,444 of JARLTB010000113.1, forward strand.
TGGCCTCGATCTTGTCTATACGCATGATCCCGTGTCTGCATTCAATGGCTGATCACGACAAGTTGAAGTTTGTTGACTGCATTTAAATGTCTTTTGTCATTTTCAATGTTTGCTAGATACAAAGTCTACTACTCTAGTGATTGGTTACAAATATTTTTTTTAACAAGAAATAGATCAATATTACCAATCCGAAATGATTTTACTTTTCTTGTGCAAATTTTAATTGTTTAGAAACCAAGGGTTACTAAAGGAGGACAGTTTCACTACACATGTTCTGTTCATGAAAAATTGGAAATGATGATGGACATTAGAACTGATGAAAATTGAAAAGTTTCTCGGGTCTAATTTCAAAAATTTAAAGCAAGGAAAGTAAAAATATGTTTGGCAGTTGGATATTTTGTGAGATTTAGATTTGTCCATCGAGGTTTCTGAGACTGAGTCATCAGAAGAAGAGGATGCTGATAGCCATGGTCAGATCTAGCAGATTTTAGTGCTCATGTTAATTTTATAAATAATGTATAAAAATGTTGTAAAAGACTTAGACAAATAAAAGAAGAAAAATATACATCACTGTGTTGACGAATTCTTTTGGAATAATTTTTTAAAACTTCGTGGACTCTTATTGTATATAAGAAGAGATAATAAGGTAAGAGTGAATGCATGTGCATGATATTTACAAAATTGTCTAAACAGTTAAAACTATATGGGGCACACACAACTGGACACAGCTTTGTGTGTGCTACTGGGGCAGAGCAGCAGAAATGATTTAACAGTGCTGGGGCTGAAAGAGTTAACACCCACAAAGATAGATTCCATATTGTTAAATTTGAAAGTTCTAAACAAGATATCACATATTATGTTCGGGTTTATTTGTTGATAAACAGTCATCAATACACTATAAATAAACAGTCTGGTGAAATAGTGATCAATGAAAATGTCTGGTAAATGCTAACAGGTGGCAACAGAGAATGAAATAAATACCAATTAAATGTCTTGCTATGTGAAAGTCACATTTCAATCCTTTATTTCTATTTCATTGTAAACATTATAACTGCAACATATTCTTTTCAATGACAATATGAAGAGTCAATCAACCATCACATCAAATCCTGTTAGAACCTAATTACCTGCCAGCTTTGTTTATATTAATAACTTGATAAAGTGTTTGTTGCATAAAAAAAATCAATTAAAAGAGATCCAAAATGTTGACTACGTAAAGATCATGCAGTAGAGAAATCTGAGAGATTTTGCTCGTAAAAAAAATGATTTTTTTCAAAAATGTGAATTGATATGTCAAGCATATCATAAACGTAATGTATTAACTATTATAGTATTCTAATTTACATTGTTTTAAATTTGCAGACCCATTAAATTCATGTTGGTAATGATTAACCGTTGTTTTTGGTTTTTCATTTTACTGCTATGCAATCAAATCTATCAATCGATCGACATTGTTTCTCGAAATGATAGTCAATCTTTTCTATTAAAAAATATGTCTAATTTGGATCAAACAATAAAACTAGAATGTATCCAATTCAACACAAAACGAGTGACATAGTACACAATGTGTGAAGTTCTACACGTTAAGCAAACGGAAACCACGTGGAATGCTTTTGATGATCTCCTCAATATACTTTAATTTATCCTAAAAGTAATGTTACTCTTTGAGGACAAATAAACAAACTACACTGTTATGAAGAGATATTTATTAACAATTAATTTCAGCACGATTAAAGACTATTTTACACTATAATCTGCCAACCCACCCAACCCTTCTTTTGTCTTTATGTAATTCCTTTATTGCCTTTAATTTTATAGGTCCCTCGATAACTCACACATCACTTATAGTGCGGACGATGTTCTGGACCCAGGTGTGCATGAGTTATCAAGGGAGAAGTGTACTGTACCAGTATTGCATATAAGCATTTGAAAAATAGACCTGCTACATGGCAGCTGCCTTAAGTAAATTATGCAATGGTGGCCATACAAATATTCTTTCTAAGCTCAGGTAAGATACAATTTGTAAAGTACACTGTGACTGTGTGAAGTCTTTTTGAAAGTGGCCACGGGGCAGTTGTGCAAAGTCTTCAAAAGGGGCTACACAGCAGCCATGTGAATAGCTTCTATTTAATACATGTATTTAGCTATTAATTCACAGAGTATTAGAAAGGATGATGGCTTTTAACTTAATATTTAGCTATTTTTTCACAGAATATCATCCCCTACCCAAATTAGAAAGGTCGATGGTTATAGTACGAGTCACACGGGACATATGGGAATTCAATAAATTCAGTAATGGGTGTCATTTTTTAGGATTAAAATTTTTCATATCTTTAAGTGGCCCAAAGTCAATATTAAAGTACGTCAAAATCTTTGGGTTAAATTAACCTAAAGGGTGTGATCCATTAGAATCCAGATTGAATGTCCGTTTCTCTGTCACAATGAAAGCTATGTATATCGATAAACAAATATGCTTTACCCTCAATTGTGTCAATTCCAATGAACGCGCTATTCTTTTGACCCAATACATACATGACTACCATTGTAATATTCCTACATGTAAGAACTAGACGCCTAAAACATACATATCAGCGTTGAAGTCTTACATGTAGGACTACCATTATACAAGTCCATCGCGATGTATAATTTTCGTCTTGAGGTTCCTTGTTGATAGTTAAGGTGCAGAGAATTCAATAATCAGGTTTGAATGGACTTTGGTTAAAGAAAATTAGTGTTAAATTTGTATAAATGTTTTTTAAACTTTAATTTAAAAGTATTAAATGCGCATCAACATGTGACTTTTACTTGTGACTGAGCAAAGGAAGGGAATATGAAATTGTGAAACTATGACATGCATAACGAAATTAATTTCAATATTGATATGGACGCTTGTTTTTGTTTTCAAAGACTAATTTAAGTATACTGAAATATATATCAACCTATGTGATAATCGGTGTGCTAATAGTCTCCGAATTCTGAATCTTTGACAGATTAAACTACTTCCGCCATGTTTACAATACACATCCATCCATAAATGAAGCAAATATTGAACGGAACGAATGACAAAGAACACAATTATTAATGTCCTATTTCTACAAGATTTTTTTCTGTCAAAAGTTTAAAAAATAATAAACTTACATTAAGTTGAATAAGCTAATCATTCTTTTAATGCTTTTTGTATATAATTTATTATCACTCTAGAAAATTTCGTTTCTTGTATATTCTCATCATATGGCTGCAATTGGAATATTGTCGGCTATTTCCTATTTATGTTAGGGTGGCAGGGTCCAAATGCAAATTTCTTAACTTAAGGGTATGGTGCGAGTTTTTGAGCTACTATTGTGTAATAATTAAATATATGGATAAATTTGTGAACTAGGTATTTCAGGCTTGTGTTGTTCTTGAAATTGATGTCAGACATGTACACTTTTCATAGTTACTCTGCAGTATGTTGATAGTGAAATACCAATATGCGGCTAGGAAGAAGAGCTAGCCTCCCATAGCAGTATACACGTGGGTTCAAGGCAAGTAGAATATCTCAAAAACCGCTTGGATGACAACTATTATGAATTGCATCAAGCTATTTAGTAGACAATGTTTTTCAAAATTTTTATCCAGGGAAAGTCCTTGCGTTTGCACTGTGAGCACCACATGCTGTCAAAAATGGCCTTCAGATGTGAAAAATGCAAGTATAAAATGGTATGCAGAGAACTCGCCCCATGGAGAACTCGCCCGTGGAGAACTCGCCCTGGGAGAACTCGCCCCAACGTATCTGGAGAAGTCGCCCCAGACTGGTTGGAGAAGTCGCCCCACTTCGTCTGGAGAAGTCGCCCGAAAACCCAGATAATTTTTCTATGGCAGAATTATAACATCTTTTACGTGATTTATTTTTAGATTTTTTTTTATACGCAATCACAAAAGATATATTAACTGGTAATCATAAAAGCAATATCACAGTAATATTTCTAAGACGAAATTCAGTCTTTATATAATCTAATGAATGACGACAGTATAGTGATTAAAAAGGATGATTTGTCAAACACTATTATTATTATGAATCAAGAAGATTATTTTAAATAAGTTGAACGTCAATTAAATGATGAAAACTACTACAAACATATTGGCGAAGATCCGTCAATAGAAATTAAATAAAAAATTTGAACATGCTTTAATGAGATGGCTAAAAGAAAACGTATACGAGGAATTTGATACTTTCCCTCTTAACATGCGTACACCTCAATTCTACATATTACCCAAAACTCATAATGAAATCATATATTGAAGATACAACAACTTTTCATTAAAAAGTTGAAGTCTATTCCACAGCTATCTGTTAGTTTCAATCCTGGTATTATTAGATGTAACATCACTATATACCAACTTTCCGCATGCAGTTGGTATTGAAGCGTGTAAAAAAAAATTTGATTACAATCCTAATAATAGCCCACTATCTTGTGAAGATGTTTGTATAATATTAAAACTTATCTTGGAAAATAATTATTTTCAATTTAATAATACGAAATACATATACATAATGGGTACGGCAATGTGTATTAATATGGCTCCTTCAGCAGCAGATAGGGTGAGCCGGACAACATTTTTAAACAAGTTTTCACTGAAATCAGGCTTAAAACAATGAAATCCGGCTAAAGAATCACTGAAATCAGGCTTAAAACAATGAAATCAGGCAAAAAAAAAATCAATGAAATAATAATGAAAAATCAATGAAATCAATGAAATAATTTTCAACCGAATATTTGATCCAGTCCGATACGATATCGTGTCCTCGGGTCATGTAAATTTATTGTTACAAATCCGTGTGGGGCAGACTGAGCATGACTAAAGAAATTTCGAAATTGATTGAAGTCCATATCGGAACACCATGTCTGCCAAATATTTCGTAGCGTATGTGTATCAACTCCATTAAATACACACAACACATTACAGTTATCTCTGATCACTTTTGGAATCTGAGTGTATCGTTGAGTGACATAGATCACGTCCGTGTTTTTATGCCTGCCTCTGGAAAAAATCCTTGCAGGTTTTTTTTGTTTATCTAACATTACATCGTCGTATACAACTAAATTATTAATACTTCCATCGAGGTCTTCTACTGATGGTGCCTCGTCAATATCGGTTATAAATTCAATAACATCCTCACCAGCAATCTCTGAAGCGTTAGTAGTATATGGGGATACCGTGGCGTCAAGGGAAAATCCAGTCAAAAACGGCTTGGGATACTATGGCGTCAAGATTTATAGCGTCAAGGGAAAATCCCAGTCAAAAACAGCTTGGGATACTATGGCGTCAAAACAGCTTGGGATACTATAGCGTCAAGGGGAATTGAACATAGTGGGTCTGTATAGCGTCAAGGGAAATTTAACATAGTGGGACTATATAGCGTCAAGGGAAATTTAACATAGTGGGACTATATAGCGTCAAGGGAAATATAACAAAGGAAATATAACAAGGGAAAAAAAGGGTGGCAATGAAAGCTACTATCTTTTCGAGACTTATGAGTGGCCCTGAAAAGGACCGTTATGTGTAATGTTAACGTTGTCTTGTTAACATAGAGGACATCTCACAGATCTTCTTCTCTTCCTTAAACTTCTTCTTACTGTGGGTCCATAGAAGAGAACTCTCTTCAAGCAACCTTGTCTTTCCACATAGACTCTTCTCTTCCAATAGGCTGTCTCCGTCCTATGAATGACACTCCATGATGATCTGACATACATGGGTATGTCAGTCCTAAACAGCATACTTGACACAAGGGTTGACGATTCAACGTTAGTCCACATCTTGTGATGAGAACAGGTGAAGCGAATGTCGTGTACTGCGGTTATTTATAGGGGAAGAGCGGATCGAAACGGATTGAGTGTATCGACCAATCCAAACGTGCGTTACGAAAGTCAGTCACAACCATCCAATTGGAAGAGAGGAGTCTGTGACGTCACCTTTTCTATATAGAGGTACTAGTGCCTGTGTGCAGTCAATCGATTCAACAGAGTTGTCAATCATGACGGACAGTAAGAAGACAATGAATTGGAGTGAGACAGGAGTAGAGACAGCAAGTCATGGACCAACAGTGACTACTAAAGTCATGACAAATCTACATCCAGAAGAAGTGGATTTTAACTGGGATATTGTGGATTTTTTAACATCGCAAGAATTTATTCCGGAACCTTCGTTGCCTTCTGTATCTTCTTATGGACACGTCGATGATTTTAAACAAAGACAAAAAGAAGCATTGGAGCAATTTTTACAACAACAGAAAGTAGAAGAACAAGCTTTTCTTATGCAACAGCAGGAAGAAGAAGCAAGAAGGAAACACCAGGAAGAAACAGTAGCAGCAGTAACAGCAACGGAGAAGAATGAAGACCAAGGACAGAAAGAAAATAGTGAAAATCAAACGGTTACGACGGTACTTTTAGATATTTTAGCTGAGTTAAGGAGTCTGAAACAAATGTATCAGACTTCTTTATCACGACCGAAGAGAAAAAGACCTTCTCGAGCGAAACAACCCGATCTCTCTGTGACTACGTCTACCTTACCACCGTTAGTGATTTCTACCAAATCATTGACAGGAACCACCAGTCCCGAAGTAGGCCTTGGCCGTGGCAAAGGCTTAAGACAGCTCAAGATGATTTCATCCCGTTTCTGAGTTTGTTTTGTTTTAAACACACAAAACACCAACGGTCCTTTTCAGGACCACTCCAATTATTTCGAAAAGAAATACTATGTCAATTGCCTATTTCAATGAAAACTCAAAACTCCTTTATATTTTTCAAAAACCCATAATGTACGTGTGAGTGAATGAATGTGTGAGTGTAGGTAATTATACTATCAAAATCAAAACCAAGAGACACTTACGTTTTTTTCTCTTTGGTTTATTCTAGTACAAACGTTACAATTCAATATCACAACATAACATAACACAAGACCATTTTTAAAAAGTTCATAAGTTTTCTTCTGTTTCACTCTTTCTGTTTTTTCATTTTCTTTACTGTCACAGCTTTTTTTTCTTCCTCTTCACTTTCGTTTCGTCTTCTTTTCTTGTCTTTGTGAACGTGTCGGGGTTCTTCCTTGGGGGAGGGTACCTCTTCCTCCTCTTCCTCCTGTTCAGAATTCCTTTCCCCCTCCTCCTCCTCCTGCTCCTGTTGTTTCTTAGGGCAGTTTGGAGACCAATGTCCTTTCTCTTTACAATAATAACAGGTATCTTGACTTTTGTCTCTATTGGTACCTTTTTTATTTTTGTGACGATCTGAACATTCTGTAGCCCAATGTCCTTTCTTCTTACAGATATAGCAAGTATCTTGACTTTTATCTCGATAGGAAGGAGAGTAGGCCGTAGGCTGGTCTGAAGAAAACTTTCGTATGACCCCACGTAAAGCTCTGATGAGAAGTTCTACTTGTGTAGGTTCTTCCATCGTTCTGGTCAATGTGAGAGTGAAATGAATACTGAATCGTTAGACACTAGCCTTTATATATATATGCACGGATCGGACATGAATATATAGGGGTTATGGTTTTTAAAAGGTAGTCATTTGACTTTTTGCAGACAAGATGAAAAGACCACATCATGTTGTGGAGAAAGGAAAAGACAGTAAGAGACAGAAACGTAATGTAGCGCCTAGCACAGTAGCTGAAGTCTTGGCTCAAATTCATGCCAGTGATTTTGAAGATGACATGAGTGAGCCCGAATTTACACCCAGACAATCCACGTCCAAGCAAAGTACACCACCCTTAGTAAACCCTGAAAATTACTATCACATTCGAGAGACAGAAAAACGTTCCTCTCGAAAATTTAGAACAACGGCTTACACGTATGCCGTAAAGTTTAAAGATTTCAAGGCCAATGTACCTTTGGAGAATACAGACGGGTTCATTACCAAGGTGTGGGATTCTGTGTTAACTGCACTGAAACAGCAATGTCAAGGCAAAGAAGACGATCGCTTGAGACTTTCTATTCATCACGATAATTTAAAGTCTCCCGTTTGGATCGAATTTACTAGTCCATCAGAATTAACACCTTCCAAAGTCATTGACAAAATTCAACATGTGCAACAATCCAACGACAAGTTTCACATTGACGATGGAAAAGCCACACTGTTCATGACCCACGTGTCTCCTCCCCAGGGGATCGGACGATGCAAAAAAGTGTTATTGGTGGACAGCCTTCGCAGCATGAAGCGAAGCCTCGTCCAAATTAACAATCCTCAAGACCAGATGTGTTTAGCCCGTGCTGTCGTCGTGGGACGAACGTATGCCAACAAGAACGACACGGTAGAATGGAAAAGAGCCTGGAAAACTATTCAACAATCGGACCGAGCCAAACAACGAAGTGAAGCCGAACTCCTGTTACAGCAAGCGGGGATATCCAAAGACACTCCTTGTGGCATTCCAGAAATGCAACAATTACAAGACGTCTTGGCTCCACATTACACTTTGAAAGTACACCCTCAAGAAGTGCGTGGACAACTTTTGTTTCGAGGCCACGATTTCAAAGACGGAAAATACATTCATGTCTATCATCACGATGGTCATTTTGATACCATTACCAGTATCACTGCATTCCAGGGATACGGTTACTACTGTGAAAAATGTGATTATGGTTATAACAATCGAGAACAACACAAACATTGTGGATCAAAATGTGAGGGATGTTTAGCCTCACAACCTTGTCTGGACCAAGGACAAGAAAGAGTGCATTGCCCTGTGTGTCAGCGCACTTTTGTCAGTCTTACCTGTTACCAACAACATTTGAAGATGCAAGGTTCACAGCAGAAAAGTGCTTGTCAACTGCTGAGATTGTGCCCTACTTGTGGACAAGGCATACGTACCAATTGTACCAAGTTTCACGTTTGTCGAGGGAAGAAACGATGTCATATTTGTCACCAAATCGTGGACTTGGAACACGAATGCTTCATTCAAAAATATCAACCCCGATCAGATGATACCCAGAAGAAAGGGAATTTTATCTTTTTTGATTTCGAATGCATGCAAGAAACTGGTATTCACATTCCCAATTTCTGCGTAGCTCACCGTGCGTGCGAGCAGTGCATCCAAGAACCTATCTTTAGTCATTGCCCTTATTGCAGTAAGATTCCTGGAGGACGTGAAAAAATCTTTCGAGGGTCAAACACGTTAGCCAAGTTTGCCCAATGGATCCTTAACCCCATTGACGAAACGTGGAGTCCAGAAGACATCGAACTTTACGGCAATTGTCATTGCCATGCCACGGTCATGGCTCACAATTTCTCGGGATACGATGGGCAATTTCTGCTCAGATACTATGCAGAACAAAGTACCGAACGACCCCAAGTGACTTTAAACGGGGCCAAAATCATTTCTATGCAAGTAGGACAAGTGCAGTTTAAAGATTCGATGTGTTACTTGGCCATGCCATTGAGTCGCATGCCTAAAACGTTTGGAATGACAGAATTAGCTAAAGGTTATTTTCCACACTTTTTCAATACCAAAGCCAATCAACATGCCGTTCTGCCCCATTTGCCGGAGGCTGACGACTACGACCCCGACAACATGCGTACCGAACAACGAGAAGCTTTCTTCGCTTGGTACCAGACTCACGCCTCGGACCCTTTTGACTTTCAAGAAGAAATGTTAAAGTACTGTCGATCTGACGTGGACATTTTACGACGCTGCTGTGGAAAATTTCGAGAATTGTTCATGGAGTACGGAGGGATCGATCCTTTGAAAGAAGCTTGTACCATTGCCAAAGCGTGTTCTTTAGTGTACCGAAAACGCTTTATGCCTGAAAATACTCTAGCGGTCATCAGTCCTCAAACGACGAACTTTGTTAAACGTCAATACTCGGTCAAAGCCCTACGCTGGCTCCATTACTTGTGCGACAAGGAAGACAAATGGATCCAACACGTTCGCAACGGAGGAGGCGAAAAGACCATTGGAACGTATTCGGTGGATGGTTGGGACTTAGAAAACCCTCAGATCGTGTACGAGTTTAACGGATGCTTATTTCACGGATGCCCCCTATGCTACCCTCAGCGTAACACCAAAAATCAGTTTTTGCAACGAACCATGGAAGACTTGTACCAGGCCACGTGTCAGCGACGTTTGAAGTTAGAACAGCAAGGATACCAGGTGGTGGAAATGTGGGAACACGAGTACGATCAGCGTTTGAAAACCGATCCCGAGTTTAAACGCATCGTAGAAAGTTACAAGTGGGTGGACCCATTAAACCCTCGGGATAGTTTGTACGGAGGACGAACGAATGCTACCTGTTTACTGTACCAAGCGGATGAGGAGAAGGGAGAAGAAATCAAATACTTGGACGTGTGTTCGTTGTATCCTTACGTGTGCAAATATTGTCACTTTCCCGTAGGGCATCCAGAATTGATGACAGAACACATTGACTTGGACCACATTCGTCAGTACGAAGGATTGATCAAGTGTAAAGTCTTACCACCCACAGACTTGTACCATCCCGTTTTACCTCACCATTGACAAGGAAAACTGATGTTTCCTTTGTGTCGCACATGTGCCGAAACGTGCAACCAAGGCCAACCTTGTCATCACACTCAGGAAGAACGCACCTTGACAGGAACGTGGGTGAGCGTGGAATTGTTTAAAGCTCTGGACCTGGGATACCAACTGTTAGAAGTGTACGAAATTTACCACTTTCCCAAAACACAACAATACCGCAAGGGCGACGAGACACAGAAAGGTATTTTTGCAGACTACGTGGATGCCTTTTTAAAACTAAAACAAGAAGCTAGTGGCTATCCTTCCTGGTGTCACACTCCCGAAGACCACAAGATATTCAAAGAAAAATATCGGGAGCAGGAAGGTATCACTTTAGACCACATCGAGAAAAACGAAGGAAGGCGGTCGTTTGCCAAAGTGATGCTCAATTGTTTGTGGGGTAAAATGGCACAACGTCCGTCTTTACCCAAGACGGAGTATTTGTCCGAACCGTCTCGCTACTTCCAGATGATTCACGACAAAACCAAAGTCATGAAACACGTGGACGTCATTCGTGAGGACTTGATTTTAGTCAATTACGAAGAAGAACTAGACTTTGTAGAAGCCGACAAATTTGGTAATGTTATCATTGCGGCTTACGTGACAGCCCACGCTCGCTTAAAATTGTACGAAGTGTTAGAACTGTTAGGAGATCGTGTGTTGTATTTTGACACGGACAGTTGCATCTACATTCACCGACCGGACCAGTGTAACCCTGTCATCGAAGGAGACCGATTAGGAGCCTGGACCGATGAACATCCCGATGACAAGATTCTAAGTTTTGCAAGTGGCGGTCCTAAAAATTACGGCTACGAATACCGAGACCCCCAAGGAGAAATGCACACCGAATGTAAAGTGAAAGGATTGACTCTCAATTATCGTACCAGTCAAGTGGTGAACTTTAACGTACTACAAGAAGCCTTACAGTCGGGACAGGATGAAACGTTTCAAGTGACTACCCACGAACCGCACAAGATTGTCCGTTTACCCACGCACCAAATCGTTAGTCGACCTTTGGAAAAAGTCTATCAAATCGTGTACCAAAAAAGAGTACGACTTCCCAATCACTTCACTCTCCCGTACGGTCACGTTGACATTGGGCATCATATAAAAAGGGACATCGTCCAAGACCAATAGTTCATTTGCCACTACAACGACCCAGCGAAAAGAAGATGAATCCATTTAAACAGACATCATTCAAGTTTGGGGATTGTAAAACAAATGTACTTTTCCCGAGTGAGAAAAGTACTGGATGGATAAGACCCATGCATTGCAACGGAAGATGTCCGGAAGGAAACTGTAAGTGTCCTTGCGGTATGCACTGTAATTGCGTTACAGAGTGCGATGGTGAACCGTACGATTGCAGTGATGCCAGACGTTGTGACATTAGCGATTCAGCTGGATATCGTGGGAACTTTGCTATGACTACTACCCCTATATCTACCGTGGAAAGTGATGCTGTGCGTGTCAAACCTGAGGGATACGAAAGCGGTGCCACACGTTATCGTGGGCTCCTAGGAATTTCACCGTACCTACATCGAACTGAAGTGAGGAGAGTCGAATATTCGTTCCCGACAAGTTTGCCTGAATACTGCCACTTTAAAAGTCGACTCCAAACTTTCAAAGATAAATGGCCAAAATATCTGCCTGGACCAACTCCTGAAGAATTAGCCAGAGCTGGATTTTTCTACTTGGGCGAAGGGGATAAAGTCAAGTGTTTCAGTTGTGGTGTATCCATTTACGAGTGGGAACATAAAGATTCCGCTTACTTGGAACATGCTCGATGGTCTCCGAATTGTCAATACCTACCTTTAGTGGGACCTAGTGATTGGAAGTGACACTACTACTGTTCCATGTCGTGTAACACACCTAGACCAGTATATAATATAAAACATAATATTCAAGGATTACCACACGAATTGCAAGAGAAGATCTACAAGGACGTTTGGCAAGGCCTTGCTAAAGAGAAATCGCAATGGGTGACTGTAGAACTTTTGTGTCGTGAAATTCACAAGAGGCAAGTGACAAAAATTAACCAACGTGTTAGATTTCTCTGGATTAAGGGTATTTTTTTGCTCTGTTACCAATTTACTACGTTTACCTCTGAAGATGCTTTGATGCTTCTTGACTGTCGCCCTGAATGGCAGTGGGACGAAATTACACGTTATATTAATTACTTTCGCTTTTTGAGCAAATTGAATTCTATGTTTTAATTCTGAGTTGAATCTACACTGATGATCTTTGACCTAAAGAAGTATAAAAAGAGAACAACCATGCCACAACCTTTATCAGTGGTGATCCAACAGATTCCGTGGAAGGATATCAATGAGAAGATTCACACAGTGAAAGATTACGAACACTTATTACAAGAACTATACCCTATGAATTGGGGTCGACGTGTCGTGTGTGTTTTAGTGACTTGCTTTCTGGGATTTCGTTTACCTGCCGATTCCTTGTGGACACTTTACGAACACTACCTATCAAAAAAATAAGACAGTATGGTGGTTCCTTTAAATGTCCACGAGAGACTTATTCTGTTCAAAGCCTTACGCTTTCATCTGGATACGTCTCGACCTTTCCAAGAAAAAAAGATTCGTCAACTTTTACGTACGGAAGCAGTGTACGAAGATGTGTGTGTAGCTTGTGATTTACACCCTCATTGGACAGATGTACGTGACTGGAAAAGTTGGGATTTTGAGGCTTGGACAAACGAAACATCCCATTATGCCCAAGCGTTGTGTTCCTAAAATTCATCGTCGTGTGAAAAAAGTCACTTTTAATCCTGTGTTAGTGACAGTACCAGAAGAAGAAGAAGAAGAAAAAGAATCTGTCACCCAAGACAATCCTTCTGTTCAAAACAGAACTGTCATGGACATTCCCCCACAAAAACCCTTTCGAGAAGACACCTATGTGACTGTACCCCCTGTAGAGGAGACTATAAGAACATTACATACTACCTCTAGAACACCTTCGTTACCCAAAGAATGTTGTACAGGAACTTGTTTATTTGCCACTTTGATCGTTTGCCTATGTATTTTATCCCTGTATTTATCCATTTGGCTTTTATGTATATTTGTCTTTCGTGTTGCATTGAAATAAACGTGTCTTGAAAAAAGTATAAAAACCTCTTGTCTTGTCTGTTGTTGTGTCAATACTGACATACCACTACACGACTATGGCTCACTCTACTCTTTCTACTACTCCTTCCTCCTCCTCCACATTCAAAGTCATTGACGAACACTTAGATCAGGCTAGTTGGAAAGCCTTGTATCTTCGTCATCCTTTTAACATGTTAATTGCTGGACCAAGCGGTTCAGGCAAAACCGAATTTGTCAAACGTTTGATCGAACATAAACATCATTTGATCGATCGTCCACCTCAACGCATCGTGTGGTGTTACAAAGAGTGGCAATCGGCATACAGCCTCTTGCAAGAAAGTCAAGGTGATTCCATTGTGTTTGTAGCAGGCATTCCTAAAGAAGACGAGGGGATCGTGTCTGACCCTAGTCAAACTCATTGGGTTATTTTTGACGACATGTTAGGAGAAGACGAAGAAGAAATTAAACTGTGGTTTACACGTAAAGGGCATCATCGTAATGCCAGTGTCATTTACATTACACAAAATTTATTTCAACAAAGTAAAGCCCATCGTACCATTAGTCTCAATGCTCATTACGTGGTCTTGTTTAAAAGTCCTCGAGATAAATCACAAGTGCAAGTTTTAGCCAAACAGTTAGGAACACCTTGGCTAACTCATGCGTACGATGATGCCACTCAAACGCCACACGCCTATTTACTCGTGGATTTAAAACCCACTACCCCTGATTATTTGCGATTTCGTACCGATTTGTTTCACGACTGGTGTCAAGACGGAGGACCTGTCGTGTACACGTCCTCCTCGTCGACATAACACTATGAAGCACTAAAAAAAATCTATAAAAACCTTGGGTTACTTTGACCTGGTCTCATACATCGTCAACATGACGTCCCTTCAGGCTCATCTTCCCATCAAATTGATTCGTGCCTTGTACGGCATCAGTCGCGAAAAAAATCCACAAAGACGTGCTCACGTCTTAGAAGCCAGTCTCAAAGAAGTCTTACGATGGTTTACGGTGACAGCACGTCAAATACTGCAAGGCATCATTCACATTCCACATCAAACCAAACGTTTTTTTGACAGAAACAAAGTAGCCTTGACGCAATTGGCCAATCCTCGCATCGACACTCACACCAAAAAGCAAATCATATTGAAACCTGGAGGTAGTGGTTCTCTAGGAGGTGTCATCATTCGTTCCCTTTTAAAATGGGATCCCAATACTCCCAAAGTTCACCCCAAGAAGAAAACAAAAAAAGCCAAACGAGTCCCTAAGAAAAAGAACAAGGGTACCAAGACCAAAGTACAGAAAAAGAAAAGTCCACAGAAAAAAGCGGTCACCCGCAAAAGAGGCACTTCGGCCAGGACACAACCTTACCTTCGTCAACCACGACCTGTAAGAAAAGATCTACAAGGACGTTTGGCAGGGACTACGTTGCCAGTAGCCTCAGGGGTTGTCACTTCTCCGTTGCGGGTGATGCCAGCCAAACCCAATTTGGCACCTGTTTTTCCTAATTTGATGAAACATTGGAAATCTGCGTCTCCCAAAACGTCTCCTCCACCGGAGACACCCTCGTCCACCTTAGCGGCAGTAGCAGCTGCTCACAAAGTACCTGCTCCGAAAGTCAAAGTCCAAGAAAGATCTGGCATGTTAAAGAGTTTACTAGATTTGTCCAAACAAGAACTGTCCCGATTGAGTCCATTGCGAACTCCTTCACGACGTGTGTTACCTGCCATGAAGTTGATACGACGCAAAGATAATCAGTGGCGTCGCATTCCAGTATAAAAATATGACTTGAAGACCACGACGTCAATCAGTATTTTTTCTGTGCTGATGCTGAACACTCAAGGATGCCTCCTCAAAAACATGCACACCACCACCACCACTACCCTCGTCGTTCTGCTGTCCAAAAAGGAAAAGGAACAAGACAATCTCGTCATCTCACCAAAAGCTTTAAAACCAAACATCAACGTCCTTCCCTCCAAAGACGTAGACCTTTAAAGAAAAAGAAGAGACACCAAAAAGGAGGATCCTTTGACCATTTTGGGAAACACATTGTTACCTTTTTGACAAAGCGCTAGTTCCCCCAAAAAAGTAAATAAAAGAGAGTGTATACCAAGTCATTGACACTAGTGGTATTGTGAAACGAACAAGCAAAGATGGCACCTCGCAGAAAACATTTTTCTACACTCCACAAAGGAAAGAAAAGGAAAGGACGTTTAGCCAAACATCGACACGTTCTTCGTCAAAGGACACAAAAGAAAATACCCAAACGTCAAAAGAAAAAGAGAAGTCACCAAAGAGGAGGCATATTTACTGGTTTTATTAAAGGTATGCAGAAACTAGACAAAGCAGCTAATAACCGAACTGGTATCTTTAGCCCTGCTTTTGAGGATTTAGCGAAGCATGCCGTTACCTTTTGGAGAAGCCAATAGAAAAAAGAAGATAAAAGAGGGTGTGTACCAAGTCTTTGACATCAGTGTATTTCTGGAACGAACAAGCAAAGATGTCACCTCGCAGAAAACATTCTTCTTCACCCCACAAAGGAAAGAAAAGGAAAGGACTACCTCCTCGTTTAGCCAAACACGGAGACGTGTTGTCCGTCCTGTCCAAAGCCTCTCCACCCATGCGAAAACAAATCATTAAAACAGCCTCCAAAGATGTCATCGATACCGTGTGCGAATGTTGTTTGAATGTTTTGAAAGGCACGATACCTTTGTCTCCACACCAGAAAAAATGCTTCGCCAAACATCGACACGTTCTTCGTCAAATGGTCCAAAAGAAAATATCCGTCCGTCAAAAGAAAAAGATGTTGGTGCAACGCGGAGGATTTTTACCCATTCTTGCTCCTATGTTGACAAGCTTAATACCAGGTTTGATACAAGGGATGACCCAAGGGTTAACTCAAGGGATGGGTAGAAGATAAAAGGACCTTATGGAGCACCACAATCTCAGACATAACCTTTGAAAGCCCATGGAAGGACGAAAACTCACTTTGGTTCCTTACAAACGATGGATGGAATACCATCATTGGCAAGAACAACGAACCCCCCATTTACCACCCAATCCCAATTTGGCTGAGATGTCGCAATTACAACACGAATTACAATCCTTGATTCATCGCCACGATTTATCCGAAACCGAAAAATCACAAAAGTACGGTCAACTCTTGAAACGGCTACAACTCTTTCATCAGAAAGCTGTGGAACAAACAGCTCAACCCACTTTGTCCGATTTTAAGGCTCTCATGAATAACCCGTCACCCTCACCCTCTACAGCAGTTAAAACAGACGTTGCCCACCCATTACCCAAGGAAGAAGAACCCCATGATCTCTTTCAAACACCCACTACCACTCCCATTCCGAGTAAGATTGCCGCTTCCTTGTTAACCCCTTCTCCCACTCCCCCACGAGAAGAACTCAAAACTTGGGTTAAAAAGATGATGGCTACTCCTTCTGCGACAGATGTGAAAAAGAAAGAAAGGAAAGCAGAAGTGAGAAAAGAAAAGAAGGTCAAAGAAGCTATCCCATTACCTCCACCACCACCATTACCCTCGACGTCAACTCCTGTGGCACATCGGACACGTAAAACCGTTTCCAAACAACCCGCATTTCGTCCCACCCAAAGCAATATCCTCGAAGAGTGGGTCCCTTATTAACAACAAACCATGGAGAAGGTATTAGCCAGCATTTACTACGATCCAGCTCACCCTGCAGGTTACGGAGGCATTCAGAAATTGTATCGTGCTGCCAAAACTCGCCTGAAAAAGCTCCGTTTACCAGCAGTACAACGATGGTTACAAGAACAAGCGACGTACACTTTACACAAACCCATTCGACGAAAATTTCACAGAAGTCGCACTCAAGTGGAAGGCATCGATCATCAATGGCAAGCCGATTTAGCTGATGTCTCTCATTTAGCCACCTACAATCGTGGCTACAAATATTTGTTTTGTGTCATCGACGTCTTTTCTAAATTTGCCTGGGTCGTACCATTGACATCCAAATCGAGCGGAGAGTTAGTACGAGCTTTGCAACTGGTGTTGAAACAAAGTGGCCGTCACCCTCTTCGATGGCAAACCGACAAAGGCACCGAATTTCTGAACCAAGCTTTCCAACGAGAATTAAAAAAACGTGACATTCATTTTTTCACCACCGAAAATCCTGAAACCAAAGCCAGTATCGTGGAACGTTTTCAACGTACCTTGAAAGAACGCATGTGGAAATATTTTACGCATCAACACACTCTCAAGTACATCGACGTTTTACCACACTTAGTCCAAGCCTACAATCAATCTTACCATAGAAGCATTGGACGTGCCCCACAAGAGGTGACACCCGATAACGAAGTCACTGTTTTTGAGCGTCTGTTTGGCACGTCCCGGACGAGGGTTGTCCCCAAAAAAGGTAGAGAAGTGTTAACCCAAGGAGATTGGGTACGCATTGGCAAAACCAAACGCACTTTCGACAAAGGTTACTTACCCAACTGGACCACCGAATTGTTTCGTGTGACTGAACGAGTGCGCGATCGTCATCCTACCGTCTATAAATTGGAAGACATGAACGGAGAAGTATTAAAAGGAACATTTTACTTGCCTGAGTTACAACGTGTTACCAAAAAAGAAGACGACGTGTACGACATTGAAAGCATTCTCGAACGAAGAACCCGTAAAGTAGGAAAACGTCGTGTCAAAGAAGTCAAAGTACGTTGGAAAGGATATCCTCCTAGTTTTGATTCTTGGATTGACGCTGCCCAAGTCATCGACTATAAAAAGAAGTGACCATCATGCCCTTCAATACAGCTTCAGCAACCACAGTGACTACTCCTTCACCCACGTCATCTCTGCAAGATTTACAAAAGCAACCCTTGTGGGTGTGGTGTGGAGAACGTGTCCCTAAAACGCAAATCGTTTTTTTCTGTCAAATCTTTGTGGTATATTGTGTCATTGGTGCAGCCATTGCTAATTTGAGTTTGCAACAAGGAGACAAACAATTGTGGACCATTTTACTCAGCAGTTGCATCGGGTATCTTCTTCCCAATCCTTCCCTGAAATACTCTTACAACGGGAACAACAGCAACAATATTGGGAGTCTTGCGGCCAACGTTAGTCCTTCTCCTGACAGTCACCCTTCCAATCACAATCCTCTTTTAGACACTCCTTTAACCTCGAGTGACTCCTCGGACAGAAGAACATTGGAAATATGAACAACACTATTAACCAATTTTATTTAACGTTACCCAGTGACAGTTCCATGGAGGTATTTCCTAACAACACATTGTGTTGTTACACGTCTAAATTACCTCAAGCCATGCATTTGGATCAAGATGATCACTGGGAAGCAGCTTTAGTGGAAATAATACACCCGACACAAATCAAAAACATCGTCGAAAATCAAAACTTTTTCACAGTTGAAGTGTACGACAAGCCATTGCAACAAGCCTTAGATGAACGAGGTATCACTGGCATTGACAACAAGAGATCAGATGGACCCCCAACTAAACAACTGTCCACTCATGTGTTGACCATTCCTGCAGGCTACTATTTTAGCGGTCAACATTTAGTGACTACGATTGCAAGCAAGTTCAATGTTGTGTTTGGTAAACCCCTGGACAAAATCAGAGAAAGTGTTACCTTTGAGTACATTAAAGTGGCTCGCCGCTTCATGATCAAATTTTCAGAGAAGAAAATAATAGCCATTAACTTTTGTCCTGAATTGTTTGATATCTTAGGTGGAGACCTCAAGATGCTCCCGAACAAAAAAGAAATACCAGGCATATCCAGTAACTTGGATTTTACCAAATATTTTCGATCCCCTGTAGAAATGAACCAAGGACTCAATTTGATGTTTGTGTACTCCGATGTGGTGGAGTACAACGTGGTAGGACACACCTCTGTACCGTTACTACGTGTCATTCCTTTCAAAGTAGATACTACTACCGCTGACGAGGAAGGTGGAAATACCTATCACGTTCACCGCGAATTTGTACATCCTCATTATTTACCCGTCAGTAAGTCGTATTTCGACAGTGTCAACATTACTATAAAAGGAGAACTAGGTCAAAATATTCCATTTACCAAAGGGAAAGTCACAGTGAAACTCCATTTTCAAAAACGATTCTCCAACAACTGAAAAAGTGATGTATCCTGTGTACCAAGGAGTCACTCGACAACGAGGACATGGTTTAGGAGATATGTTTAAATCAGCCTTTCGTTCTGTGGTCCCTGTTTTAAAACCGATGGTAACACGAGGATTGCACACCTTAAAAGATGCCGCATTGACTCACGGCAAAGATTTTCTTTACAATGTTCTCATTGACAAACAAAACCCTAAAGAAGCTTTTTTGAGAGCAGGCAAAAATACCTTGCTTCAAACGGGTAAAGAGCTTTTGGGTCGACGAGAAAGTCCTATAAATGCTCTGAACGGCACCGAGTCTAACATTCCTGCTTCCCTGACGACACAGCAAGGACAAGGTAGAAAGCGTCGACGAAGACACCCTTTCAAAAGTCTCCGTACCTCTAAAGTGAGAAAGACAAAGAAAAAAAGAACCGCTCGAGACTTAGACATTTTTGATTATTAAAAGTGAAGAAAAAAAACCTAAAGAAAAAATGATGCACCAAGAATCTTGTGCCTGTTCCAAGTCGGAACTGGATCTCTTTGCCATGCCACCCACGATGATGACCATGCAAGAAGCTCAATGGGTCGAATTTCATCCCGTCTCCTCTTTGACGGATTCAGCTCCCATCGAGTTTGAAATCAAAGGACAACCCGAAGATTACATCGATCTCAACAACAGTTACTTGTATTTGAAAGTGAAAGTCACCAAAACAGACAACACCAATCCAGGAGCCAATGATAGAGTAGCTCCTGTCATCAATTTCATGCATTCCTTGTTCAGCGATGTGGATTTGTACATGAATAACAAACTGATCAGCAGTAGCATGGATACTTACCCTTACCGAGCGTACCTCGAAAATCTCTTGACGTACGGAAAAGAAGCCAAGAACACTCATTTAGATGCTTGCGTAGTATGGAAACCTGACACCGCAGATAAGTTTAACGACACAGCCTTACCCGTACCAGCAGCTGCTGATGGCAGCGCTCCTGCCGATCCTCACAATGAAGGTTTTAACGAGCGTCGAAAGAAAATTTTGCAAGGACGTAGTTTAGAACTGTTCGATCGTTTGCATTTGGACATGTGGTTTCAAGAGAAGTATTTGCTGAACGGAGTAGATATTCGCTTGAGACTGAATCGAAGTAGTACTGCTTTCCATTTGATGGCTCATGCCAACGAATACAAAACCATTATCCAAGAAGCCAGGTTATACGTACGTCGCGTGGAAGTGTTACCTAAAGTGGGAAATGATATCAGTCACACTTTGAGCAGAACGACAGCCAAGTATCCGATACGACGCGTGGAAGTCAAAACGTTCACCATTGCCGCTGGACTCCGATCTAAGATTGAAGATCATCTGTTCCAAGGACAGTTACCCAAACGTTTATTCATTGGTATCGTCAGCAATGCAGCCCTCAATGGTGCCCACGATGAAAATCCTTTCCAGTTTAAGCACTGCAGAGTATCCAAAATCGAAGTCAGTCGCGATGGCAAAACTTTGTGTACCAGACCCTTCGAACCCGACTTTGGTGAACAGAAAAATTACTTGAGGTCGTACTTGTCACTGTACGAAGCCACAGGACAGTTAGGAACCAACACCAGTCACGGTATTTCCTACGACGACTATGCAAGAGGTTACACGTTGTGGGCTTTTGATTTCACTCCAGACCAAGGCAGCGACGAGGGACATTTCCACCCTATAAAATCTGGGCAACTGCGTGTGGAACTTCAGTTTGCAGCACCTCTTCCCGAAACGGTGAATATCATTCTGTATGCTGAATTCGATAATACCATAGAAATCAACAGTTTGAGAGAAGTCATTCTAGACTATTAGACATTATGGAAGACCCTTGTCCTTCTTTGAATAGTGGAGAATCCATGGAATGGGAGGTTACAAAAAAAGCAGATCCCCAAGACCAAAAAGAAGAGGTAGTGATCATACAATCCAGATGGCCAGAACAGGAACAACAATTAGTGGCTTGTTTTGCACAACACTTGGAAGATACAATGAGGGACCTGATTAAAAAAGATTGTTATGGATGTCAAATCGATCATCCCAGTCAAATTCAACACGATAAATGTATGATGATGAGTCAAGAAGAAAAATTGGACAATTATCTGAACGAAGCTTGGAGTCTCATCTCCGAAGAAGCCGTGTTACTTCAGTGGTATAAAGGCTTACGTGATCATTCCTCTCCTCCATTGTTTGCTCGAGAAATCGATCGCATCGAAGCTCTCTTGGCCAAAAGTAAAGAGACGAAACAAACCATCAGTTACTTGTCAGACCGTTTCAAACAAAAAGTTTGGATTGAATTGATGACTTATCATCACCTGTGAAGAAAGGAGAGAAAAAAAACAAGGCTACACAACAAAAAATGGATACTTGGGAACTTTATTATCTTTTGAACCGTAGTTCGTACACTGCTTCTTGGAATCCTGTCGTGTGTGCTAAAGATGAACTACCTCATCGCAAACCTCAAGAGAATCAAGCTTATGTCATCAACACAGATGACAGTCATCTTCCAGGAACTCACTGGGTAGCAGTCTACTTTCCTCAAAAGGGTTGTGCGGAGTATTTTGATTCGTATGGATTGCCTCCTTTCGAAGATGATATCATTGACTTTATGAGAAGAAATGCCCAGACGACACGATTCAATAATGTGAAATTACAAAGCACAGATTCTATGGTGTGTGGACAATATTGTATCTATTATCTGCATCATCGCAGTCTTGGATATTCTTTAGAACATTTAGTGACTTATTTTGATCGTCATTCGTCTCGAAACGATGACAAAGTAGATCGATGGTTTTGTGACCATTATGGCTATCTGTTGTCTTTAGCTAGGAAACGTAGTGTACATCAATCGCACAATGATTTCCAACAGTGGAAATCTCAATTTAATTCACAACGTTGTCAACCATGTCATAGATAATGTATTAGTGTTATGGAAGAAAAAAAATGTTTGTTCTTTGAAATAATGTTTGTTTTGTGAGTTATTTTGTTATTTGAATAAAAATGTTGTGTTTTGAAACCAATGCGTCTGTCATTTGTTTTACTTTTGTATTCCTATAAATGCTCTTTGACTTTTCTTTCTATCCCTCACATCAAACTATCCCAACGTTTCAAAACCCTAAACCGCAGAGGGGTGTTTTCCATCACGTCCGCGCTTGAAGCATATAAAGCAGGGGTAGTCTCCAGTCTGACCATCCATTGTTTGACTCATCCTTCTACGAAGATGTGCTCAAGACTAGCTAAGCTGAACGAAGCATACGTCACTCTACATCGTATCAGACACAATCTGATGCCAAAGCCTGAAGAGATAGAGAATGTGAGGATGCTACAAGAAACGGAAAACCTCATAGAAGAACTCTTCAGAGAGGAAATTCAAAAAGAGAAAGAAGAATGGACTGAGAAGTATCGACTTCAAAAGCAGCAGAGAGAACAGCAGCAGCAGCAACAGCAACAGCAACAACAGCAGCAGGAACCAGACAGAAGTTTTGTCGACTGTCGTGTGGACACGAAAGAATTCTCTTTCTCTTTCCAAAGAAGCAGACCCTATCGTGTAGCCAAACGAGGACGCAATCTTAGACGATAAAAGATTGTCATCCTTCCTCGTACACACAAACACAAAAAACAGCCCTTTTCAGGGCTACCCAATATGCTCGAAAAGAATTAATCATTCAATTTGCTTATGGTATGTGAGGAAGTTAGAAAAAAAGTTAGAAGTGAGTCTATAATCACTGTCTCTTTTTACTTTTGTTTTGAAGTGCGTCTATAAGCACAACGTATTTTTCAAAATAACTTGTTCAATGTATAATTAATAGGAGTCAAGTATAAAAGTGTCGGGGTGTTTTCTTTTAAGTCCGCGTGTTTTGTTTTTTTGGTAATGATAGGGATAATGTAAGTTTTTTGGATCTAGGGGGTGTTTTCTATCACGTCAGCGTGTTTTGGTAATGATAGGGATACTGTAAGATTTTCGGATCTAGGGGTGTTTTCCATCACGTCCGCGCTTGAACTATATATAAAGAAGCACTCGTCAGTCTGGCTACCCATCGTTGGCGCATCAACACCAAAGATGAATAGAGTTCAAAAGTTAAGAGAGCTTCAAATGCATCTGGAGAATGCTAGGCGTCTCCTGGACGAACTGGCAATGGAGGCCGAAGAAGAAGAGACCAGAATTAAAGAAGAGGAGGAGAGGAAAAAGAAAGAAGAGGAGAAGGAAATGAAAAGGTCAATTTTGCCTCACCGTATGATGAGGCAAACTAGTGAAGTGAAGCCAATAGTGAGGACACCTTCACCAGAACCAGTTCGTCCACTACAGGTGCAGCCCCCACTGCCTCAGCCGCAACAACCACAGACTCAACTGCAGTTGCAAAATAGAAGAGTAGAGAGGGAAGTTTTCACTATCCCACAAAGTGAAGACTGGGATAGTGAAGCCACTCATTCTCCCTCTGCGCTCCCAATCACAAGAGTGAATTGGGAGAATGATTGGAGTAGAAGATGTGTGTGTGGGGCTAGACCTGGGAGATGTCAGCATTAGCCAGGTGTATTTTGAAGTTTAAAAAACAGCCCTTCTCAGGGCTACCCAAATAACAAGAAAAGAAATACTATGTCAATTGCCAATGGGTGTGAGAGAGGAGTAGTGTGATTATAAACACTGACTCTATTTAGATGGTATAGGGTGTGATTTTGGATAGTATATAATTGGGTGTGTTTTGGCTGCTTCCCCGTGTGTGTGGTTAGTATAGGGTGTGATTTTGGATAGTATATAGTATGGTTTGTTTTGGCTGCTTCCCCGTGTGTGTGGTTAGTATAGGGTGTGATTTTGGATAGTAAATAATTGGGTGTGTTTTGGTTGCTTCCCCGTGTGTGTGGTTAGTATAGGGTGTGATTTTGGATAGTAAATAATTGGGTGTGTTTTGGCTGCTTCCCCGTGTGTGTGGTTAGTATAGGGTGTGATTTTGGATAGTAAATAATTGGGTGTGTTTTGGCTGCTTCCCCGTGTGTGTGGTTAGTATAGGGTGTGATTTTGGATAGTAAATAATTGAGTGTGTTTTGGCTGCTTCCCCGTGTGTGTGGATAGTATAGGGTGTGATTTTGGATAGTATATAATAGGATTTGTGAATAGTATCTAATATGACAAGTGAATGTAGGGGGTGTTTACTTTCACGTCCGTGCTTAAGATATATATACGCAATCGTCGGTCCTTGGAGCCATTCAATTTGAACACATCAAGATGAATTTTGAATTGTTTATCCAACTCCGAGACAGCTGGTTTGGGATCCTTGATGCAGAATATCAAGTGGAAAGACTTGAGGAAGAATTTCAGAGTAACCATGGCTTTGTAAGCCAACTGAAATTAGCAAGAGATTTATTAGAAGGTATGATAGAGGAGGAAGACCAGAAATTAAGAAGACGTATTAAAAGAAAATATATAAGAATAGGGGACTTGAAGCAAGCACTTGATCATGTCATCAAAGTCAGGTGTTTTCTAGAAGAAACATTACATCTGATAGAGTGGGAATATGTGAAGTGGGGTCTAGACAGGCTAAAGAAAGCAGAAGCAATGATGAGAATAGTAATGGAAGAACAGGTGATCCAGATTAAAGAAAACTGGTCTAAGGAGAGAAAGGAAAAAAAGAACAAAAAGACGAAAGAGGACTTTGATCTACTCAATCTAAGATGGATGAGAGTTCAGGAAAAGTTTAGAGCTATGGGACATCCTGACTGGATTCCCGAAGAAAAAAAGAAGAAGAAAACGGGAATCATTGGTAAAATCAAAAGGTGGTGGAACAATGGCAGAAAATAAAAGAAGAAGAAGTATCCAAAGGCTCTTTTCAGGGCCACTCATAAGTCTCGAAAAGATAGTAGCTTTCATTGCCACCCTTTTTTTCCCTTGTTATATTTCCTTTGTTATATTTCCCTTGACGCTATATAGTCCCACTATGTTAAATTTCCCTTGACGCTATATAGTCCCACTATGTTAAATTTCCCTTGACGCTATACAGACCCACTATGTTCAATTCCCCTTGACGCTATAGTATCCCAAGCTGTTTTGACGCCATAGTATCCCAAGCTGTTTTTGACTGGGATTTTCCCTTGACGCTATAAATCTTGACGCCATAGTATCCCAAGCCGTTTTTGACTGGATTTTCCCTTGACGCCACGGTATCCCCATATACTACTAGCGTTTTCATTAAAATCTTTTAGCACTTCATAGCATCGTTGGTCGTCTACGCTAGGGGCAATTAAATACAACTTATCCCACTTCATCCATCTCATTATTAAATTGAGCAACAATTGCGTTTTACCGGATCCAGATGGTCCGATTATAATTGCGCGGATAGAGTTTGGTAGCGCTGCATGATGCTTAACTGGTTCTCTTGTTTTAGTCGCTGAAAAATCAATTATATTCATATCTCTATACATAAATTATGGATCTATATTGTGTGAAGTGTAAGGCGCGTACTGGCACAGATGACTTGACGACGATTACAACAAAAAATAACCGATCAGCGCTTTCTGGTAAATGCGTACAATGTAGTACAAAGAAATTTAGATTTGTTTCTAAACCCAAGGAACCTTTAAAAAAAAACGAGGAGGTGATATCGCTGCCAAATTAGCAAAACTCCCTGGAACCCCATGGGCAAAATACCCCGGAGAAAAACACCTTCCAGGATACAGCTACTGTGGACCGGGAACAAGACTTGATATCAGACTCAATGATCAAAATCAGCCCCGACCCGGTGAAGAACCAATAAACGCCATTGATAAAGCCTGTCACCTTCATGATGTTGCTTATAAAAGCAGCAATTTGCGACACAGGCATCTAGCAGATGTGAAATTAATTCATGCGTTGAATGCCATCCCTGATAAATCCTTCAAAGAAAAATTGGCTTCATTTTTGATAAAATCGGCTATGAAAAGTAAATTGATGTTAGGTGCTGGTAATTAATAACATCATGGAATCTATTTATTATTCCCCAAGAGGATACTGGAGGGGTAAATCAGCAATCCATAAACTCGCTAGCGCTGCAAAAGTGAAAAAAACCACTGCGGCTCATTGGTTATCCAAACAGGCACTATGGCAAATTTATCTACCACCGCCTAAACAAATTAATGTCTCGCATTTTGATGTGACCGGACCCAATGAAGTTCATCAGGCTGATCTATTATTTCTACCACATGACCACGGTTACAAATACGCATTAACCGTAGTTGATATTGCAAGTCGATACAAGGAAGCAGAACCGTTAAAAACAAAATCGGCCACTGAAGTAGCTTCTGCATTTGAAAGGATTTATCGACGAGGTCCTCTGCGTTGGCCAAATCTATTACAAATTGATCCTGGCAAAGAATTTCAGGGTGCAGTGTTATCTACAATGAAAGATCACAATGTCACTATCAGACGGGGGCATACTGCACTGCATCGTGATCAGGCAATTGTAGAACGATTTAATCGGACTCTTGCTGAGCGGTTATTTGGATATCAATACGCAAAAGAATTCATCCAAGAAAAAAGATCCCGTGAATGGGTTAAAAGGTTACCAGCTGTGATTACTGCACTGAATAACGAGATTACTAGAACCATCAACATGAAACCTATCAATGCGATTAAAAAGAAGTCAATACCTGAAATGGAAATTCAAAAAGATTTTAGCGTTTCCCAACCAATTCTTGGTAGTAATGTCATTGTGAGATATTTATACGAACCAGGAGAGCTTGAGGGTGACAGAAAAAGAGCTACTGATCCTATTTGGAGTGTTACTGCACACAAGATATCTAGTATAACACGATCTACGGGTAGACCTCCAGTCTATAAACTGGATTCAACTGCCCCTCAGCGGGTTTTTACTAGACAACAATTACAAATAATACCCGAGGATACTCAATTACCACCGCATGGTCTTAACTAGCACCCTTGCGTCTATTGCACTCAAGACAAGTCAACATCACATTATTTCTGACATGACCGAGATTGTTATTTTTTCTGTCAACGGTGAATTGGCGAGGATCCTTATCCGAATACTGCCAGCGCATTATACAATTGCAACTTGCGCAGTGATTATTCTGTTGTTTCTTCAAAGTGATTATTAATCCAGCATCAATATCAAATTCTCGTTGTTTTTTTTTTTGTCCTGTTGTTTGTAACCGAAGAGTTTTTTATCAATAATATCATTATCGTCACCAATGATTTGATCATCGCCACCAATGATTTCATCATCGCCACCAATGATTTCATCATCGAAGACAATTCTTCGAAGTTGATCTATTCTTCGTACTCTGGATACTGAAAGATAGACTAAATTCGACCATTCTATGCGATTATCTACCATCCAAACAATTGTATCCGATATAGTCAATCCCTGTGAAGAATGTATCGTTGCTGCGTATCCTAGCGTCCATGGGGATTTATTAGCACGCAATGCATCTTCAACGACATTGATATCAACCAGCACAATATCATTTAATACGAGAATCTGCTTTTCACTCTGTCCTGGAATAACAACTTCAATGTTCTGTTTTCGTGTATCCGATGGCCTATAACAGAGGGGCACTGGAAGTGTTGCAAATTTTTGTTTATGCAATTCAAATAATTTCATCTGAAGTGTGTCTCTGACTATTTTTCTACTTGCAATGATCAAATCGTTTGGTCTCCACATTTCCCAGAAATCATTCATTGGAGTTTCCGAAATTATTTCACGGGCTATTTCACATTGGATTCTATCCGGTTGTAATCTAATTAATTTCTTAAATTCTTTTAATTTTTCATCAAGTGATCTATGATCAGTATCAATTTCTTCATAGTAGTCTACAAAACCCTTTAGCCATTCATGTGGGGATGCACCGACAAATTTGTGGTGGTTGGCCGTGATCACCGCACATGACGACTTTTGTATTCTTCAATAACAACCACTCAAGAAATATTTTTAATACATCTTCGGACACTGTGTCTATTTCATCCCAAATCATGATTTCAGGAATAAATTTCTCTCCCATGCGCTCAGGAGTCCACTTATCTCCCTTCCATCGGAAAAAGCTGTGATAAGTGCAGGCATTTACCCCTCTCTGTATCATTTCTCTTGCAAGTCTGTGAGTCGGTGTTAGTACAATCATGTTTGATTTCCCACGAAATAACTCAATTGCCCGGGTTGTTTTTCCTGACCCACCACAGCCGTTTAAATAAACTGTTTTATATAGGCATATTGGATCAGAAATCGGTGGCGCATTAGAAAATTCTGATTGAATCTCTTTGAGATTCCGATAATTATTTTCAATCGTAACATCTGCTGATTGAATATAATCATGAATCATTTCTTTCTTAATTCTCCATGATCCCCAATTCTCGTTGCCAGTAGCCTTAAAATCAGTCATTTTGCTATTTATGTAAAATGAATCAGTGGCAACTCTAACTGCGGTGGTAGGAAATTTATTAATCATTGAAAACAGATTAATAGAAGCATAACCGAGCATAGAAGCTCTCAAATGTGTGTACTGCGGATTGTATCCATCATTGTAGGTAACAATTGTACCCAATTTGGTCCCATCGGACATAAATGCGTCCTTACGATTGACATATAGGCCTTTATTCGTTAAATCCGCGATTACAAAATCGTATTCAGCATTGTCTATAATCAATCGTGAAGAATATCTCGTATTATCATCTTTACCACCCTGAGTGAATTTACCGATTATTCTTCGTCCAAGATTTTTTGCTTCATTGTTTCTGATTTCAAATAACTGTTTGGACCAATTCATGATTTGTTGTTCATTAAAATCAGGAAATAGTTTTCGCTCTTCGCTAATTATTTTTTCTAGATCAGGTTGTGGTAACCAGACTGATTTCTGTGCTCGATAGGATATAATTGCTTCACTGACAATTAATGATTTTAACATCTTACAATCAAGCATATACCGTAATAACACTATTGGCATCCAGTGTTTTTCAGACATGTGTTTACCAATCCAAAGATAACTACACGGATGAAGTCCTTCAGCCATTTCAAATGATACCACACAAGCGAATCCGGTTAAATCAAAATCAGGCAGTGGTCCATTAATAGCAACACGGGTCATTTCGTGTGTAGGGTGTCCAAATCGTTTGAAATATTTCTCGCATTCTCCATACCCGAGAAAACTTCCTGGATAACACGCAATCATATCAACTGAAATAACGGTATCAGCGGTGTATTTTGTATTCCATAATCCTCCATGGCCGTATTCAAGACAGGACAATTTGACATCTGATAAGAACTCACTTCGTGTTGGTTTCCACGCGTTTTTCTTTCTAGCAAAATGTGCTGCAATTGATGGTACTGTGAAACAGTTTGCTAATAATTGATCGTTGTCTTCTCCGTCTCCAGAAAACTCACTAGCTAGTTGTTTCATTTGATTATGCAGTTCTTCAGTGCGATACAATTCTCCGTTAGGCCTTACAAACTGATCAAATCTACATTCTTCGTCTGAAGTACTATGAAATAGCCACATTGACACAGGATCGTTTTTACTCAAATGGTAAATAGCATCAAATAATTTCTGCTCTGAAAAAAACTCTTCGGTTTGGGATAGATATTTTACGGTTCTATCCCGTGGGAATATTGTTACTGCAGATGACCACGCGTGTTCATTATGATCAATAATTTCAATTGGGTTTCCTTTTTTTGATTGATATTTCGGTTCTTTTAATACTTCACCGGTGATTGTTCTTACTGATATTGGAAATCTCAATGATGTTTCTAATTTAGTTATATCCTGAATTGTTGCCCCATTCTCTTTTACCGTTAATTCCCACTTGGTTATTTTTTTTCGTCTTAGATCAGTTAGTTTATTTCCCCGGGACGCATTTGTGAAGTGTTCCATTATTCGTTCTGCTACACAATTGAGCCCTGTCGAATATTTCATGGGTGCTAGTTTTGCAATATCAGGTTTTTCATTGAGCGGATAGATCCCGTAAACAACTGCTGTGACAGGATAAGATCTTTCGTAGTAGGGTTTATCAATTCCAGTCAAAATTCCCGGTTTGGAATCCTGATTCACAGTGATAGTTTTTTTGCCCTTGAGAATGGGTTCAAATTTATCCCTAATAATCCATTTTCCATCCTCACGGATAATGAATTTGATTCGGAAAAAATGACTTTTTTCCCCAAGACGTGAAATGATCTCTGCTGCTTTTTCATCATTCATGGTAGCGTCAACAACACCATCAATTCGAAATGTTGACCAGCAATAAGATGCTCCATCACGCTTGAATTCATTAAAACAGTCTCTGATGGCTTTATCAAGAATTTTATTCTTGGGTGTATTAGAAACTATATCAAGATTGAATTGAGCATCCTTCCATGGTAATTTCTTGTTTCGTTTTTTGGGTTTATCGATATTAAATTTAGGATTGATTTTCAATAATCTCTTAAACTCTTTCATGTTTCCGTCTACTACACGTTTTTTGGGTTTATCGATATTAAATTTAGGATTGATTTTCAATAATCTCTTAAACTCTTTCATGTTTCCCTCTCTTGGACGTTTTGGACGTTTGTTTCCGTCTCTTTGACGTTTTGGACGTTTGGGTCTATCCATATTAAATCTAGGATTGATTTTCAATAATCTCTTAAACTCTTTCATGTTTCCGTCTACTACACGTTTTTTGGGTCTATCGATATTAAATTTAGGATTGATTTTCAATAATCTTTTAAACTCTCTATCAGCAGTTTTCGAAGTCAATCTCTTGAACTTCTTCATGCTATATATAAAACAAGTATTTAAATGAAAGTTTTATGTATAATGAACCAGTGCAAATGGCTCATGATGGGAAATGTAACCCCGTGTAACAAATCATGCAGAAAAAATGAGTACTGTAGGTATCATATGCAAAGTTTTCGACATGGGCGCCTTGGTCCGTTACCCTGTATTCGATGTGGGGTTGGGGTTAAGGGAAGATCACAATTGTGTATTGATTGTGGTGGTAAGCGATATAGGGAATTGAAGCGTTATTATGATAAAAGAATAAAAAATGGACAATCCATCAGAAATAATGACCCTGAAAAAGTCTTTGACCCTGATAACGTCACTGACAAAATCATAAGAACCCCGCAAGACTACATCGAAAGGTTCTCCAGTGGTGTAATTATTAAACCAAACATTGAATTAGACAAACAATAGTGTAGTATATATGAACCAAGAATTCAGACCACATCCAGTGATTACAAATTATGAGGCATCTAGTGATGGTACTGTCAGAAACCGTAGAATGAAAAAATCAGTTGGTGCTGTGAATATTCAAGGGTATTTGAGGTTTACTGTTGGAAAGAAGAAATATCTCAATCATCGTTTCGTGTATGAATGTTTTAATGGATTGATCAAAAATGGTTTTGTTATTGATCACAAGGATTCTAATCCAAAGAATAATTCTGTATCAAATCTGCAGGCTATCACACTGAGTGAGAATTCCAAACGAGGAGAGACTGGAAAATGCAAAACGGTTTGGAAGAGACCTGTGAAATCCTTGAATACAATAACTAACGAAGAGAAAATATTTTCATCTATGAATGAAGCCGGTAGGCACTTCGATATTTGTCCAACTTCTGTTCAAAAAGTTGCAGAAGGGATTTATCGATCGGCTATTTCAAAAAAGAGCAGACAAAAAGTTCAATTTAGTTATGTCTAATGCTTCATATTTTTCAATTAGAGATATGTCATTGCTATAGAATAATGAATTCTGAAAACATGAATAGCATCATAGTTGAAATAGCAAAATTGAAAAATCAGGATATTGATCTATCAGATGGATTAAATCCTGATCAAATTATGTCTGATTTTCAGGATATAGAATACGGAGTCAGCACTAACAAGTATATGCTACCAAAGAAATATGCACTCATCAAAAGAATTCAGAATTCTATTAGAGACTCTCTTTCATTTTCCAGTGACATCAGTGTGTTCGTCCCGTTGTATACTATCGTAGAACGAATACGAAAAGAATTAGGTAACGAATACGAATTGAAAAAAGAAGTCAACTCTAAAATTAGAAATCTACGAGCATTAATTCAAGAAAATTGATTACCCCGACCATTGATTGCCCGACCATTATCATTTTTTGATTACCCGACCATTTATCATTTTTTTTAGCCGACCTTCAAGAGCAATGTCAAAAATAGAATGAGGAAACTGCCAGTATTAATTATTTTATATACAATTATGGCACTTTCGCCATCATTGATAACGCCCTTAAAATAATCAAATAACACTTCCATGACTGTGTTAAAAATCATCCGACATGTCAAAAAAGTGAGGAAAGTGCCAGTATTAATTATTTTATATACAATTATGGCACTTTCCACAAACCTGATAGAAGGTGTCTCACGATGAAATAACACTTCCACGGTGACTTTGTCACTGGTGTTAAAAATCATCCGACATGTCAAGTGTTTTACAATTGAAAAATTGTTTCTGATTTCAAATAATGGTCAATGAAGCATTAACAACCCGATTAGCTCGTGAACGATTAGATGCAATTAAGAGATTTGTACCAATTCGTGACTCTGTACGGAATAAACTGCAACAACGACAGAGTTTACAAACGGATTTTGCTTTAGGGTCTGAAGAATTGTTTAAACCAGTAACCACAGCAACGAAAGGGGTAGAGCGTGCTTTACTGGGAGATGTTCCCGAGACGGGAAAATCTGTTATTGGTGAACTTGAAAAAATAGCAGCGAAAACTGAACAAACAAAACAAATGGAATCAAAGAGAACAGTAGATGATCTACGCGTGAGATTTAACGAAGAAGGGTTAGCAAAAATTGATAAGACTGATCCAACAGAAATTCCTACGCTTGTTGTTACGTCTTATGAAAACAGAAAAAAAATGTTGAAACCAGAACATCATAAGTTTGTTAAGAATTTAACCCATTGGTCTGATATATTCTACAAAATCAAAACTGAAAAAAGTCAAAAAAAGACAGATAGTGCATCATACATTGAATATATCAATGCGGTGGATCACGTGTATAATCAATACGAAGAGTTTAAACAACAACAAAAACCGCCAAGATTGCAAAGAAAGCGACAGCAACCTGCAAAGAAAGTACTCTACTCTCCTAAAAAACAACAAATACCACGTGATGATGATGATGATTATGATCCTCTTGGTTATTTACAAGAAACGGATTTAGAAAAACAGGATGAAGCAACTGGTTATAGCGGAAGTGGATTGCAAAATCCAAGGATTGGAAACACTTGTCCTGATAGTGTTATCAATGATATATCACGATTAGATGTTCTTGTAGGAGGATTCCGAGCTGGAAATAACTCTCCAGAAATAATTAATGAAGCAGCTGATATCTGTAGACGATTATTTGCCGGCGGTATCATGGATATCAAAACATATCGAGATTTCATTGACGAGTTAGCAAATGGGTATCATAGTGATTAAATAACAATTGAAAACACTAGTGTTTTTATAATAATGATCGTACACTACAATCATGATAAACCAACCCTCGTCTATGTAGTTAATTCACGGTTTCCAGTTTATAGAGCATACTATGGAGATGGCCTCAGCAATACCATTTTAGGATTCTTTTCAAGAATGGCTCCAAAAGTGATGCCGTTAGCTAAACAATTATCAATGAAAGCCATTGATGTTATTCGTGATAAGGGTATTAGTACTGTTGGAGATCTTGCAGGAAAGGCGTTTTCAACTGCGAAGGATAAAATAACATCATTAGTGAGACGAAAAAAGAAACCGTTACCGTCTACAGCAGAAATGCCTGCAAGTGTTAGTAAAATTATAAATAACGCAGTAGATGAAAAACTAGCGTCGATGGCTTTAACTCCCGACCCAAATATGATAGCGGGAAGTGGCTTTAGAAAACGCTAGCGTTGAAAATCATTTACGATTTAGACTCTGATAAATAGAATAAAATGTTCAAAAAGTCACGTGATCCAGCATTTGATATAGACGCCCCAGTTGGTAAGGATGATTCTGTACGCGATTATCAATATTACGCCTATCATGCCATAGACCCAAATAGTCGATCAAGAATTGATCTTCAAGTCCATGATACCAGTAAATACTTTCTACCCTGTGAAGCGTTTATTGAAATCGAAGGAGAAATTGTACAAACAAATGATACAGAGTATCCAGCTGGTACTCAAGTCGGTTTTGTCAATAATGGTATTATGGCGTTATTTGAGAGTGCAAAATATCTCATTGATGGAAAAGAAATTGAGGCGATAGATCGCGATGTTGATGTGGCTACAACAATCATAGGATTAGCGAGATATTCTGATGATTATACAAGATCAGCAGGACCTTCTATGATGTTTGCAAAAGATGTTAAAAATACCGCTGGAGGAAATCAATTTGTTGTAGGACGACCAAAGAATAATGCTGGCACCGCTAATATTGATGCCGAGGATATGATTATAAGTACTAATGAGAATTTCAATCTAGGAGCTGCAACACGTATTTCAATGTTGCAAGGAGCGCGTAAATCATTTTCATGCGCGATTCCACTGCATCACATATTTGGATTCTGTAGAAATGTTAGAAAAGTTATCTACGGGGCGAAGCATACAGTATCGCTTGTACGAAAGGGTGATGATAATGACGCAATTTGGAGGATTCCAGCAGATGCTGCAGCCCCCAATGCTGATGCCGGTAAAGTCAAATTAACAAAAATATCATTGTGGATGCCAGTGTTGACTCCAGCAATCACCGCAGAAGAACGATTACTATCATTTATGGACCAAGGAGGAAAGTCGTTGTTGAGTTGGTTATCAGTGAGTACAGATGTTAAACAATCAGATCTGAACGGGTTATTCACGTGGAACCTAGCATCAAAACAAGGTGTTGCTGCGCCACGTCATATATTTATTGCGTTACAGGATAACGCACGAGTTGGCAATCAACTCTTCAGCCATATGATATTTGATCAATTAGGTGTGAAAGACGTCTCACTGAGAATAAACGGCCAACAGGAACCATCCGAGGATATACAACTTGATTACACAGAAAATCATATTGCACGAGTTTATCATAGATTGTTGTCATTTATGGCACGTGATCAAAATGTCGATACCGGTCTACAAATATCACAATTGGATTTTAAAAGTCTGTATCCAATCTATTACTTTTCATTGGAACATCTTGATTTAACAAGACAATCTGTTGTTGATATACATTTTAGAGCCCGTGTAACCCTCCCTGGTGGTATTGCTAATTATAGAGCGGTTGCTGTCATTCTCAGTGATAAATCAATGCTACTTGAAGGTGTTGGAGGAAGAATGAGAGTGGTAGATGCCCCAGTAGAAAACATGTAAACGATTTAGAATCAATCTATTATGTATAATGTCATATAGTGTTATTAGTGTTGCGTTAACTCCTGGTCAAATCAAAAAATTGCAATCAGAATCGGCTAAAAAATGTGGAACCACAATCACGTTGAAACCTAATCAAATGACTGGTGGTGCAAATAAATTATCGCTGACAACTCGTCAAATAAAACATTTCAATGATGCACTTGTAGCAAAAAAAGGTGTTCAGATTACTCTTTCTGCGGCTGCTATCAAAAATATGATGAAAACAGGTGGTATATTTCCGTTGTTTGCTGCGTTACCAGCATTGATTGCAGCAGCAGCCCCAGCAGTGGCTAAAGCAGCGGCGTTAGGAGCCGTTGGTACTGCAGCAGGAATGGCGTTGAAAAAGGCATCTGGACAAGGATATAAAAAAATGGGAAAGGGTCTGAGACTACCAGGAACCCCGTATTCATGGTACAGCGGAAAAGGTCTGAGACTACCAGGAACCCCGTATTCATGGTACAGCGGGAGATCCGTTCACGGATCAGGCCTGAGACTACCAGGAACGGTTTATTAATGGTTCCCATGTCCAATTTTGATTTAATGGATGCTGCTAAAAAACTAGCGATTAAAAATTTCAGAGGTGTTTTTATGAAAGATCAATTACCACATCAACCAAACAAAACTGAAACAGGTATTATTAATCTCGATAACAGCACCGGACCTGGAACTCACTGGGTTGCATACGCTATTGATCCACGTGGGATTGTCTATTTTGATTCATATGGATTAGCCCCGCCAAAAGAGTTTATGCGTTATATAAAAACTTTTCCAATGAAGACTTGGTATTCTACGCTACCAACACAACAAATCAATGATCCACCAATATGTGGCAGTGAAGTATTAAACGTCCTTAACGCTATTTCAGCATCTAGAAAACCACCTCATATTGTCGTAAATGACTACACCAGCAATCGCTTTTTAGAGAGAGAAAGAGTTTTACAATAACATGATTGATATTTGGGGAAGATCTCTGAAACCCAAACCCGATGACACTGCAACCGGTGATTCTATCAAGGATATAACAAAAAAAATTAAAGATGAAATCGCTGAGACGTTGAATTTAACAAGTGTTGACCCGAATGAAATAGTTGTATTTCAAGACAAACAGGGTAAATTGAAATCTAGTAATATTTCTCTGGATGATATTTTAGTTAAACAACAAAACGCAATCGAGAACACCGTTGCGTTATTTTCCGATCAGGGTAAATTGAAAACCAGTAATGTGTCGTTGAATGATATTTTAGTTAAACAACAAAACGCAATCGAGAACACCGTTGCGTTATTTTCCGATCAGGGTAAATTGAAAACCAGTAATGTGTCGTTGGATGATATTTTAGTTAAACAACAAAACGCAATCGAGAATACTATCGCGTTATTTTCCGATCAGGGTAAATTGAAAACCAGTAATGTGTCGTTGGATGATATTTTAGTTAAACAACAAAACGCAATCGAGAATACTATCGCGTTATTTTCCGATCAGGGTAAACTCAAACCAGGTGTACTCTTCTCGACTATTACAGATAAATTCGCCGAATACAATAAAGAATTTGACGATCATTTGAAAAACTATAATAATTTTCGTAGAAATGTCATTAATAAGTTCTTTGGGTCTCCGATTGTAGTTACACCGTCTATCGCTGATATTAAAACATTTATGGATGATCAAAAGGCCATCAATGACAGCAGAAATGAATTGTACGCGCTTAGTTTAAGATTTTTCAGCGATGAAAATTTAAGACCACTTAACCTCTTTGACATGATATACACATTAAAAAATATCGAACAAACGTTTGTAGAACTTCAAGATGCTCGCAAAGTAAAAATCCCGAATCACAACGATGAAATTAAAAATGTTGTGAACACGATAGCCAGTGGAATTTTCGATTGGGTTAAAGACGAACCACCACTCAGTTATCATTTTCGTGTTTCGGGGTATATTGATAGAATTTATCGATTTACAATAATAGCTAACGAACATTTTAATGTAACATGTGTCGATTTAACCGATAAAATTTTAGGGACAGGTGTTAACACGGTAGTGTTTAAATCTGATCCGATTGAAGTACTTTTTAAAATAAGTACGGTTAGGGGTAACACAATTAGATTAACGATGCCGTGGGTGATAGAATATGTAGCAGAAGTACCTGTACCCGCAATTCAATGATGAACATTTAAAATAATGATGGCATCAACGATTTCATCATCGCAATATCGCTATGATCAGGTCAGAGAATTTCAAACTAGACTCAAAACCATGTCTGAGGAGTATGCAATGAAAATTAAAAAATATCGCAGGAGAATTACCGCAATTGATGTTACCGTGTATTCAGTGAGTGGTGTAATCACCGGAGCTGGTATTATACTGTCTTCAGTGACAATGATGGCTCCGATAGCTGTTCCAATTTGCATTTCTGCGGCAACAACAATCGCTGGAATAATTTCAATAATCACAAAAAAAATATCATCATGCAGCCAACGGAAACTACAAGACTATGTGATTCAATTTCATGTTGTGTCTACTGCATACTCGCAATTATCCTCATTGATATCGTCATCTCTCGATGATACAATTATATCAGAGAGTGAGTTTTCAGCGATGGTAGATATATATGATTCTGCGATGTCAAAATTAGAAATACAAAAACATGAGTATAATAACAATGACAACACCGATGGAATCAGAAAAAACCAAAATGATCTCAATAACCTCAACGATATCAGATAGTGAGTTCTCAGTGATGGTACGTGTCTATGATTCCGCAATATCAAAATTAGAAATACATCATGAGTATAGCAACGATGACAACACCGATGGAATTACTTCAACAAATAGTGGAGAACACGAACCCAGTACAAACCAGCATGATATCAATAACATCAACGAATCCAGAATTCAGTGTGAATTTCCCCTCTCCGGTCCCAGTGAAGGAGATAGCGCTAGCAAAATTACGAGTATACCACAGTTGGCCTAATATTAGGTCAAAATCATTTGGTGGTCAACAACCCAATAATTCCCTGGTATTTGCAAATAAGAATAAAGACGACGGTACCCCAGACTGGAACGTTGTTTCCATACCAACCGGATCATACCAAATTGAACAAATCAATAATGAATTCGCGCGTAGAATAAAATCGATTACTGGAAAAGAGTCAAAAATAGCTATAACAGTTCATGAGCCAACACTGTCATCTGCCATTGAAATAAGCACAGAAGGATATGTCGTAGATATATATCAGAGTTCTATTAGAACCGTACTAGGATGGCCTGAAACCCCACCAGGGGGAAAAACCGTTGATTTACCAGAACCACAAAAATCTGATTATATCACCGACAGGATAAAATCTGATAATCCAATAAGGAGTTATAGCGATTACAGGGTTGCTAGAAATTATTTTAGTATCCTTGACGATATAGATAAGGGAGGGAAATATCTTTTTGCTAACAAATTTAAAATCGATGACAATTTCACAGCAATGAATAATGATTTTTCACTGTTGTTAATACCTCTTAAATCCGGCTCTCTTACCCGAGATGAATTTATCAGTGTCGTAGAAACATGCAATAAAATTATCGACGATATGGAAACATTTCATTCACAATTTATTCAAGAGGTATTAGATGACAGTAATCCTAAAACAAGAACAATTTTTGCAGAAGGCAAGGGCATCCCCGTCAAAGACATTCCAACAGTCAAACTACCAGGATATAACGTACCAGAACTAAAAAAACTTCTCAGTAATGCCATCGATGTTGGTTTTAAAATAATTCATGATGCATGGAAAAAAACATCATCACCGGAAATAAAAATCCTCAAACACAATAATGACCCAGACGGTGGTGGCAGGCATATTGCTCCGTTCAATGTGAATATTTCATCGGTGATAGCAATCAATTTAGTGTGTGATGTTATTGAGGGAAGCTATCAAATTAATCTCGAACGATCAAATCAAGCTCAGCAGGGATATATTCTATATTCATTTGCACCAACAGCTCCTCCAGGGTTTTTAATCATTGAGGATCCAACTAATCCAGTCTATATGCGATATCATAATAATTCATTAACCAGAATTAATTTCAAACTCACTGACCAATCCAATAATCTGATTGATTTACAAGACGAGGTGTTAGCGATTAGTCTGTTTGTAAAGTCCTAAAAGGATTTTCGTCCTAAAGACTGGATCAAATATTCGGTTGAAAATTATTTCATTGATTTCATTGATTTTTCATTATTATTTCATTGATTTTTTTTTGCCTGATTTCATTGTTTTAAGCCTGATTTCAGTGATTCTTTAGCCGGATTTCATTGTTTTAAGCCTGATTTCAGTGAAAACTTGTTTAAAAATGTTGTCCGGCTCACCCTCTCTGCTGCTCCTTCATACACTTTCCTCTCATGGTTAAATTTGAAAGGGAATTTCTTCAAAACGAAAAGTTGAATCCATCTCTTTGGTTCAGATTTTTCGATGACATTTATATCTGAAAGCAGTCAACCGAAAAGCTGTAAAATTGTATTGATCGCCTAAATCATTTTCATCCGACAATTCAATTTACTTATACTACATCTAGTACGCATGTTTCATTTTCAGATGTAAATGTGATATAAAATATTGATAACACTATCTCTGCAAATATTCATATCAAGGAAACTAATTTCCACCAATATGTCAATAATCTTTTTGTCATCTCATGTCATTTAAACACGATATACCACATAGCCAGTCGAAAAGATACCGACGTATTATTTCAGATAATTGTCAATTACAAAATTCGTTGAATAAATTCCAAACATATTTACAAAACAGAAATTATCCTACACATACAATTGATTATGCGCTGAACAAAGCCCTTAATATTACTCAACATTGGGCTTTAAACAATGCAGTATGTACAAGAGAGAGAGAGAGAGAGAGAGAGAGAGAGAGAGAGAGAGAGAGAGAGAGAGAGAGAGAGAGAGAGAGAGAGAGAGAGAGAGGTAATTCCTTTCACAATACAATCGAATCCTTCATTATCTAATCTATGTCGTACAATTAATAAATTTTAGTCTGCTAAATTTATCAAATAAATTTATCAATTTACCATATATACAATTATAGCGATCCGCAGTTTTCATCTAATATTTCAACACAGTTTAACACCAATAATAACTCTCTAAGCGAATTGTCTTTCATGCCGAAATTTTATAACCAATGAATGTCACAACATATGGCACTTTAAAAAATGGTATGCGTCAACAATAATCATTTATTTGGTTGGATTTTTATAAAAAAACGTACAAGTAAATTTTGGTTAGCAAATCTCAAGAATTTGCACGATATTTTTTAAGAGTACATAAATAGACAGAAAAAAAGAAAAAAACATTTTCGTTGTCTAAATGTAACATACATTGATGTGATGTGCAAACATAAGAGACAATAGTATTATGAATAATCATCACTTTCATAGATACAATTATAGAGATCCTCAGTTTTCATCTAACAAAATACGTTGTCCGTTTCTTTTAAAACATTTCGTACCTGAAGAAGCACAAATTAAATGCGAAATTATTCAACCGA
This sequence comes from Unio pictorum, assembly GCA_030141615.1. NCBI lineage: Eukaryota > Metazoa > Mollusca > Bivalvia > Unionida > Unionidae > Unio > Unio pictorum. The sequence continues at coordinate 12,044,060 of JARLTB010000113.1, forward strand.
TCATTGCTAACAGCTGATTTATTATTTAACTATTTTCAATGGAATTTAATCGTGGCCTAAATTTTAGTAATATATAAATTATATCGGTGAGTATTCTTTTCAATAGAAACAAACCGGAGTTAGAAATACTGAAATGGTTTCACTAAAATACAAACATAATACAATGGTATTATATTGCTCACGGAGGAAAGATCACAATTACCGGGTACAAAATACTATATCAAAGACAGAGGCGTAGCGAGGGGAGGGGGGGGGGGGGGCGGGGGGTACATATGTCCCCAGGCGCCAAGGTACAGGGGCGCCAAAATGAGTCATGCAACGTTACATTATAATAAGAAAACAAGGATAATAAATCTGTCACAAGATCGCTGGGGCGCCAATTTTATAGTTTGTCCCCGGGCGCAAAATATCATCGCTACGCCTCTGATGCCATTGTCTTTCATTCGACGCGGAGAAAAGAAATGCAAATTTTATAGATTTAATAAGATACCAAGTTGAAGAAAAACAACAATAAATAAAGCCTTGACAACCATGTGGCGAAATCTCAGAATTATTATATATTATCCTTGGGGCGACTTCTCCAGGCAAAGTGGGGCGACTTCTCCTGACACCTGAGATGAGTTCTCCCAGAGGGAGTTTTCCATGGGGCGAGTTCTCCCAGTGCGAGTTCTCCATGGGGCGAGTTCTCCGCTATTCGTCTCTGTTACACCAAAAGATTTAATCGGTGACCGAACTATGATAAGTAAAATTCGTGCTTGTTTTAATAAATTCAAGCGTGATGGGGCATCTCATTGCTAGTCAACCTTTTACGTTGATTTAATTTTTGATGCTACAATGAATGATAAAAGAGCAGCCAAGATAATTTCAGCAGCAGAGGGGGCGAATCGGACAACTTTTTCCGACAAAATTGATTGAAGCCTCAAAACGGAAAATATTTTAACCCCCCCCCCCCCCAAAAAAAGTCTCCATTTAGCAAACGGAGACTGCGATTTTTCAATCATCCGGGTCGCAACGGTGTTGTCATCGCCCCCTCTGCTGCTACAGGTTAACAAAAATCATAAATGATTTTTCACGAGTGGTTTTACGATTTCAACCAAATATTTGATCAAGTCCGTTACTATATCGTGTTCGAGGATCATGTAAATTTATTGTTATAAATCCGTGTGGGGTCGACTGAGCATGACTAAAAAAATTTCGAAATTGTTTGAAGTCCATATCAGAGCACCATGTCTGCCAAATATTTCGTAGCGTATGTGTATCAACGCCGTTGAATACAGCAAGAATATTACAGTTGTCTCTGATCACTTTTGGAATCTGAGTGTAGCGTTGAGTGACATATATCACGTCGGTGTTTTTATGCCTGCCTCGGGAAAATATTTTATCTGGGTTTTTTTGATTGTCTAACATCACATCGTCGTATACGACTAAATTGTTAATGCTCCCATCAAGGTCATCCACGGATGGTGCCTCGTCAATATCAGTTATAAAATCAACGACGTTCTCACCTTTAATTTCTGATGCATTCTCGTTAAAATCCTTTAACACTTCATAGCATCGTTGATCATCTACGCTAGGGGCAATTAAATACAACTTATCCCACTTCATCCATCTCATTATTAAATTGAGCAGCAATTGCGTCTTGCTGGATCCAGATGGCCCGATTATAATTGCGCGGATAGAGTTTGGTAGCGCTGCATGATGCTTAACTGGTTCTCTTGTTTTAGTCGCTGAAAATCAATTATATTCATATCTCTATACATAAATTATGGATCTATATTGTGTGAAGTGTAAAACGCGTACTGGCACAAATGATGTGACGACGATTACAACTAGCAATAACAGATCAGCACTTACTGGTAGATGTGCAACATGTGGTATAAAAAAGTTTAGATTTGTTTCTATGAAATCCGGAGATGTTTTTAAAAAAACGAGGAGGTGATATCGCAGCCAAGTTAGTAAAACTCCCTGGAACGCCGTGGGCAAAGTATCCAGGAGAAAAGCATCTTCCAGGATATAGCTACTGTGGCCCAGGAACACGATTAGATATCAGACTTGATGATCAAAATCAACCTCGACGTGGTGAAGAACCGATAAACGCCATTGATAAGGCGTGTCATGCTCATGATGTTGCATATAAAAGCAGCAATCTGCAACATAGACATCTCGCGGATGTGAAATTAATTCATGAGTTAAATGATATTCCTGATAAATCCTTCAAAGATAAATTGGCTTCGTGGTTGGTAAAATCAGCTATGAAAGGCAAATTGATGATGGGCGCTGGTAATTAATAATATGGAATCTATTTATTATTCACCGAGGGGATACTGGAGGGGTAATGCTGCAATCAATAAACTCGCCAACGCCGCAAAACTGAAAAAGGCCACTGCGGCTAATTGGTTATTCAAACAGGCTATATGACAAATTTATCTACCGCGTCCTAAACAAATCAATTTCTCGCATTTTGATGTTACCGGACCCAATGAAGTTCATCAAGCTGATTTATTGTTTTTACCACATGACAACGGTTACAAATACGCGCTAACCGTAGCTGATGTTGCGAGTCGATACAAACAAGCAGAACCGCTAAAAACAATATCATCACCTGAAGTTTCTTCTGCATTTGAAAAGATTTATCGACGAGGCCCACTACGCTGGCCAAATCTGTTACAAGTTGATCCTGGCAAGGAATGTCAGAGTGTGGTTGCATCTACAATGAAACATCACAATGTCACCATCAGACGGGGGCATACTGCACTACATCGCGATCAGGCAATTGTAGAACGATTTAATCGGACTCTTGCTGAGCGGTTATTTGGATATCAATACGCAAAAGAATTCATCCAAGAAAAGCGATCCCGTGAATGGGTCAAAAGGTTACCAGGGGTAGTTGCAGCGCTAAACAACGAGATTACCAGAGCAATCAATATGAAACCTAACAACGCAATAAAAAAAAAGTATATACCACAACCACAGCGGGATAGTGTTTCTCAGCCAATTCTCAGCAATGTCACCGTGAGATATTTATATGAACCAGGAGAACTTGAAGGTGGTAAAAAAAAGGGCTACTAATCCTATTTGGAGTGTCACTACGCATAGCATATCTACTATAACACGATCAACTGGTAGACCTCCAATCTATAAATTGGATTCAACTGCCCCTCAGCGGGGTTTTACACGCGAAGAATTACAAGTGATTCCTGACGATACTCAATTGCCACCGCATGGTCTTAACTAGCACCGTTGCGTCTATTACACTCAAGACAAGTCAACATCACATTGTTTCTGACATGACCGAGACTGTTATTTTTTCTGTCTACGGTAAATTGGCGAGGATCTTTATCCGAATACTGCCAACGCATTATACAATTGCAACTCACGCAGTGATTATTTTGTTGTTGCTTCAACGTGATTATTAATTCAGCATCAATATCAAATTCTCGTTGTTTTTTTTTGTCTTGGTGTTTGTAACCGGAGAGTTATTTTATTAATGATGCTAACATCAATATCATCCATTGTGGTGTCATCATCGCCTGACTCTGTCGGGACAATTCTTCGAAGTTGATTTATTCGCCGTACTCTAGACACTGCAAGATAGACTAAATTTGACCACTCAATGCGATTATCGACTATCTAAACAATTGTATCTCTGATGGTTAATCCTTGCGAGGAATGTATCGTCGTTACATAACCCAGTGTCCATGGCGATTTATCAGCACGCAATGCGTCTTCGACAACACTGATATCAACCAGCACAATATCATTTAACACTAGTGTTTGTCTTTCGGGTCCTGACGAAGTCACACGTCCTGGAATTTCAACTTTAATATTCTGCCGCCGTGTATCATAGGGTCTATAACACAGCGGCACTGGGCGCGTTGGGAATTTTTCCTTGTGAAGCTCAAACAACTTTCTCTGAAGTGTATCTCTGACTATCTTTCTACTTGCCACTACAAAATCGTTTGGTCTCCATGCTTCCCAAAATTCCTCCATGGAAGTTTCAGGAATTTTTTCTCTGATTATTTCACATTGGATTCTATCCGGTTGTAATCTAGTTAATTTCTTGACCTCGTGTAATTGTTCATCAAGTGTCCTATAGTCAGTATAGATTTCTTCATAATAGTCAACAAACCCTTTTAACCAATCATGTGGACCCACGCCGACAAATGGTGGTGGTTGGCCATGATCTCTAAACATTATTACCGCTGTATTCTTTTGCAGCAACCAATCAAGAAACATTTTTAATACGTCTAACGAAACCGTACATATCTCATCCCAAATAATAATCGCAGGGATGAATTTTTCACCCATTCGTTCAGGGGTCCATTTGTAACCGTTGTATCGAAAAAAACTAAGTGCAAGCTTCAACGTTTCGTTGTTTTATCTCTCGCGCTAGTCTATGGGTTGGTGTCAGCACAGTCATATTTTTCCCACGATATAATTCAATCGCCCGAGTCTTTTTTCCTGACCCGCCACAGTCGTTTAAATAAACTGTTTTATATCTACAAATTGGATCAGATATCGGCGGTGCATTAGAACGTTGTGATTAATTATCACCGTGTAAGTAATTACTTTTAATTTCAACGTCTGCTGATTCAGAATAATCACGCTGCATTTCTTTTTTAATTCTCCATGATCCCCAACTTTCATCCGGATTAGTGAATTCAGCAACTGCGCAACTGTACTTACTGTTAATGTAAAATTAATCAACGGCAACTCTAACCGCAGTGTCAGAAAATCTGTTTATCATTGAAAATAAATTAATACAAGCATAACCCAGCATAGACGACCTCAAATTTGTATACGGAGAACTGTGTCCATCGTTGTAAGTAACAATTGTACCCAATTTTGTTCCATCGGACAAGAAAGCATCCTTACGATCAACATATATGTTTTTAGATACTGCATCCGCGATTACAAAGTCATATTCGGTGCTATCTATAATCAACCGTGAAGAATATCTTTTGTAGTCACATTTTTTCCCTCCCTGAGTGAATTTTCCAATTATTCTTCTGCCGAGATCTTTTGCTTCGTTGTTTCGTTGATTAAATACCCGTTTGGACCACTCAATGATATATTGTTTGTCGGCATCAATATGTTTTCTGGATTAGTCAATTATACTATCAAGACTTTCTGGTTCTGGTAACCAGACATTGGTTTGTTTCCGATATGATATAATTGCTTCACTGACCGTCAGCGAAATTAACATTTTTGTATCAATCATGAATCGTAATAGCGCTATTGGCAGCCAATTCTTTTCAGAACTGTGTCTACCAATCCAAATATAACAAGCGCGATGAAGTCCTGCTGCGAACTCAAATGATACTACACGAGCGAATCCAGTTAAATCAAAATCAGGCAGCGGCCCAATAATTGCAACACGAGTCATTTTATGTACGTGGTGTCCAAATCGTTTAAAATACTCAGTACACTCTCCATAACCAAGAAAATTCGCTGGATAACAAGCAACCATATCAACTGAAATGATATTATTGTGAAATGCTTCAGTGTGGTATAATTCACCGTTTGGTCTTACAAACTGATCAAACGTATCCGTGTCGTTTTCAGTGCTGCGAAGTAACCACACCGACACGGGGTCGTTTTTACTCAAATACGCAATATCATCGAATAGTTTCTCATCAACGAGAAAACCATCCCTGGCGAAATCTTCTCCCAAGAATTCGTCAGGTATATACTTTATTGTTCTGTTTCGTGGAAATATTGTGATCGCGGACGTCCATGCGTGTTCGTTATGATCAATAATTTTGATTGGAGATCCCTTTGATTTATATTTTGATTCGTATAAAACTTCTCCGGTTATCGTTGTAACGGTTATTGGAAATCTCAGCGACGTTTCTAATTTTGCTATATCGCTAATAGTTGCTCCGTTCTTCCTAACTGTTAATTCCCAGTCATTTATTTTTTTTGCGTCTTAGATCGGTCAATTTATTTCCACGCAACGCATTTGTGAAGTGTTCTATTATTCGTTCTGCTACACAATTGAGTGGCAAAGCCACTGACGAAGTCGCCGGCGACGAGTATTTCATTGGTTTTAGTTTTCCTATATCGGGATTTTCATTTAACGGATATATCCCATACACAACTGCTGTTTCAGGGTATGCTCGTTCATAGTATGGTTTGTCAATTCCAGTTAACAGACCCGGCTTAGAATCACGGCTAACAACGACTGTTTTCTTGTCTTTGAGAATCGGTTCAAATTTGTCTCGTATAATCCATCCGCCTGATTCTACACGGATAATGAATTTCACTTTAGAAAAATACTTTTTGTTGCCAAGTTGTGATATTATCGTAGCTACGTTGCTGTCGTTCATGGTGGCATCAACAACGCCATCAATTTGAAATGTTGACCAGCTATGAGATGCTCCATCGCGCCTAAATTCAACAACACAGTCACGAATTTTTTTATCAGGGCTCTATCCGTTATTGCCTGTTTTGGCACATCTTTGAGGGTTCTATCGAGATTAAATTTAACGTTTTTATAATGCTTAATTGCTGATAATCTCACGAACTCCTCCATGTTATAATTCAAACAAGTATTTAAATAGAAAAATATAATATAATGAATCACTGCAAGTGGCTTATGATTGGATCAGCGACCCCGTGTAACAAATCATGCAGAAGCGAATTCTGTGGGTATCATTTGCAGAGCGTTCGCAACGGTTCCCTTGGCTCCCTCCCGTGCCTCCGATGTGGGGTGGGGGTAAGGGGAAAGTCACAATTATGTCACAGTTGTGGCGGCAAACGATACAGGGAACTAAAACGCTATTATGACAAACGAATAAAAAATACCGTCATTGACCCTAACGATGACAAAATCATAAAGACCCCTCAAGATTATATCCAGAGGTTTATAATTAAAGCAGATAATAAATTAGATAAGTAGTATTATTATACAAATGAGCCAAGATTTCAGACCCCATCCAGTGCTTGTTAATTATGAAGCATCCAGTGATGGTGTTGTTAGAAATTGCAGACTAAAGAAACCGGTTGGATCTCTGAATAATATGGGACAATTGATGTTTGCAGCTGGGAAGAAGAAATATCTCTGTCACAGAACCATCTATGAAGCATTTTACGGATTAATTGAAGACGGATTTGTGATTGATCACGTTGATAGATTCCCTCAAAATAACAAATTGGATAACTTACGACTTGTTACTCAAAGTGAGAATACAAAATTAGGTGGAACCGGCAAACACGCAAAAAATGCAAAACATGTCAAATCATTTGATACAGAAACCAACGAGGAGAAAACATTTCAGTCAATAAATGAAGCCAGTAGATATTTTGATATTTGTAGGCCTTCAGTACGATTTGTTGCAGAAAATATATTTAAAACAACTCTGTCAAAGAAAAATGGTTATAAAATAAAGTTCGAATACACCTGAAACGATTCAAGGGAGATAAATACTTTATGTATAAGTCCGCCAGCGCTCATAGCACTCTACTCACTAAGTTCCCTTGTATTAAGACCGTCAAGGTATTTGTGTCGTCTGCTATTCTCACCTGAGAGACGTATACTTGCCATGTGCGCGCCCACGTGACTGGATAAATGATGCGGTTTTAGCAAAGCGACAAGAAAAAGTGTTAAAGTTTTATTTATTTAACTAACTCTACAGAAACTCACAATTGCTATGTTTCAATGACAGACTGCAGTCCAACATACATTTATTTTTTTATAAACCCTTATAGACCATCTACATTCAGCTACTATACACTTTGAGTACAACGTTCTTTATAATCCAACGCGTTACCTATGTTCGCTCAGCCGGAACGAACATAAAACATTAGCTTTTTCAAATGCGAAACCCCTATGGGATTTCCCATTCATTGAAGTAAGTGGGCGTGGTTAAAATCACTATCTGCTACATGCGAGTTGTATTTTTCTTTTTGTAAAAGTATTTTATACTTCTTTTTCCTGTATGCATTTTTATTTAATTACATTTAAATACAGTGAAAACGCTCTTATTTTTAAGTATACATGTTAAGTTATATTGTTTCCTTCCTCTATATTGATCGGTACACTGACGCAGGCATGCGTGACTTTCAGTACAAACGTACTTCTGTTTTATGTTGATCGGTACACTGACGCAGGAATGTGACTGCAAAAACCCAGAATACTATTGACATGATATTTTAAACAACAGTTATATTATTTTTTGTTGTGTACTTAGTATTTTATTTCCTAAATACTATGAAATTTCTGTGGATACAGTAAAATTGTCTATTTTAAAAATCTCTTATTGTTAAGTATAATCAGAAGATATATATATTAAAAAATCTCTATCCTGTATGACAGTTCCGTAGTCTAAATGGTAGCGTGTTTGTCTTGTAAACACAGGTCTATCAACTACGTGTTCGGTTCCATAGCAAATACATTATTTGATGGCGAAACGAAAGATGTTTTTCTATTAATTGGGGGGGGGGGAGGGCGAGCCCCCTCAATCAAACCAACATTGCAACTCATGTTATCACATTCTCGGTAGCGTGGGTTAAAGTTTTTTTCCAATTCATGCAACCATGAATTTGATTTCATGGGTTGCAATGTTGCTTTGATTTGACCACGCCCACGTCACACCCATTCGATCTAATGGGTGCAAAATAAATGGTATAAATTGATGCAAAAAGCTCTACATTCACATGAGGAACCCCAGAGGGTAACAAAGAATGGGCAACCGGCCAATAGAAACGATCGAACGATCGAGTGGACAGCCAATATAAAAGACCCAAACAAAGGCCTGAATAAGGGGCTCATGAATGAATAACCGCTCATAATTTATACCATTTATTTTGCATTTTTTTTTAAAATTAGAGATACAGTATACTATAAAAATATGGATATAAAAGATGTAAATGCCATAATTGCTGAAATTTCAAAGTTACAGAATCGAGGGATAGTATTATCTAAAGATCTCGACCGCGACAGGATTACCTCGGAATATGAAGACATTGAGTATCAGTCTAGTGAGGGTCGTTATGTTTTACCTAAGATGTACAGGCTCGTGAAAGGAATTCAAAAGTCCATCAATGCTTGTTTGTACGGTAACGACATTAATGTATTTATAACGCTATTTAGCACCGTTGAAGCAATACGTCAAAAGCTCGGCCAAGAGTATCAAAAACGAGCTGAAATTAGTTCTAAAGTTCGTGATCTTAGAAAAATATTAAACGAGGAAAAACCAGTATCTTAATCATGTGGGCGTTACTATAAAAATAGGGTTTCAGTAAATTTTTTAATAAAATTTATTTTTTTTAGCGTTTTTTGTAACTACATAGGATTTTCTCCTGAAAGAATACTCAGCAGTTTTGACTTGCTCATGCAGTTATGTGCGTACTGGATGATCTGGTTGTGGTAGCAAGCAATCACCGCGATGCCTCCATTTTTACGTAGTTGTTGTTGTTGCCGCGTCGTTAACAAAAATCGTTCATCGCCGTTCTCAGATATTACAATTTTGAAACCCCCAGTGATGTTATTTCTGAAACATTCGCGGATAGCGTCGTACAGTTTAACCTTGTCGGAGATGGATACGTTAGCTTGATAGTACATTATTTAATAGCTCAGCTTTTAATTGTGATAGTTTCACATTTGAAAACTCAGTTCACAAACAACATATGGTAGGTGAATCGCTTACAACTAGATTAGCCCGAGAGCGGCTAGTAGCAATTAAAAAGTTTATACCGGTTCGAGACAGACTTCGCGAGAAACTTCAACAACGACAACAAGCGCAGACTGACTTTTCTGTGTCAAGTGAACAACTGTTTGCTCCGATAACAAGTGCGACCAAAGATGTGCAAAAGTTAACTGAAGCAGCAATATACGGAGATATTCCTGAAAAAGAACGAGCAAAGAAAGCGCCGCTGCTTGATACGCTTGAAAAGATAGCAGCAGAGACTGAACAAACACGCGTAGGGATACAATAGCTATCCAGTGATATAAAAACCCAACGCGAAATTGAAGAACGCAAAGAAGCAGCTGCAGGAAGAGACTATTCACCTGAAAGTATATTTACAGCCGAAACATTAAATAAAATTGACGAACTAGGTACGGATTTCGAATTAGCTAATTTTGCTAGAGAAAATTTTCCAAAAGGTTAAAAGAGAGAATTTTTTAAACGACGGGTTTAAAATTTTTATAAGAAACAGAGACACTTGGGCATCAAAAATATATTTAGCGAAATACAGCGGGGATAAAATCTCAGCGTTACAGCACCCTGGTTATAATAACTTTCTAGCTGCGGTTAAAGGCGCTCCACAACCACCACGTTATACGGAGGATCCGATCCCAGAGGAAATAGACATAAGAGCAGAAGCCGGTTCTAAGAAAACAAGCGGAAAAGGATATGTACGACGCAACGGTGTTAGTTTCAGCAACGCCGTTGACTCCAGCGTGACATGCCCTGGTAATATTCTCTCGGATATATCACAGCTGAAAGTTCTTATGAGTGGAAAGCGAGCCGTAAACAACTCCATTGAAATAATTAATGAAGCAGCTGATATCTGTAGACGATTAATTGTCAGCGGTATCATGGGCATTGATGTATATCGAGAACTCATTGCTGAATTAGTTGAAAATCACAGAGACGCCCATGGTTATGATGAAAATCCTATGGATTTTAGCGATTAAAATCAAAGAGTTTTCAATAGCGGCTACGCAATTCACTAATTGAAAAACTAATAGTTTTATAACAAGATGATTATACACTACAACCATGATAAACCCGTAAGCGTCTACGTGGTGAACTCACGATTGCCTTTTTACCGCGCGTGGTACGGAGATCGTCTCGGCAGTACCATCGCGGAGTTATTTACAAGAATGGCCCCAAAAGTGGCGCCTTAGCTAAACAATTATCAATGAAAGCCATTGATATTATTCGTGATAAGGGAATCAGCGCTGCTGGAAATCTTGCCGGAAAATCATTTTCTGCCGCGAAAGATAAAATAACATCATTGGTGCGAAAGAAACCAACAGTGCTGCCGTCTACGACAGTGATGCCTGCAAAAATCAGCAAAGCAATAAATAACGCAGTGGAAGAAAAACTAGCGTCGTTAGCTGCTTCGGTGACTCCGTCACCATTGACGGCCTCGCCGGTAACAGATAGCGCTATCATGAACGCGATAGCAGGAAGTTGTTTGAAACGAAAACGAAAACGACGATGATTACAAAGAGTTTCACAATTGAAAACACTAAATAATAATAACAATGTTTAAACGAACAGCTGATCCCGCGCTTGATATGGAAGCCCAAGTGCGCAAAGACGATTCCGTCTGTGATTATCAATACTATTCCTATCATGCAATACAATCCGACCTACGATCGCGAATTGAACTTCAAGTCCATGATACCAGTAAATACTTTTTGCCGTGTGAAGCGTTTATCAAAGTAGAAGGAGAACTTGTAGAACTCACTGATACTTCTGCTGCACCAGCACCGTATCCAGATGGTGCCAAAGTCGGCTTAGTCAATAATGGTATCTTTTCGCTATTTGAGAGTGCAAGATATCTCATTGACGGAAAAGAGATTGAGTCTATAGAACGTGATGTTGATGTGGCTACAACAATAATTGGGTTAGCAAGATATTCTGACGATGATACAAGATCAGCAGGTCCGTCTATGATGTTTGCAAAAGATAATAAAAACGCTGCTGGATCCACTCAATTTATTGTACGACGACCAAATAATAATGCTGGCGCTGCTGCTGTTGATCTCGAGAATATGATTATAACTACTGATCACCAGTATAACCTAGGAGCTGCAACACGAATAGCAATGTTGGCAGGACAGCGTAGATCGTTTTCATGTGCGATTCCGTTGCATCATATATTTGGATTCTGCAGAAATGTACGAAAAGTTATTTATGGAGCGAAGCATACAGTAGTACTCGTGCGAAAGGGTAGTGACTATGATGCAATCTGGAGAATTCCAGCGAATCTTGTAAATCCAGATGCTGACGCTGGTAAAGTCGTTTTAACTAAATTGGTCTTGTGGAGGCCAGTAATGACCCCATCAATTACCACAGAACAGCGACTACTATCATTTATGGGTGCGGGTGGTAAATCATTACTAAGTTGGCTAACAACAACAACAGATGTTAAGCAATCAAATATCAATTGTACATTTACATGGAACTTGGTATCACAACAAGGCGTTTCAGCTCCACGTCATATATTTATTGCGTTGCAAGAAATGACAAGAGTGAATTCACAATTGCACAATCATATGATATTTGATCAATTAGGTGTTACTGAGGTCTCGTTGAGAATAAATGGTCAGCAGGAACCATCCGAAGACATACAACTTAATTACGGTCAAAACCATATTGCGCGCGTGTACCATCGTATGCTGTCATATATGGGCCGTGATCAAAATGTTGATACTGGTTTACAAATATCGCAACTTGATTTTAAAACCCTATATCCGATTTATTACTTTTCGCTGGAGCATCTTGATTTAACAAGGCAATCCGTCGTTGATATACACGTCAGAGCTAATGTCCTTCGTTTCGCTATTGCTAATTATAGAGCGGTTGCTGTCATTCTCAGCGACAAATCAATGTTGTTAGAATGGGCTGGCGGACGAATGAGAATTGTCGATGCACCAGTGGAAAATATGTAAACGATTCACACTTAGATCAATTGAAAGTATAAATGCGTTTTACAATAAAATGCCATATAGTGTTGTTAGTGTCAAGCTGACTGATGGTCAGGTCAAGAAATTACGATCAAAATCCGCTAAAGAATGTGGAACAACAATAACGTTAAAACCAGCGCAGATGTCCGGCGGTAAACATAAAATATCATTGACGGATCGTCAAATAAAACATTTCAATGATGCAATGAAAAATAAGCGAGGGGTTCAAATTGTATTTATAAAGGTAGCAGTCGCCAACATGATAAAATCAGGTGGTATATTTCCATTGTTAGCCGCAATACCAGCATTGATTGCAGCGGCTGCCCCAGCGGTGACGATGGCTGCGGTGTTGGGAGCCGTTGGTACCGCGGCAGGGATGGCGTTGAAAAAGGCAACTGGGAAAGGATATAAAAAAAGGGAAAGGGTCTAAGACTACCAGGAACTCCGTATTCATGGTACAGCGGGAGATCCGTTCTCGGATCAGGTCTGAGAATACCAGGAACGGTTTATTAGTTGAAAGTCCAATTCTTCCCATGTCCAATTTTGATTTAATTGATGCTGCTAAAAAACTAACGATAAAAAACTTCGGAGGGGTTTTTATGAGAGATCAGTTGCCGAGAAAACCTAAACGCGTTGAAACTGCTATCATCAATCTTGATAACAGTAACGGATCGGGAACTCACTGGGTTGCATACGCGATTGATTCATGTGGAATTGTCTATTTTGATTCATATGGGCTAGCCCCTCCGAGCGAGTTTATGAGGTATATAAATTCAAAGAATCAATTAATTCCGATTTTTTATTCCACGCTGCCAGCACAACAATTAAATGATCCACCGATATGCGGCCGTGAAGTATTAAATGTCCTCGTGGAGATTTTATCGTCACAGAAACCACCTCATCTGGTTGTAAATGAATACACGAGTGGGAAATTACAAGGTAATTTTAGAGAATCAATAAATTGAAAACACAAGTTGCGCTAACAATAATGATTGATATTTGGGGACGATCTCTGTCAATGTCGAAACCCACCGCGAAAACATCTGCGGGTTCTATCGAGGATGTAAAAAAATAATTGAAGATGAAATCGCGGAGACGTTAAATTTAGCAAGTGTTGACCCGAACGAAATAGTTGTATTTCAAGATCACCAGGGTAAATTGAAATCCAGTAATATATCCGCGGATGACATTTTGATAAGGCAGCGCGACGCCGCTGAAAACTCTATTGCGCTGTATTTCAGCGACGTAAAACTTAAACCAGGCACACTTGTGTCTACGATCACCGACGCAATAGCCGCCCACTGCCGTAATCTGGATAATTATATATGGGGTTTTAATGATTTTTGCAAAAATATCGTACATAAATTCTTTGGAACCCCGCTTGTGGTTGGCATGACTCTCGCTGAAATTAAAAGCCTTCTGGAATTTTTTTTTTAACTAGGGGGAGGGGAGGATAATGAATGAAAATGAAATCAAGGCAATTTATCTCGATATTTACACGGATATTTCTAAACTAATAGAAACGTTTGAAAAAGTACAAAAACCCACCAACGAAATTGTTAATAAGTTCTTTGGAAACCCACTTGTAGCAGGTATGACTCTCGCTGAAATTAACGAGTTTATTGGCAAGCATACTCACAATGCCTACGTCGCTAATAATTTCTTTGGCGTCCCGGCTACATTTACAATGACTCTCAAAGATATTAATATGTTTATGGTGAGACAAACAACACTTAATACCATCGTGGATAAATTTTTGGGGAGAACACCTGTGTCTGAAACCACATCTCTGACAGGCCCGACCCTCGCTGAAATTAAGCGCGTCTATTGACGAACAATAGCTCACCAGCGAAGTTGTTAATAATTTCTTTGAGGGCAGTAAACCCCAAGATATCACGACGAAATTTTCTAACATTGACTCTTATTTTAACAACCAAGCACAGCTCGGAATCACAAGCCTTCTGATTTCATTCTTTTTTAGCAAGAGGGATGGGAGGATGATGCTTTCTACCGAAGTTCATGCAAATTATCTCGATATTTACAGGGATATTCTTAAACTAAAAGGTCTCGATGAATTTGAATTCTTTCTATCTTCATTCTTTTTTAACAAGGAGGCGGGAAGGAGGATGAATACTAACGAAATCAAGACAAGTTTTCTCGATATTTACACGGATATTTCTAAACTAAAAGAAAATTTTGATAATTTTTTTGGAATCCCACTTGTTGCAGACATGACTCTCGCTGATATTAAAGCAGCTATCAATGAAAGTAAAACAACAGTTGATGTCGTCAAAAATGATTTTCCAAAAATGATCGAACGACTCGATAAAGTAAACATTCCACACCAGGTAAAAACCGTTGATAACATCGTATACACAGTTGCGAGTGGGACCTTTGATTGGATCCGAGGAAATGAAAATAGTTTACATTTTCACAGCAAATATGGTAGTATACCGGGTTGTTATCGATTTACAATAAAATATCGCCTTAAATTTGATTTGAGAGTCAGCCCGACACTGTTATATAAAACAGGTGTTAACACAGTGACGTATATAAACCATATGATACCATCAAAACCCAACCAAATAAGATCCCCTATTAGGATTGATATAACTATATCCGACGAGTCGGTGGTTAGGGAGTCGCTACCCTGGACGCTAGAATTTGTATCCGGTATTCCCCCCCCCCACCGACCATAAATCCGAGTACATAATCGAATAATTGAAAACATTAGCGGGTTTAAAATAACAATGACATCGATGGAATCCCAGTTGACGGAGTCAACGGTATCACAATCGCATCGATATCGATTCGACACCGTAAAAGAATTTTCTGCAAACTTGAAATCACTTTCTGAGCGCTGCCGTGAAAAAATAAAACAAATACCACAGAAGAATTACCGCCATCGATGTAACCGTGTACTCGGTGTCCGGTGTGATGGCCAGCGCCGGGGTTATTTTGTCGACGGTGACCATGATGGCTCCGATTGCAGTTCCAATCGCTATCTCCGCGGCAACAACAATCGCGGAAGTCGCCACCGCGATAACTAAAAAATTATCATCGTGTTCTCAGAAAAAACTCAGCGACGCTACAGTGAGGTACCGGGTGTCATCAGACGCGTACTCGAAATTATCCGAGTTAATATCACTGTCGATAGATAATTCGTTCATATCCGATGTTGAATTTTCCGCGATGACCCAGTTTTATAACTCTGCGATGTTGAAATTGGAAATTGAAGACAGCGTTAACAATAATGTCACTAGAACTGCTTCATCGAATCGCGGAGAATACCACTCCGATACGAACAAGCATGATATCAATAACATCAACAAACCCTGAATTTAGTGTGAACTTCCCTTCTCCGATTCCAGTGCGCTAGATCGCGCTGGCAAAATTACGAGTATATCATAGCTGGCCTAATATCAGATCGGTTGCATTTGGCGGTCAGCAACCCAATAACGCACTGGTGTTCTCGTATAAGAATAAACCCGATTGTACTCCAGCGTGGGAAACTGTTTCGTTACCAACTGGGTCGTACCAAATTGAGCAAATCGATGCTGAATTCAGCGTAGAATAAAATCAATCACTGGAAAAGAATCAAAAATAGCTATTAAAGTTCATGAACCGACGCTCTCGTCGTCGATCGAAATAAGAGGGATACATTGTAGATATCTATAACAGCTCGTTAAGAACAGTGTTAGGATGGCCTGAAAAACTACCAGAAAAATCCCCCACCGACAAAACCATAGACGTACAATCATATCATGAAATCAATCCCGTATATCGAGATAATTTATCTGATATAAAAAAGGAAAAATCGCCATTTTCATATTTACCAACAAAAACACGTTGCAATAGGATTTTATTACCAAACGAACAGATAAGTCAACTGTTACTATTTCATTTACGTTAACTGACATCACTGGTTATTTTAATGAAATTAATCAATTACATAAAACACAACTAGAACAACTACGGCAAACAAAATCGCGAAAACACGTTGAAATACTAAATCAGCTTGTATCTGACATGGAATATATAAATGAACTAATTATTCAAACAATAACCAATGACAACAGCGACAATAAACAACGATTCCTAACCGGTTACAATATCACAGAATCCGATCTACATAATTTCAAGTTTACCGGATATAACGCTGAGGAATTTAAAGAATCTGTTAGAAATGTTATCAAGGTATTACAAGTACAAGATTGAATTATCCTCAAATATAATAATGACCCAGATGGCGGCGTTATGCATATTGCCCCGCACAATGTAAATATTACAGCTGTGATTCTCAATTTAGTATGTGATGCAATTGAAGGAAGCTATCAAATAAATCTCGAGCAATCAAATCAAGCACAGCAAAGATATATTCTTTATTCGTTTGCACCAACAGCTCCTCCAGGATGGTTAATTATTGAGGATCCAACTAATCCTGTCTATATGCGATGCCATAATAATTCGCTGACGAGAATTAATTTCTGACTCACCGACCAGTCAAATAATTTGATTGATCTACAAGACGAGGTGTTAGCGATTAGTCTGTTTGTGAAATCATAAATGATTTCCGTGTTCGAACACGATATCGTATCGGACTTGATCAAATATATTGTTAACCTGTAGCAGCAGAGGGGGCGATGACAACACCGCCGCGACCCTGATGATTGAAAATGGAGACTTTTTTGTGGTTAAAATATGAGATTCGCAGGAAGGCTCTATTTTCCATTTTGAGGCTTCAATCAATTTTGTCGGAAAAAGTTGTCAGAATTGCCCCCTCTGCTGCTATTTCACACCTTAGTAAAAAAAGTATTTTTTTTAGAGTGAAATTCATTATTCGTTTAGACACAGGAGATTGGATTATCAGAGATAAATTCGATCCAATCTTGAAGGATAAAATAACAGTTGTTGTAAGTGTTGATTCCAATCCATGAATTCTGACTGGAATTGACAAGCCTTACTACGAGAGATCCTATCCTGTATCAGCAGTTGTTTACGGAATCTATCAGGTAAATAACAAACCCGATATTGGAAAACTAGCACCAATGAAACATTCATCGTTGACGTCGTCAACGACGACGTTGAATTGTGTAGCAGAAAGAATAACAGAACACTTCATGAATTCATCCCGAGAAAATAAATTAACTGATATACGACGTAAGAAAATTACCGAGTGGGGGTTAACAGTGACGCGTGGGGCAACAATTTTTGATATAGCTAAATCAGAAATATCACTAAAATTTCCAATATCGGTAGCAACAATAACCGTGAGAGTACTATACACACCGAAATACAAATCAAAAGGAGCCCCAATTGAAATTATTGACCATAAACAACACGCGTGGACAACTGCGGTAACAATATACCCCCTGGAACGAACCGTGAAGTATATACCCCAGACTTTATTTGAAATTTTATTTGAAGAATATTTCTCTGAGGAGAAATTATTTGATGCTATTCACGAGATAACTCAAAACGATCCAGTATCAGTGTGGCTACTTCGCAGCGCTGAAGACTGAATTAGGATTCGATCAATTTGTAAGACCAAATGGAGAATTATATCGTACAGAACAACTACATAACAACATGAAGAAACTGGCTAATGAATTTTCAATGAAACTCGGAGAGTTTTCTGACAACAAACAACTGCTAACAAACTTTTACGATTCCGTCGGTTGCAGCTCATTTTGCTAGAAAGAAAAATTCATGGAAGCCAACACGAAATGAATTTCTTGCTGATACTAAATTAAGCTGTCTCGAGTACGGTCATGGTGGACTATGGAATACAAAATATAATCCTGGAACCACGATTATTTCCGTTGATATAGTTGCGTGTTACCCCGGGAGTTTTCTCGGGTATGGAGAATGCGAGAAATATTTCAAACGATTTGGGCACCCAACACATGAAATGACTCGTGTTGCGATTAATGGACCACTGCCTGATTTTGATTTAACCGGATTCGCTCGTGTGGTATCAATTGAATTAGCTACAGGACTTCATCTGTGTAGTTATATTTGGATTGGTAGACATATGTCTGAAAAACATTGGATGCCAATAGTGTTATTGCGATATATGATCGATTGTGGTATGCTAACGTCGTTGATTGTCAGTGAAGTAATTATATCATATCGCGCGCAGACTTCGGTTTGGTTACCAGAATCTAATTTAACGAGTATAATTACCGAATACCGTGATCATTTTCAAGTTCGTGGTCTTTAACATAAAGAAGAAGATATCATGAAATACGCTAAAGAGGTATTTGAAGTCAAAAATAAACAAGCAAGAGATCTCGGACGAAGAATAATTGGGAAATTTACTCAGGGTGGTAAAGATGATAATACAAGATGTTCTTCACGGTTGATTATAGATAACGCCGAATACGATTTTATAATTGATGATGTAACGAGTAAAGGTACATATGTCAATCGCAAAGACGCTTTCTTGTCCGATGGAACCAGATTGGGAACAATTATGACTAACAACGATGGATACAATCCTCAGTATACACATTTGAGATCATCTGTGCTGGCTTATGCTTATATTAATTTATTCTCGATGATAAATAGATTTCCTGACACTGCTGTAAGAGTTGCCACCGATTCATTTTACATAGATGTGAAATATATCGAAGCAGTGGCCGAGTTAACAAATTCCGACGAGAGTTAGGGGTCATGGAGAATTAAGCGGGAAATGATACGTGATTATTGCGCATCAGCAGACGTTGCCAGTGAAGAAGAGTATATAAAAAATGATAAAATATCAGAGATGTCTAATGCAGTGTCGATATCAGATCCAATAGTTATGTATGAAACAATTTATTTAAACGGCTGTGGTGGAAGTGGAAAGACAACTCGTGCGATTGAATTATATTTTGGCAGAGATATGATTGTGCTAACACCCACCCATAGATTAGCTCGAGAGATGATACAACGAGGGGTTAACGCTTGTATGTATCATAGTTTCTTTAGATGGAAAGGTGACTAATGGACCCCAGAAAGAATGGGTGAGAAATATATTCCTGGTATCGTAATCTGGGATGAAATTTGCACATTATCGTTATATGTTTTACAAACGTTTCTCGAGTGGTTGTTACAATCGAATACAAAAGTGGTTATGTACGGCGATCACAGTCAACCCCGTCGATTTGTCGGTTTATCACCACATGATTGACTAATGAATTTTGTAGATTATTATGAAGAAATTGACACTGATTTTAGAGCACTTGATGAACAATAACGAGAGTTCTAACAACTAATCAGATTACAACCGGATAGAATCCAATGTGAAATAGCGCGTAAAATAATTTCGGAAACTTCATGAGGGAGATTTCTGGAAAACATGGAGACCAAACGATTTGATAACAGCGAGTAGAAAGATAGTCAGAGACACACTTCAGATAAAATTATTTGAAATTCACAAAGAAAAATTCCCAACATTTCAAGTGCCATTATGTTATAGACCAAAAGATACGAGGCGACAAAACATTGAAGTTGATATTCCTGGGAACTTGAAAATCAAAATTTAGTATTAAATGATATTGTGCTGGTTGATATCAACGTCGTCGAGGATGCATTGCGTGCTGATAAATCCCCATGGGTGTTAGGTTATGCAGCAACAATTCATTCTTCACAGGGATTAACTATATCAGATACAATTCTTTGGATAATCGATAATCACATCGAATGGTCGAATTTAGTTTATCTGGCAGTATCACGAGTGCGAAAAATAAATCAACTTCGAAGAGTTGTCCTTGATGATAAAGACACTATTGTCAGCGTTGACTCTAACAGCGATATAATCAGAACAAAAACTCTATGGTTATAAACAACAGGATAAAAAAAATTAGAGAATTTGACATTAATGCTGAATTAATTATTACATTGAAACAACAACAGAATAATCACTGCGCGAGTTGCAATTGTATAATGAGTTGGTGTTGGTCGGATAAAGATCCTCGCCAATTTACCGTAGACAGAAAGAATAACAACATTGGTCATACTAGCGATAATGTGATGCTGACCTGTCTTGAGTGTAATAGACGCCGAGGTGCTAGTTAAGACCATGCGGCGGTAATTGAGTATCCTCAGGTATCATTTGCAGTTGCTCACGAGTAAACCCCCGTTGAGGGGTAGTTGAATCCAGTCTTTAGATTGCTGGTCTACCCGTAGATTGTGTTATAGTAGATATTTTATGCGCAGTGACACTCCAAATAGGATCAGTAGCTCTTTTGTTACCAATTTCAAGCTCTCCGGGTTGATATAAATACATAACAGTGACATTACCGAGTATTGGTTGTTTTGAAAAATCTTTTTGTGGGTTTTCAGGTATATACTTTTTTTAATTGCGTTGTTAGGTTTCATGTTGATTGTTCTAGTAATCTCATTATTCAGTGCGGTAATCAAAGCGGGTTATCTTTTGACGTATTCGCGAGATCGTTTGTCCTGAATAAATTCTCTTGCGTATTGGTATCCAAATAACCGCTCAGCAAGCGTTCGATTAAATCGTTCAACAATTGCCTGATCGCGATGTAATGCAGTATGCCCTCGTCGTAACGTGGTATTATGATTCTTCATGATGGATGGAACCACACCCTGAAATTCCTTGCCAGGATCAACTTGTAATAGATTTGGCCAGCGCAGAGGACCTCTTCGATAAATCCTTTCAAACGCAGAAACTTCATTTGATGATTTTGTTTTTAGTGGTTCTGCTTGTTTATATCGACTCGCAACATCTACTATGGTTAACGCGTATTTGTAGAAACCATCATGCGGCAGAAATAATATATCAGCCTGATGAACTTCATTAGGGATGCTGACATCAAAATGTGAGTACTTAATTTGTTTAGGCGGTGGTAAATAAATTTGCCATATTGCCTGTTTGGATAACCAATTAGCCGCTGTAGTATTTTTCACCTTCGCGGCGCTAGCGAGTTTACCAATAGCTGCCTTGCCTCTCCAGTGTCCTTTCGGAGAATAATAAATAGATTCCATGTTGTTATTAATTACCAGCACCTAACATCAATTTACCTTTCATTGCCGATTTTACTAAAAGGTACGAGCTCACTGAACAAGGTTTTCGAAAAAAGTTCAGGTATAGCAAGCCCGATAAGGGAGAAACCTTTGGTCAGTTCACCGTCAGAATTGCGAACTATTTTGAGCGGTGGATTGAATGCGGCAAAGCGGTGAAAATGTTTGAAGGGTTGACTGATTTCTTGCTCAGAGATCAATTATTTAATACAGTTGGGCGAGAATTAGATCAATTTCTGAAGGAGAAAGTCTTCACAAACGTAAAAGATATGGCTAAGCAAGACGATTTATTTGCCGAAGCTCATGGGGGAACCCAGAACGTGGTTTTGAAAGATTTTAAGTCTGGAAACCAGTCTGTAAGACCTATGCCTAGGGAGCCTGTAAAATCAGCTGAGGTAAAAGGGTCAGTTGGGAATCCAGTTTTTCAGCGTGTGCGGTGTTTCTTGTGTAATGCATTGGGTCATGTTCAAAAAGACTGTCCTAAAAGAAAGGCACTTATACATAAGGTAGCAGTGGCTATACAAAGTAAAGGTATAACTGATAACATCGTACAGGTAGAACCTTGTATTCATTCGCTTGGCACGTGTTTATTTCCTGAAGCGCGTGTACCAACCGCGAGAGGGTTTGTCAACGGTCGAGAAGTCGTGGTATTGCGTGACACTGGTTGTACGGGCGTAGTGATCAAACGTAGTCTCGTGCAGGATAACCAAATGCTCGGGTGGGAATCCCCATGTATGTTACTTGATCAGACGATGGGTCGCATTCCCGTAGCAAGGATCACAGTAAAAACACCTTTCTTAACGGGAACTGTTGATGCCCTTTGTATGGACAATCCTATTTACGATCTGACGATCGGTAATGTTGAAGGTTCCCGTCTTCCAACCATGGCCGATTTTAAAATACCTTTGGCCCAGGCAGTCGAAACGCGAGCGCAAACACTGCGAGAGAAAACCGCGTTTCATAAATTAATAGTCCCTGAATCGATCTCCGGAATTTCGCGTGATGATTTCAAACAAGAGCAAGAACGTGATGAATCCATCAGAACAATTGTTGAGAAAATCACGTCCGGCGCGATTAAACATTGCAAGCGTGGGGGTAGCTCGAGATTCGTTCGCAAGAACGGATTAATTCATAGGGAGTTTAGCGCTCGGGAGGGTAAGAAGTATTGGCAAGTGGTCGTACCCCAGAGATATAGATCTCAAGTACTTAGGGTGGCGCATGAGTCAAGCATGGCAGGACACCTAGGTAAGGCTAAGACCACTAGCAGGGTAGTCGCTGAATTCTACTGGCCAGGTGTTAATGGCGATGTCACACGGTCGTGCGACGTATGTCAGAAAACCGTCTGTAAGGGAAGGGTCACAAGGGTGCCCTTGGGACAGATGCCATTAATAGATACACCGTTTAAAAGAGTGGCAGTAGATATTGTAGGACCAATACACCCGGTTACCGAAAGAAAGAATCGGTATATACTTACTCTGGTTGACTACGCAACCAGATACCCTGAAGCCGTAGCGTTACCAACTATTGAAACGGAAAGGGTAGCTGAAGCATTAGTTGATATCTTCAGTAGGGTAGGGGTGCCAGAGGAAATCCTCACTGATTGTGGTGCCCAATTCACCTCTGACCTCATGGGTGAAATAAGTAGGCTGTTATCCATCAAACAGCTGAACACTACCCTATACCATCCGATGTGCAATGGACTGGTAGAAAAGTTTAATGGTACCCTGAAAAGCATGCTGCGAAAGATGTGCGCGGAACGTCCGCAAGACTGGGACCGTTATTTAAACGCTGTTCTGTTCGCGTACCGTGAAGTACCGCAGGAAAGTTTAGGGTTTTCACCTTTCGAACTGTTGTACGGTAGAACGGTTCGAGGCCCGATGCGGATACTACGCGAACTATGGACTGGTGATGTCGCGAACGAGGAAATAAAAACGACTTACCAGTACGTGTTAGATCTAAGAAACAAACTTGAGAGTACATGCCAGATGGCACGTGACGAATTGATTAAATCCGGGCGCAGATATGCCAAGTATTACAACCGCAGAGCGCGTAATAGGAAATTTCTTGTGGGAGATCAGGTGCTATTGCTTCTTCCAACGAGTTCGAATAAGTTATTAGTCCAGTGGAAAGGTCCATATGAAGTTAAAGAAGTAAAAGGTGACATGGACTATAAAATTGACATGGACGGTATTGTAAAAACATTCCATGCGAATATGCTCAAGTTGTATATTAAGAGACAGAGCGACAATGTTGGAAAGGGGGTCTTAAATGTCGTTTGTACGGCAGTCGTAGACGATGATGAAGCTGATTCGAATATAGAGAGTTCCCTTGAATGTCCCTTGGGAGTTGCGGGGGAGGGGATAGATAAAGTCGATGTGAGTGCGGAGTTGACGAAAGACCAGCGTCAACAGATTAATGCGCTCTTGGCTAAACATTCTTATGTATTCACTGACAGACCAGGTTGTACAACTTTGTTGGACCTCAAAATTAAGCTGAATACGTCTGACCCTATTCGAATCAAGGGCTATCCGGTGCCATACAACGTACGTGAAGCTGTGGACGAAGAGGTGGGTAAAATGTTGGATCTGGGGGTGATTGAACCCTCCAACTCGCCATATTCTTCTCCAGTAGTGCTTGTTAGGAAAAAGGACGGGACGAACCGATTCTGCATTGATTTTCGGCAGTTAAATAAAATCACTGTGTTCGATGCAGAACCAATGCCAGATATGGAGGGTCTATTTGCGAAGTTGTCGGGAAACCGATGGATTTCCAAATTAGATCTGGCCAAGGGATATTGGCAGGTTCCCATTGTCCCAGGATCCCGACCTTTGACAGCATTTGCGACCCAGAAAGGACTGTATCAATTCAAAGTGATGCCATTCGGGTTAGTTGGAGCCAGCGCCACCTGTTGTCGTTTGATGCGTAAATTGCTTAAAGGTTTAACAAACGTTGATAGCTTTGTAGACGACATATTCGTGTACACGAATACTTGGAGTGAGCACGTGTCCGTCCTGAGCGAGCTCTTCAATAGACTCCGCAAAGCGAACCTTACAGTGAGACCCACTAAATGCAGTATTGGTTATACAGATTTAGATTGTTTGGGTCATAGGGTCAGCGGTATGGGTCAGTTAAAACCTCATCCCAAGCAAATTGAAGCAATTAAAGACGCACCGAAGCCAACCAACAAAACGCAGGTAAGATCATTTCTAGGTCTAGTAGGTTTTTACAGAAAGTTTATACCGAACTTTTCAGCCATTGGTAGCCCGCTGTCTGATTTGACCAAAAAGGGGCAACCAAACAAAGTTGAATGGGGACCGCCACAAGATAAAGCATTTTGTACTCTGAAAGAGAAACTGGTTAGTGCACCTATATTGAAATTGCCAGATGTCAGCAAACCTTTTATTCTAAGAACAGACGCTTCTGAAACTGGGTTGGGGGCAGTTTTACTGCAAGAGCAGGACGACAGTAAGTTACCCGTAGCTAACTCGAGTAGAAAATTGCTACCCAGGGAGAAAAATTATTCCGTTATAGAAAAGGAATGTTTGGCCGTAGTATGGGGAATTGGGAAGTATCACGCATATCTGTTTGGGAGAGATTTCGTTCTCGAGACTGATCACCAACCCCTACTGTATTTAAACAAGGCCAAGGTCGCTAACGCTCGGTTGATGCGTTGGGCGCTAACACTACAACCTTATCGTTTCCGTGTAGAAGCAATAAGGGGAGTTGAAAATATAGGCGCAGACTACTTGAGTAGGGCATGATGGGAAATTTGTATGAATTTGCCCAAGTAATAAAATCCAGTTGGTAGTATAACCAGTGTAAATGTTGTAAGATATCATCAATAGTTATTTTTCTTCTATTCTGTGTTAGTTTTAAAAATGTGTACATTTTTATTCTTAGGGGGGAGATATTGTCACAGAATTAGGCGAAAATTTGAACTGATTTTTGTTGTTCTTCAATTGCAAACGAAACTCACCATTTTCTTGATTTCGTCGTACACGCATTACCTGGGGTGATTAAGTGGCGTGTAACGATTTGCATGTGCCAATTTGTAATTTACATGAAATCCGAAATACTCGTTGTACGTGGTGCACGTCAAGCTCGATGTGATTTATGTTCACCTGTTGAGAGTATATAAGGCGATGGATTTCTCATTATTATTTACGGGAACTAAAATATCTAATCAAAGGATAGATAACCTCGTCTTGCAAATCTCCAGCCAAAGGGGTGAGTGTTAAATTTACATTTCGTTTTATTGTGAATTTTATTCTGATTATCATTTCGTATAATGATGCCTTTATTGCAATGAACGTGGAATATTTGGAATTACTAGTCACTTTTAGACTTTAAATGAAATATCGTAATCTACAGCTTAGATTATTTTTGAGACGACTATTATTAGTCTGGTTTTGTTTATTATAGCTGATTCCGTCTGATTCCGTCGTTGATACCGTAGAAGTACATCACTGATAGCGCATCTAATAACATCGTTGATACCGTCTCTGATACCGCAGCTGCTAACGTAGTTGTTACATTGTTTCTGATACCGTAGCTGCTAATAACATCGTTGATACCGTAGCTGCTAATAACATCGTTGATACCGTAGCTGCTAATAACATCGTTGATACCGTAGCTGTTAACACATCTGATACCATCTTTTGATAAACGTCTTTGATATCGTTTGATTTGTTGTGGGACATCTATTGTTTGTTCTGGAACATCTCTGTATAAATATCTGAATGTGCTTGTGCCGTTAATTTGTGCAAACGGAATTGAAGTATCTGTCTGTGTGTCGAACTGTCTGTTCGTCAACATCTGTGTAACGTGTAAATATCCGGAAAGCTAGAAGTCCGAGTGTCGGAGCTGTCTTAGAGTTGTAAAACGTCCGGGTAGACATCTAGGGGAGTGAAGAACCGATGGTTCTGGTAGATGTTGTATGCTGTCTGAACGTATAACTGTGGTGGATCCGTGTAGGGAAACGTCCGATAATAGTATTGGTCAACCCTCGGTTCTCGGGGAAACTGGGAGACGATTCAACTGTTGCTGAATCGTGCGGTTATACAGGGGAGACACATAGGTGTATTGAAATTGTAATATAATTTAATACATTGTTGTATTTGCATGCTTATGTCAGATCGCAATAATATTTCAAGTGATCACATAGATATCAATATAAGCTAGCAACTTGATTCAATACAAGTATATGATCGTGCTAGTTATCGCAATCCATCGTGCGATAGATAGTTTGTCGTTTGTGTTTATTTTTTTCGTAAATCATACTTGCATTTATTTAACTTTCGTAAAGGATTCTTGGATCTGTGTATAATCCAAGAGATCCCTTTACATCTGAGATTCCTTTTGTATTGTTATTTAATTTATTCATGTATTGTGAATGGTTGTGAGTGTAATTGTGGGTTGAGTGCATGAGTTATTGTGTTGTTACATCTGTTGCTCAACCCACAATTACACTCACAACCATTCACAATACATGAACAAATTAAATAACAATACAAAAGGAATCTCAGATGTAAAGGGATCTCTTGGATTATACACAGATCCAAGAATCCTTTACGAAAGTTAAATAAATGCAAGTATGATTTACGAAAAAAATAAACACAAACGACAAACTATCTATCGCACGATGGATTGCGATAACTAGCACGATCATATACTTGTATTCAATCAAGTTGCTAGCTTTTATTGATATCTATGTGATCACTTGAAATATTATTGCGATCTGACATAAGCATGCAAATACAACAATGTATTAAATTATATTACAATTTCAATACACCTATGTGTCTCCCCTATATAACCGCACGATTCAGCAACAGTTGAATCGTCTCCCAGTTTCCCCGAGAACCGAGGGTTGACCAATACTATTATCGGACGTTTCCCTACACGAATCCACCACAGTTATACGTTCAGACAGCATACAACATCTACCCGAACCAACGGTTCCTCACTCCCCTAGATGTCTACCCGGACGTTTTACAACTTTAAGACAGCTCCGACACTCAGACTTCTAGCTTTCCGGATATTTACACGTTACACAGATATTGACGAACAGACAGTTCGACACGCAGACAAATACTTCATTTCCGTTTGCACAAATTAACGGCACAAGCACATTCAGATATTTATACAGAGATGTTCCAGAACAAACAATAGATGTCCCACAACAAATCAAACGATATCAAAGACGTTTATCAAAAGATGGTATCAGATGTGTTAACAGCTACGGTATCAACGATGTTATTAGCAGCTACGGTATCAACGATGTTATTAGCAGCTACGGTATCAACGATGTTATTAGCAGCTACGGTATCAGAAACATTGTAACAACTATGTTAGCAGCTACGGTATCAGAGACGGTATCAACGATGTTATTAGATGCGCTATCAGTGATGTACTTCTACGGTATCAACGACGGAATCAACGACGGAATCAACGATGGAATCAGCTATAATAAACAAAACCAGACTAATAATAGTTGTCTCAAAAATAATCTAAGCTGTAGATTACGATATTTCATTTAAAGTCTAAAAGTGACTAGTAATTCCAAATATTCCACGTTCATTGCAATAAAGGCATCATTATACGAAATGATAATCTGAATAAAATTCACAATACAACGAAATGTAAATTTAACACTCACCCCTTTGGCTGGAGATTTGCAAGACGAGGTTATCTATCCTTCGATTAGATATTTTAGCTCCCGTAAATAATAATGAGAAATCCATCGCCTTATATACTCTCAACAGGTGAACATAAATCACATCGAGCTTGACGTGCACCACGTACAACGAGTATTTCGGATTTCATGTAAATTACAAATTGGCACATGCAAATCATTACACGCCACTTAATCACCCCAGATAATGCGTGTACGACGAAATCAAGAAAATGGTGAGTTTCGTTTGCAATTGAAGAACAACAAAAATCAGTTCAAATTTTCGCCTAATTCTGTGACAATGAAGCCAACTTATCTTTGAAGTATTTATCAATGATAGAATTCAACGCATGAATTAATTTCACATCTGCGAGATGACGTTGTTGTAAATCACCGCTTTTACAAGCAACATCATGTGCATGACACGCCTTATCAATAGCGTTTTTTGGATATTCACCCGGTTTGGGTTGGTTTTGGTCATCAAGTCTGATATCGAGTCTAGTCCCGGGTCCACAATATCTATACCCTAGAAGGTGTTTTTCTCCTTGGTATTTCGCCCATGGCATTCCTGGGAGTTTTACTAGCTTGGCTGCAATATAAACTACTCGTTTTTTTAAAAAAATCAGATTTCGTAGAAATAAATCTAATTTTCTTTGTACTACACGTTGCACACCTACCAGAAAGTGCTGATCGGTTATTTTTAATTGTAATCGTCGTTAAGTCATCTGTACTAGAACGTGCCTTACACTTCACACAATATAGATCCATAAATTATATATAATACCATGAATATAATTGACTTTTCAGCAACAAAAACACGAAAGTCAGTTATCATCATGCACCGCTACCAAATTCTATTCTCGCGATTATAATCGGACCATCTGGAAGCGGCAAAACATAACTGCTACTCAATTTGATAACGAGATGGATGAAATGGAACAAATTGTATTTAATAGCCCCGAGCGTGGACGATCAGAGATGTTACGAAGTGTTAAAAGATTTGAACGAGAACGCTTCAGAGATTGCAGATTATAACGTTATTGATTTTATAACTGATATCGAGGAAGCACCAAGCATTGATGATATTGATGGAAGTATTACAAATTTAGTCGTATATCATGATGTCATGTTAGACAATCAAAATAATCCTGCTAGGATATTTTCTAGAGGTAGGCATAAAAACACAGACGTGATATATGTCACTCAGCGATACACACAAATACCAAAAGTGATCAGAGACAACTTCAATTTGTTATATGTGTTTAACGGAGTTGATACTCATACGCTACGAAATATTTGGCAGACTTGGTGCGGTGGTGATATGGATCATAATCGATTCAAAAATTTCTTTAGTCACGCTCAGTCAACCCCACACGGATTTGTGACAATAAATTTATCGGATCCTCGAACACGATATCGTATAGGACTTGATCAAATATTTGATTAACTACATAGCAGCAGAAGGTGAGTGACAACCGCATTGGCATATTTTTTTCTTCCATTGCCAGTAAAGAGACTTGATACAACTATTTACCCTAAAGGTTGTAAGTTTTGTCGTTTTTGTGAATGAAATAGTTTCGGTTGAAATCCTTTAGGATTTGAATAGAAGCCTTATTTTTGCTTGAAAATTTGGTCTGTTCGCCCTGCTAGACCTAATCTGACAAATGGAACTCTAAAATCGTTAAGGCTCCATTTGGCAAAAGAAGACTTAAAATTATTTGCTAAAAATATACCTCAGTTAGAGAAAGTCTGTTCGCCCTCTCTGCTGCTCGCTGCATGATGCTTAACTGGTTCTCTTGTTTTTGTCGCAGAATAATCAATCACATTCATGTTATTATAAATATATTATGGATCGATATTGTGTAAAATGTAAAAAGCGTACTGGCACAAACGACTTGACGACGATTACAACTAAAAATAACAGATCAGCACTTTCTGGTAAGTGTGTACAATGTAGTACTAAAAAATTTAGATTTGTTTCTATGAAATCTACAGAAAATGCTAGCATTTCTGATGATTTAAAAAAAACGAGGAGGTGATATTGCAGCCAATCTAACTAAACTTCCTGGAACACCATGGGCAAAATACCCAGGAGAAAAACACCTTCCAGGGTATAATTATTGGAGACCCGGGACCAGACTCGATATCAGACTCGATGATCAAAACCAACCCCGACCCGGTGAAAACCCAATAAATGCTATTGATAAGGCGTGTCATGCACATGATGTTGCTTATAAAAGAAGCAATCTTCATCATAGACATATCGCAGATGTGAAATTGATTCATGCGTTGAACTCTATCACTGATAAATCTTTCAAAGATAAGTTGGCTACATTTTTGATAAAATCGGCTATGAAAGGTAAATTGATGTTAGGTGCCGGTAATTAATAACAACATGGAATCTATTTATTATTCTAAAAGAGGATTCTGGAGGGGCAAAGCAGCAACTTGTAAACTTGCTAGCGCCGCAAAGGTGAAAAATACTACAGCGGCTAATTGGTTATCCAAACAGGCAATATGGCAAATTTATCTAGCACCTCCTAAACAAATTAACTACTCGCATTTTGATGTCAGCGTCCCTAATGAAGTTCATCTGGCTGATATATTATTTCTGCCACATGATGGTGTTTACAAATACGCGCTAATCGTAGTTGACGTTGTTAGTCGATACAAACAAGCAGAGCCATTAAATATAAAATCATCAACTGAAGAGGCTTCTGCGTTTGAAAGGATTTATCGGCGGGGTCCTCTGTGTTAGCCAAATCTATTACAAGTTGATCATGGCAAGGAATTTCAGGGTGCGGTTTTATCAACAATGAAGCGTCATAATGTCACTATTGGACGAGGACATACTGCACTACACCGCGATCAGGCAATTGTTGAACGATTAAATCGAACGCTTGCTGAGCGGTTATTTGGATATCAATACGCGAAGGATTTTATTCAGGATAAACGATCTCGTGAATGGATTAAGAGATTACCAGGCGTAATTACCGCGCTAAATAATGAGATTACTCGAACAATTAATATGAAACCTAACAACGCGATTAAAAAGAAGTATATACCAGTAAAGCCGCAAAATGACTTTTAAAAACAACCAATACTCGGCAATGTTACTGTTAGGTATTTATATGAACCGTTAGAGCTCGAAGGTGGTAAAAAAGGACTACTGATCCTATTTGGAGTATTACTGTACATAAAATATTTAACATAACACAATCCACGGGTAGACCGCCAGTCTATAGGATGGATTCAACTGCTCCATTTACTCGTGAACAACTACAAGTGATACCCAAGGATACTCAATTACCGCCGAATGGTCTTAACTAGCACCTCTGCGTCTGTTGCATTCAAGACAAGTCAGCATCACATTATCTCTGGTATGACCAATACTGCTATTCTTTCTATCCACGGTAAATTGTCGAGAATCCTTATCCGACCAACGCCAACTCATTATACAATTGCAACTCGCGCAATGATTATTCTGTTGTTGTTTCAGTGTAATTATCAATTCGGCATCAATGTCAAATTCTCTGTTATTTTTTTTATCCTGTTGTTTATAACTAGATAGTTTTTTGTTTCTGAATATATCATCGCTGACAATATCACTTATTGTTGTGTCATTATAGTGTAAAACAACTCTTCGAAGTTGATTTATTCTTCGTACTCTGGACACTGCAAGATAAACTAAATTCGACCACTCGATGTGATTATCTATGATCCAAACAATTGTATCTGATATAGTCAATCCCTGTGAAGAATGTATCGTCGCTGTGTAACGTAGAGTCCATGGGCATTTATCAGCGCGTAATGCATCTTTGACGACATTGATATCAACCATCACGATATCATTTAACACAAGAATTTGCTTGTCTTTCAAGCCGGGAATATCAATTTCGATATTTTGTTTTCGTGTATCCTTGGGTCTTTAACACAGCGGCGCTCGAAGTGTTGCAAATTTTTCTTTATGTAATTCAAATAACTTCATTTGAAGTGTGTCTCTATTTTTCTACTTGCTACTATCAAATCGTTTGGTCTCCACGCTTCCCAGAAATCATTTAATGGGGTTTCCGAAATTACTTCACGTGCTATCTCACATTGGATTCAATCCGGTTGTAATCTAATTAGTTTTTTGAACTCGCGTAATGGTTCATCAAGTGCACTATGATCAGTATTAATTTCTTCATAATAGTCTACAAAATTCTTTAACCAATTATGTGGAGACAAAGCGACAAATGTTGGTGGTTGACCATGATCGCCACACATTACTTCTTTTGTATTCGCTAGCAATAGCCAATCAAGAAATCTTTGTAATACTTCTAAAGTTGCTGTGCATATTTCATCCCAAATAATGACTTCAGGAATATATTTTTCCCCCATTTGATCAGGAGTCCATTCGTCGCCTTTCCATCGAAAGAAACTTTGATAAGTACAAGCATTAATTCCTCGTTGTTTCATTTCTCTTGCGAGTCAATGGGTCGGTGTTAACACAATCATATTTGATGCGTGAAAATCCGTAGGAGTTTTCTTACGAAATAATTCAATCGCACGAGTCGTCTTTCCTGACCCACCACATCCGTTTAGGTAGCTGGTTTTATATCTACATATTGGATCAGATATCGACGGTGCATTAGATAGTTCTGATATTTGATTATTTTTCAAGTAATGGTTTTCAATCGTAACATTCTTTTGATTTGGAATAATCACGCAGCATTTCCGTTTTAGTTCTCCATGATCCCCAACTCTCGTCTGAATTAGTGAATTCAGCCACTGCTTCGCTATGTTTCGCGTTTATATGAAATGAATCAGTGGCAACTCTAACCGCAAATTCAGGAAATCTATTTATGATTGAAAATAAATTAATAGAAGCATAACTAAGCATAGACGACCTCAAATGTGCTTACTTAAGATTTTTTCCATCGTTGTAAGTAAAAATTGCACCCAATTTGTTTCCATCGGACAAGAAAGCGTCTTTACGATCGACGTATATATCTCTAGATGTTACATCCGCGATTATAAAATCGTATTCGGCATCATCTATAATCAACCGTGAAGAATATCTGTTATTGGCATATTTTTTTCCACCCTGAGTGAATTTACCGATTAATCTTCTACCGAGATCTTTTGCGTTTTTATTTCTATCTTTAAAGATCTGTTTGGACTGTTTCATGATATATTCTTCCTCTAGATCAGAAAATTGGTTTCTATAGTCGCTGATTATACTATCAAGTCTATCAGGTTGTGGTAACAAGACCTCAGTCTGCGCTCGATATGATATAATTGCTTCACTGACAATCAGCGATATTAGTATTTTAGAATCAATCATATACCGTAATAACACTAATGGCATCCAGTGTTTTTCAGAGATGTGTCTACCAATCCAAATATAACAGCACGGATGAAGTCCTTGAGCCAATTCAAATGATACCACACGAGCGAATCCGGTTTATCAAAATCGGGCAGTGGTCCATTAATTACAACACGGGTCATCTCATATGTGGGATGTCCAAATCGTTTAAAATACTCAGCTCATTCTCCGTACCCGAGAAAACTCCCTGGATAACATGCAATCATATCAACTTAAATAATACTTTCAGAGGTGTATTTTGTATCCCTTAATTCACCATGGTTATATTCGATACAGCTTGATTTGATATCTGATAGAAATTCAGTTGGTTTCCACGTGGTTTTCTTTCTCGCAAAATAAGCCGCAACTGACGCAATTGTAAAACAGTTTGCTAATAATTGTTCGTTGTCTTCTGTTGAAAAACCACTAGCTAGGTTTTTCATCTCGTTGTGGAGGGCTTCAGTACGGTATAATTCTCCGTTTGGTCTTACAAATTGATCGAATTTAAACTCTTCGTCTTCAAAACTGTTAAGTAACCACTCTGACACAGGATCGTTTTTACTTGACTGAGAAATAAAATCAAATCAATTTCCCGTGTAATATTTTATTGTTGTATCCCGCGGAAATATTGTTATCGCAGGTGTCCACGCGTGTTCATTATGGTCAATAATTTTGATTGGAGCTCCGTTTGATTTATATTTTGATTCGTGTAATATTTCTCCTGTTATCGTCATTATGGTTATTGGAAATCTTACTGATGTTTCTAATTTGGTTATATCTTGAATTGATGCTCCGTTCTTCCTAACTGTTAATTCCCATTCCTGTTTTTACGTATTAGATCCGTCAATTTGTTTCCACGCAACGCATTTGTGAAGTTTCCTATGGTTCGTTCTGCTACACAATTTATCTTTGACGAAGTCAGCAGTGACAGTTTCATTGGTTATAATTTCAGAATACTCGGTTTATCATTTAACGAATATATCCCATAAACAACTGGTGATACAGGATAAGATCTTTCATAGTACGGTTTGTCAATTCCAGTCAGCTATCCTGGTTTGGAATCATAACTCAAAGTGATAGTGTTTTTATCTTTCAAAATTGGTTCAAATTTGTCTCGAATAATCCAATTTTCTATTTCTGAGCGAATAATGAATTTCACTCAAAAGAAATATTTTTTCTTGTCAAGATGTGAGATTATAAGTGCTGATCTTTCATCGTTCATGGTAGCATCAACACTACCATCAATTCGAAATGTTGACCAATAGTGAGATGCTCCATCCCGTTTGAATTCATTAAAACAATCGCGGATTTTACTTATCATGCTTCTATCACTTGTTAGACTCTTTGGTACATCTACGGAGACTCTATCGAGATTGAATTTAGCATTTTTCTAATGCGCAATTTTCGATAGTCTCTCGAACTCTTCCATATTATAATTAAAACAAGTATTTAAATAAAGAATTTATTATATAAATGAACCACTGCAAGTGGTTTATGATAGGATCAGTAACAGCATGTAACAAATCATGCAGAAAGGAATTCTGTGGATATCATTTACAAAGCGTTCGTAACGGGAGTTATGGGCCCTTACCTTGCATACAATGTGGGGTAGGAGTGAGAGGAAAATCACAATTGTGTCTGAGTTGCGGTGGTAAGCGATACAGAATTTTGAAGCGTTATTATGATAAACGAATTAAGAATTCCATCAATGACTCTGACTCTGTCCTTGACAAATTAAGTGACAATATCATAAGAACACCTCAAGACTACATTGGAAGATTTCCAAATAATGTAATAATTAAACCAAACAATCAATTAGACAAATAGTATTATATATAAATGGACCAAACATTTCAACAGCATCCCGTGATCAGAAATTATGAAGCATCTCGTGATGGTATTGTCAGACACCGCAGGCTGAAGAATCCATTAGGGATTGTGAGTAATCAGGCGTATTTGATATTTGGCGTTGGAGGGAAAATTTATTATAATCATCGATTTGTGTTCGAGTGTTTTCATGGATTGATCGAAGATAGTCTTGTTATTGATCACATTGATTCCAATCCTAAGAACAATTCTTTATTGAATCTACAAGCTAATTCACAAAGTGAAAACACCAAACGAGGAGGGACTGGGAAATGTAAAAATATGCAACACGTATAAAATCATTTAATACAGAAACGAACGAAGAAA
Source organism: Unio pictorum (assembly GCA_030141615.1). Taxonomy (NCBI): domain Eukaryota; kingdom Metazoa; phylum Mollusca; class Bivalvia; order Unionida; family Unionidae; genus Unio; species Unio pictorum. The sequence continues at coordinate 12,079,949 of JARLTB010000113.1, forward strand.
AAAACATTTAAATCAATGAATAAAGCCAGTAGGTATTTTGATATTTGTGTACGGTTTGATGCAGAAAATAAAACTCAATCCGATTTTTCTAAAAATTCAAAATAGAATTCAATTCGTTTACGTATCAATTCTATTTTGTATTATGTGTATAACATCAAAGGGAGATAACTCGTGCAGGTATGTGTACGACTTATGAAAGAGTTACCCTCAATTGGTTTTTTTAATTAAATTACATTGGTTGGTTTTATGTCAGGCAAACTTTATCTCAATTCGTACCCTCCCTGCTGCTATGGGTTTAACACTAATAATTTAGGATATAATTTTTTTTACGATAAAAGTTGCTACGATGAAATCGTTTACGATTTTATGAATTTAAAATCCTTTAGGATTTCACAAACAGACTAATTAGTAAAACCTCACCTCTTAAATTAGATTATTGGACTGGTCAGTGAGTCTGAAATTAATTCTCGTTACCCAATTATTATAGCATCACATATAGACTGGATTAGTTGGATTCTCAATTATTAAAAATCCTAGAGGAGCTGTTGGTGCAAATGAGTATAAAATATATCCTTGTTGAGCTTGATTTGATCTTTCGAGATTTATTTGATAGCTTCCTTCGATAACATCACATACTAAATTCAATGCTATCACCATTGATATATTTATGTTGAACGGAGCGATATGTCTACCACCGCCGTCTGGGTCATTATTATACTTGAGGATTGTTGTTTGTTGTTTCCATTTGATGAGTCTCATAGAAAAGTTTTCTTGAATAAGATCATTAACAGATTTTTTTAGTTCACTTGCGTTATACCCAAGAAACTTGAAATCGGGTAAATCAGCTTCTGTTATGTTGTAACCAGTTAGGAATTTTTGTTTATCTCCGTTCTTATCATTAATTATTAATTGAATTATTCGTTTGTTGATATATTCCATATCGGATACAAGCTGATTTAATATCCTAATGTGTTTTATGATCTCATAACGTGACCTTGTTATATAAGAGATGCTCTTGGAAGCTCCGTCCTAGTTGTTCTAGTTGTGTTTTATGTAATTGATTAATCTCCTTCAAATAATCAAAAATCTTAGTTAACGTAAATGTAATTGTAATGGATGGATCAGGATTTTTCTCAAAAACGAAATACCATTGCATGTTATTGTTATCGGTGAATATAAATCTAACGGTTAATTTTGTATTTTTTATATAAGGTAAATACTCTCGATATGATGGGGTGATTTCATGATATGATTGTATATCCGTGACATAATAAGATTTTTTTTGTTGGGGTATTTGATAAGATGCCTCAGGTGGTATTTCAGGCCATTCTAGGATTGTTCTTATAGAAGTCTCATAGATATCTACGACATAACTAGGTGCGTTTATCTCAATCGCGGATGATAACGTCGGCTCATGAATTGTTATAGCAATTTTCGATTCTGGTGTTCCAGTAATGGATTTTATTCTACGCTGAAATTCAGCATTGATTTGTTCGATTTGGTATGACCCAGATGGTAGCGAAACAACGTTCCAGTCTGGAGTCCCGTCTTCTTTATTCTTATACGCAAACACCAATGAATATTTGGTTGTTGACCGCCAAATGATTTTGATCTGATATTAGGCCAACTCGTAGTTTTGCTAACGCTATCTCAGTAACGGGAATCGGAGTAGGGAAATTCACATTGAATTCAGGATTCGTTGAGGTTATTGAGATCATGCTTGTTTTCAGCGGGTTGGTATTTTCCGCTATTCGTTGAAGTAGTTCTTGCGACGACATCGACGCTGTCATTGTTGTTGTTATTATACTCATGTGGTCGCTCTAATTTTGACATCGCGGAATCATTAACACGTACCATCGCTGAGAACTCACTATCTGATATTTTGTCATCGAGACTTGATGATATCATTGAAGATAATTGCGAGTACGCGGTTGATACAATGTGTAATTTAACTACGTAATATTGTAGTTTGCGTTGGCTACATGATGGTATTTTTTTGTTATAATCGAAATTATTCCCACGATTGTTGTTGCTGCTGCTATACAAATTGGAACAGCTATCGGAGCAATCATTGTCACCGAGGAGAGTATTATACCAGCTCCGGTGATTACACCACCCACCGAGTACACGGTAACATCAACTGCGGTGAATCTTTGTCGGTATTTTTTTTATGTTTACTTGAAACCCCTTAGTGAGTGTTTTGAGTTTAGTTTAAAATTCTCTATCCTGATCATAGCGATATTGAGATACCGAAGGTATCGTCAACGATGGAGTCGTCAATGAAATCATTAGTGATGACATCTTACTTTGAAAACACTAGTGTTTTTAAATTAGATTTCAATTGAAACCGTCAGTGGTTTAGTTATTTACTTATATCCGCTACGAATTCCACATACCATGTTAATGAAACCCTAGCCAAATGATTATAAGTCGATGGTATTGTTAATCGTTCAGTTGCATCCTTGTCGATGATCTTTGATATTATATTGTTGACCCCAGATGAACTCGTTCATGAAATATTAAATTGAATCAGTTTTACTAGGGTTAATCGATAAATACCCATGACGGTTGCAGTGATATTTAATATATTGTTTGTATGTGTCCACGTAAATGATCCATGTTGGATCGCGTACACAGTATTTGCGATATTTGTTTCTTCGTGAGGGATGTTTATTTTTTTAATGATTGCTATCATCCTCGTTGCATCATTTTTGATTGCCTCGATGAAGTTTTTCATATCTTCGATGAATTTTGTAATATCAGGGAGTTTTATTTCAATTTTATCCAGTGTGGTTGCAAAAAAAATTATCAATGATATTTTTACGAAATGATGTAAACGTTTGAACGTGATCTTCATATCTGGATTGAATTGTTGCAAACTCTAACATATAAGTTTTTATCTCTATGAGCTTCGGTGTGGTCACTGGAGGATTATCAAAAAATTCTAACATAGATTTGTCAATATTGTTAATTATACTTCTTTGTAAATCATTAAATTTACTAAATATATTAATTTTATTTATATGGTCGTCATATTCATCACGTAGTTTTTTTAAAATAATTCTATCGTTGATGAATAATTGTTATCGAGTGTTAATATTTTATCTCTGATTGTTGAAACAAGTGCGCCTGGTTTGAGTTTACCCTGATCGGAAAACAACGCGATAGTATCTTCTACTACGTTACGTTGTTTAATTATAATATCATCAAGAGAAACATTACTCGTTTTGAATTTACCCTGACGATCTTGAAATACAACTATTTCATTGGGGTCAACACTTGCTAAGTTCAACATCTCATCTATTTCATCTTCGATTTTTTTTTTAAATCATCAGAAATGCTAGCATTTCCTGCAGATATTTCCGCAGTGCTATCGGCACCGGGTTTTTTCAACATTGATAAAGATCTCCCCCAAATATCAACCATTGTTATTGTAAAAATATTTGATTTTCTAATTATTTTCTCTCTCTAAAATCTTTGATTTTCAAATCTTTGATGACGACTTCGTTAAAAAATCTTCGATTTTCGCCAGCTACTACTCGTGTATTCATTTACGACTTGATGAGGTGGTTTTCTCGATGTTGAAATAGCGTTGAGTACATTTAATACTTCTATGCCGCATATTGATAGGTCATTTATTTTCTGTGTTGGTAGCGTTGAGTACCAAGTCTTCATTTTATGAAAGGTGTTTAATTGTTGTATATAACTCATAAATTATTTAGGCGGCGCTAATCCATATGAATCAAAATAAACGATTTCACGTGGATCAATTACATATGCAACCCAATGAGTTACAGGTCCGTTGCTATTATCAAGATTAATAATATCGGTTTCAGCGTTATTTGGTTGTGCCGGTAACTGATCTTTCATAAAGACACCTCTGAAGTTTTTAATAGCTAGATTTTTAGCAGCGTCGAGTAGATCAAAATTGGACATGGGAACTAGTAAACTATTCCTGGGATTCTCAGTCCGCTTCCTTTGTAACATTAATATGGGGTTCCTGGTAGTCTTAGACCCTTTCCTGATAGTTTCTTTTTTTTATACCCCCGGCCAGTTGCTCTCCTTAGTGCCATCCCTGCCGCAGTACCAACGGCTCCTAGCGCTGCCGTTTTAGCCACCGCTGGAGCAGCTGCTGAAATCAATGCTGGTAACGCAGCTAACAACGGAAATATACCACCCGATTTGATAATGTTTTCGATCGCGGCTGCAGAGAGTATAACCTGAACACCTTTTATATCTTTGAAAGCATCATTAAAGTGTTTTATCTGACGAGTTGTCAATGATAATTTATTCTGATCACCAGACATCTGATTGTGTTATCGTGGTTCTACATTTGTTATCCGATTCCGATAGCGATTTTTTTAATTTGACTAGGAGTTAACGTAACATTAATATGACTATATAACATTATACTATAACAGAATGATCTAATTGTTACATTACATGTTTTGAAAATATTACATATTTTCCACTGGCGCATCAATTACTCTCATTTGTCCACCAACACCTTCGAGTAGCATTGATTTATCACTGAGAATGACAGCATCCGCTCTATAACCACCAGCAGGAGGATCGATTACACGAGCTCTAAAGTGTATATCAATGACAGATTGTCTTGTTAAATCAAGATGTTCCAGCGAAAATTAGTAGATGGGATATAAACTTTTAAAATCCAACTGTGATATTTGCAGACCATTATCGACATTTTGATCGCGTCCCATATATGACAACAGACGATGATACACACGTGCTATTCGGTTGGTATTGTAATCAAGTAGTATGTCCTCGGATGGTTCCTGTTGTCCATTTAATCTCAGCGAGACTTCATTAACACCTATCTTATCAAATATCATATGGCTGTGTTCTTGAGAGTGAGATCGCTCTCTATTCTTTAGCGCAAAAAATATATAACGTGGAGCTGAAATACCTTGTTTTGATGCCAGGTGCCATGTAAATGTACCATTAATATTAGAATCCATAGTACCTATGGTGACTGATAACCAACTTAACAAGGATTTTCCTCCATGTTCCATAAATGATAGTAATCGCTCTTCAGTGGTAATTGATGGAGTAATTACTGGCATCCACAATGATAGTTTTGTTAAAATGACTTTTCCCTCGGGAACACCAGCACCACGCCAGATTGCATCATTATCATTACCCTTTCTCACAAGAACTACTGTATGCTTCGCTCCATAGATAACTTTTCGGACATTTCTACAGATTCCAAATATATGATGCAGTGGAATCGCGCATGAAAATTGTCGATGTGGTCTTTTCAACATTGATTCACGTGTTGCAAATCCTAGATTGTAATTAAGATTAGTGCTTTTTATAATATCAAAGGCAACACCTGGTTTGGTTCGTGTTCAAAAGTATCATCTGGTTGATCAGCATCTCCAGTAGCTACCGGTGTCCGTAATTTAATATACTGAATGTGTTCAGCGTTATCGGTAATATCCTTAAAAAGCATCATAGATGGGCCTGCCGATCTTGTATAATCATCATAATATCTTGCTAACCACACTATTGTTGTCGTAACATCAACCTTACACTCAATATATTCAATTTCTCTTTCATCAATCATATATCTTGCACTTTCAAATAGCGCCATAATACCATTATTAACAAAACCAACTCGTACATTTGGGTCATCTGCGTATGCTGTATTGGATGCAACATTTGTTACAAGTTCTCCTTCCACTTCAATAAATACTTCAGCGGGTAGAAAGTATTTACTGGTATCATGAACTTGAAGTTCAATTCTTGATCGAAGATCAGGTTGTACTGCATGATAAGAATAAAATTGATAATCGCGTGCAGAATCATCTTTACGCACTGGGGCTTCCATATCAAACGCTGGATCAAGTGTCTGAACATTTTATTATATACTCCTTGATCTAAATCTTGGTTTTCGTCGTGGTTTTAAGCCACGTCCCGCTATCATATTTGCGGTAATATTATCTTTTTCTCTGGCTGCAAACGACGGAGTCGTTAACGATGCTAATTTCTGATCAACTGCGTTATTTATTATTTTACTAACATTTGTAGGCATCACTTGTAAAGCCAATGACAAAGTCATCGGTTTCTTTCTTCGTCGATCTAGCGACATTAGTTTATCCTTTGCCTTCCCGGCAAGATCTCCAACAGCACTAATACCCTTATCACGAATGACATCAATTGCTTTCATTGATAATTGTTTTGCTAGTGGTGCCACTTTTGGAGCCATTCTTGCAAATACCCCTGCAATGGTATTGCCGAGACCATCCCCATAATACGCTTTGTAAACAAGCAATCGTGAATTTACTATATAGACGCTGGTTGGTTTATCATGGTTGTAGTGTATGATCATTTTATTGAATTACTATATATCTAATGACCGAGCAATTTCGGTGATGAAAAATCCAAGGGATTTTCAGTCACTTTGATAACCATGGTTGGAAAAATCCGTAGGATTTGTTTTACTAACTCATCAATGAAATCTCGATATGTGTTGATACCCATGATGCCACCTTGAAATAACCACATGCAGATATCAGCTGCTTCATTAATTATTTTTGGTGAGTTATTTCCAGCTCGTTTCCTTCCTATGAGTACTTCTAATCGTGCTTTATCGCTAAGAATATTACCAGGACAACGAATAAGACCACTACCTGAAATTCCACTGGAAAATCTTTGATTGGAATCTTTTCGAGATTTAGAAAATCCCTTTCCGCTTGAATTTTTAGTAAAACCAGTTGCATCTTTTTCAGAATTAGCTTCTGCCATTATTTCTATTTCACCCGGGATTGGGACTGCTGTGTATACTGGTGGTTGGGTGACACCTTATACTAAAGCTATAAAATTATTAAAATCATCAGGTATCTCTTTTGTGATTTTAGTTTTACCACGGTTTGCTAAAAATACTTTATTTGCCCAAGTGTCTTTGTCTTTTATAGCTTCGTCAAATTCATCATTTAAATGTTGTTTCCTTGTTTTAAAATTTATTCAAGTAAAATTAACTAATTCAGAGTCTGTTTTAATTCCTCTGAGTCTATTGAATGCATCAGTCGTAAATGTATTTTCAGGTGAATAGTCTTGTCTTGCAGTAGCACCTTGTTGTTCTTGTTCAATTTCTTCAAGTGGTTCCGGCAGTGGAGAGCTAATATCACCAACTGGTTTAATTTCTTCTTGAAGCTGTCGTTCTTGTTGTTCTTGTTGTCTTACAGCGGTTACTATACGACCAGGAAGTGTTTTTAAAGATTTTTTACTTATTGGATCTCTTTGCTATTTTTTCAAGTATAGGAAGAATAGGAGCTTCTTTCCTTTATTCTTCCTTGGGGATATCTCCATACATTGCTCGCTCAGCGGCTGATTTTACATATTTTGTTGCCATGGTTATTGGTTTAAACAATGCTTCAGTCCCTGTTACAAAATCAGTCTGAATACTCTGTCTAGCTTGTAGTTTTTCTCTAACAGAACCACGGATTGGTATGAATTTCTTAATTGCAGGTAAGCTTTCACGTGCTAATCTAGTCGTTAGTGCTTCGTTTACCATTATATAGAACGACATATTGTCTTGTTTAATGTACGATAGCACGACAGATTGTTTTGTTAAATGCAGTGAAAAATGCAAAAAAAATCCATGAAAAATGCAACAAAAATGAACTAAAATAAAAAATCTACAAACAGCTCTATCCATGATAGAGAAACTTCCGATTTATTTAATAAATATTAAATATTGAAGTATTGTATATGTCACTGGTGACTTTGTCACTATGGTTAGAACTTGTTCTGTTGGGGTTACCAAAGGGGAGTTTTCAGTTTGGCGGATAATACCTCTTACTGTTTTAACCTTAAAATTAATTGTGCGTTTGATTTCATATTGCTGCCCCAATTCTTTTCTGATTTTTTCGACAACAGTGAATAATGGGACAAACTTATTGACGTCGTTACAGAATACAAGGGAGTCGCGAATAGCATTCTGGATTTTCTTTATAAAAGCATACCTATTTGGTAATACATATTTATTATTCATAGGACTGTAATCAATATCTTGAAAATCAGAAAGAATCTAATCACAATTTAATCGATCTGATAATTGAATTCCTTGATTTTTCAAATTTGAAATCTCAGATATGATCTCAGTGATATTTTCAGAATTTATTTATATATAATAATATATATATATCTAATTTGAAAAATTGATATTGATTTATATATAATATATATTTCTAATTTAATATAATTGATATTGAATTCATTTATATATAATATATATTTCTAATTTGAAAAAAAAATGATATATTGATATATTGATCAAAAATATATAATAGCGATTATCATACACTGGTTAGCCTTTATGTCTTTTCATAGGGTTCATTCTGAATTATCTTCTGATGGCTACCCTAGTGTATGACGTAGAGCTTTAGCATCCATGCTATTATATATTTTGGGGGCGCCCATAGAGATATCTCCAGTGAATTTTCTAAGCGAAACGAAATGTTAGAATATTCAGAAGACTGTCTATGTATTTTATACACCTCCCCCAAGAATTAATTTCCCGGGGGTGTATAAAAATCACACATAAAGTACCTTTGGGCTGGCGCACCCAATCATATAGAAAAAACATCCAAATCGGAACCGTCGACAGTATGTCTGTTACGGAAATCGAACGATGGTCCTCTGGGCAAGAGCTTAACGCGTTACGAATGCGCTAAATTCGATATCTACAAGTAAATGCTTTTGAGTACGATATATATGTATCAAACCGAATACTTGAAGAAAAAAAAGAATATAACTATTTGTAATACTACATATGTGATTCGTTTTCTTACAGATTATATCTCAATTGAGAATCATAACAGTTTAAACAGTAAAATATGGTTTAATTGTCTTCCTTTCCTAAGCTCTATTTGTTCTAAATGGACAATTAAATAACGAGTCTTATTATAGTGAATAGAGAGACAGTCTGACGGAAGGAGACAAACAGACAGACAGATCGATAGATATACAGATATATGTTTGTTTGTTTGTTTGATTAGGAATTTTAACGTAGCCTTGACATTTATATTCACGGGTCAACATTTGTTTGTTACAAGCAATAATACAATAATGTAGACGAGATCTGAAGCACAAAATGACTAGGATATCCAAGTTTGTTAGACTGCATTTATATTTATCCCCAGCCAACTAACAGACATATATTATTAATAGCTGTGTGTGGGAGTGCAAATCGATAAAGGCATTGCCGTAGCTATGGTTTTACTGGGACATCAAAGACCCTATTGATTTGTCTTAGAACAAGTGCTCAGGGCGCGGACTTGATAAAATATTCGGTTAAAGTCCTAAAGGACTTTTATCGTTGCAACTTTTATCGTGAAAATCGTTTACGATGAAAATTGCTAGCAATTTCAACAAGGATGTTTAACCCGATAGCAGCAGCAGGGGGGGGGGGGGCAACAATTGTGGCGTCTTATTTTTTGCCCATGTACCTCTATAAAGCATTTACGAGGAAGTCTTAGTTTGCCAAATTGACGCTATTTTTCGATTTTGGAGGAATCCTGGGTTTGCCATTTTGACGCCCCTAAAAGTTGTCCGATTCGCCCGTGCTGCCGCTTGACTAAATTATACTTGAACCGCAGTAAGGTTGTAATGTGAATGCCAAATACATGCTGGAGACGGTGAAGTAATATATTAGAATATAGTGTTTACAATGCTGCAGACAAATCAAGGAGGCTGTGGAATTTAATCTTTCCGCTATCCAAAGCAGATAGAATGTCATTAACTACTATCAGAAGAGTAGTTTCAGTTCTGTGGCAATGGAAATATGCAGACTGTACATCGATAAGAACGAGAGATTAGAACTTGGGAGGTAGTCCTTTAATTCGTTATGGTCGAGTGTTGGTTTCTTCCGCAGGTGCTTTACAATGGCAGTGTTGCCAAATTATGAGAATTCACCGGATGAGAGTTATAGGTATTAATAACATCAGTGAAGTGACGACGAGTTAATTGCAATTGTGTTTTCAAGCTTATCTCTAAAGTTTTGTACCTTATCACGGAAGAAATATGTAAACAGGTCTGTAAAGTCTACTGGAGGAAAGGTATTTGAAAGTGGTGTATATTTCTTCTTTGGAAATAGTTTGTTAGTAATGTCGAAGAGCTCTTTGCATCTAAAACTCCTTGATCTTAGTACTGTAAAGGGATAAGTTGGCTAAAAGGACTATGTTTGTGGCGTTCTTCTTAGCGGTTTCATATATTTATTTATGAATAGTGAGTCTGGTGGAAAGCCAAAGCCTTTCCGCTTTACGGCGATCTCTTTAACGCAATTCGAAGCTGGTCTCTAAGACTGCTATACCATGAACATTTTTGAATTGATACTCTACACTTGGTGACCTGGGCATGTTTTTTAAGCAATGAACACGGGCATTTATCGAGTTGTTCTGCTGTAGAAGGTAATCTGAGTATTTATTGTCTTTTAATTAAGAAATAACATGTTTTCAAAGTTTGAATTTTCTTGTGAAAATGCTTGGCAACATGATAGGTTGTGATCTTCTACAGATAACATTAGACAACTGATTAGTTCACGAGTTTAAGATGTACGTCCATAATGATATTAAAATCTGCCTTGATGAACAAAAGGACTATACTGTAGAAAGTGCTGCCCATACATTGGACGATGTTTCCTTGACTTGAAACGTTATATCTTATCAAAAGGTCTCATCAGTAATCTCTTGATAAAAAACATCGGTCTCGTACGAACACTTCCAAATCGCAATTAAGCGCAAATTTAGGAATCAACTCTTAGATAAGGCTGATCAGAATTCCTTGTCTCTTTCTATGTGCACTTATTGCAAAAAGAAAGTGGGTCTTTTATTTTGATTGAAAAAGATTGAAAAAAAATAAGAAACATAATTAAGACAGTGATATTCCAAAGATTCTTAATTTCATGAGGTCAATGTTATTTTCCTCTTTTGAAACAGCACATTTGTTGGGTCAACAAACCACAGTCAGAATTTACTATGGTGAATTATGAACTATTAATGGCGTAAGGTGATTCTGCCAAATCTATCCCTATTATTTAATGAACAAGGGTTTTCTCAGAGTCTTTTATTATCAGGTACTCAGTCGTTATTGGAGATGTCGTCTTCTAATGAAAGTGTACTTATTCAGGGAGCAGAGTGCGGTTATGTTAATGTTCCCCCTTTATTGTGTTACTTTGTCATCAGACAGTCTAGGAACTCATGCCAGTCGGAACAGTATGGTCTTTATGCATTAGGGGTATACTTTTATTACCAGACCATGACTTAGCTGGGGATAATTTTGCTGTTAATTCACTTGTAACTGAGAACCGTATTTGGATCAGAAAGTCGACCCTAATCAAAACGAAATTCCCGATTAAAACCCAGGATGCCATCTTGCGCAGTTATTAGGGCTATGGAACAACAGTCTTTTGAAAATGGTGTTGAACAGTAATGTTATCATTTAGCTCACATCCGTTGGTTAGACTTTTGAGAAAGACACATTTGGTCCAGATATGTGTAAATCACAAGATATTGATCACAATGATCTACATGTTACTATTCATTCTCGTTATTCAAATCCGGACAACAAGCGACAATTACTCATTGTCGATGTCACAGAATTAGGCGAAAATTAAATTTATTTTCTTCTTAATTGCAAGCGAATTTCACCATTTTCTTTGTTTCGTCGTACATGCATTACCTGGGGTGAATAAGTTGTTTTTTTCCAAGGTAAGCGGCGTGTAACGATTTGCATGTGCCTAATGTTTATTTACATGAAATCCGGAACATTAGTTTCACGGGGTGCACGGTAATCTTGCCGTGATTTCTGCTCTCCTATTTTAGAGTAAATAAGGCAGAATTTTTATGATAAATTTTACGGGACCTAAAGTATCTAGTCACAGGATAGATAAGCTCGTCTTTCAATTCTCCAGCCAAAGGGGTGAGTGTTAAATTTACATTTCGTTTTATTGTGAATTTTATTCAGTTTATCATTTCGTATAATGATGCCTTTATTGCAATGCAGATTTAAACGTGGAATATTTGGAATTACTAGTCACTATTAGGCTTTAAATGCAATAGCGTAATCTACGGTTTATATTATTTTTTGAGACAACTATTATTAGTCTGGTTTTGTTTATTGTAGTTGATACCGTAGCTGCTAATAACATCGTTAATACCGTAGCTGCTAATAACATCTGATACCGTAGCTGCTAATAACATCGTTGATACCGTAGCTGTTAATACATCTGATACCGTAGCTGTTAATACATCTGATAACTTCGTTGATAACATCTGATACCGTAGCTGTTAATGCATCTGATAACGTAGCTGATAACGTCGGCTGATAGCATCTCTGAGAACATCTTTGATAACGTCTTTGATATCGTCTGATTTGTTGTGGAACATCTATGATTTGTTGCGGAACATCTCTGTATAATAGCTGAATGTGATTGATTGTGCCGTTTAATTGTGCAAACGGAATTGAAGTATCTGACTGTCTGTCTGTCGAACTGTCTGTTCGTCTACATCTGTCGTGACGTGTAAATATCCGGAAAGCTAGAAGTCCGAGTGTCGGAGCTGTCTATTGTTATAAACATCCGGGTCGACATCTAGGGTATTGAGGAACCGTTGGTTCTAGTAGATGTTGTATGCTGTCTGTACGTATAACTGTGGTGGATCCGTGAAGGGCAAGCGACCAATAAAAGTATTGAGTCAACCCTAGGTCTTCGGGGAAACTGGGCGGCGATTCAACTGTGGGTGAATCGTACGGTTATACAGGGTCGAGACACATAGGTGTATTGAAATTGTAGTACAATTTAATACATTGTTGTATTTACATGTTTATGTCAGATCACAATAATATTTCAAGGGATTGCATGAAGATCAATAAAAGCTAGCAACTTGATTGAATACAAGTATGTTCGTGCTAGTTGTCGCAGTCCATACGTGCGATAATATAGTTTAATGTTTTGTGTTTGTCATCGTAATATATACTTGCATTAATATAATTATCGTAAAGGTTCCTTGGATCTGTGTATAGTCCAAGAGATCCCATTACATCTGAGTTTTATTTTGTATTGATATTTCAATTATTCATGTATTGTGAATGGTTGTGAGTGTAATTGTGGGTTGAGCGCATGAGTTATTGTGTTGATACATCTTTATTTTTCATTAATAATTTATTTCATAAATTTACATTATCTTTCACACATGTGTTTGTGTTGTTCATTTAATCCACCATCCACTCGGTAACAATTCTGTTACAGTCGAAAGGGCACGTGATACCGAGTCCTCCGTTTGTTTCAAAAGGATCCTCACAAGTTCCCATTATTTTGTTACAAACGTGTTTTTTTTGACTAAATGGAAACTACCTGATGTACTTGATGTTGACAACTCGTTTCGGAGCTAAAAAAAAGTGTTGTTCTAAACTCGTACAGACAGGACATTCTCCGTTTAGCCAATTGAACTCATTTGGTTGTTTATTTTAAGGTCACAAGATCTAGAATATGTTTGTTCGGCAGAAAATTAAAAGTGATGTTTCTAAATACTGTAAATTGTGTCACACGTCTCAAATGGAAGGAAACCCAATACGAATGTAAGTAACGCTTATCTGCAGCCTGCTTCTGAATTTGACGAACAATGTAGCAGACTAATGATAATCTGTGTCGGTCCCTTACCGAAGCCCATGTCAGGCAACCAATACTTGTTGACAATAGTGTTTGCGTTCACAGGATTTCCAAATGCAATTCCTTTGAGTAATCTAAAAACCAAAACCATAGCAATAGTTTGAAACAATAGTAATCGCTTTGATGATTGCTTTTACACAACCTGATGTTCCAAAATCAGTCTACCTTGATTAGGGGTCGAATTTGATTTCAGGAATATTCCAATTAGTTATGCGCGAATTACGTACCCAACAACGTGCATATGCATATCTACCTGCAAATCATTAGGCTTTAGACCAAATTCATGAAACTTTGAAAACTAAGAATTGGTCAGTTTGCTTTGATAAAGGACAATACTGGGATTAAAGTGCTGTTGTTGTTTCCTGTTAGGTAATCTGTTCAAGAATTACTTTGTTTTAGTCATTTTGAAATGGGGTTTTGACACACGGTTCGTTGGACCATGTAAATTATTAAGAAACAAACTTCTTTCAGTTGAAGCTTAAGACAATAAATCTTCATGACTACGTATCTGATATCAAATGTGCTGGCAAAGGCTTGTGAAGTAATAAGAATTAATCCCTAATATTCACTTTACTCTGTCAAAAATGAAATTACAGTATGCCAATTATGCAATGGAAGGGAGTTTTCAGCCATGTGGTACAGTTCTGGCTCTCTTTCACATACCTCAAAATCCAATTCAGTCTACGTACTCTGGTCATTCTACAGTTGAAAAGAAAGTAACTTAAATCTATCTATCATTCGCACTCCTGGGAACTTTATGCGTTTGAACATGTGTTAAAACGTTTAGAACTACTGGTGATTTACTTCACAATACCGTACATCATTTCTGAAGTTGAAGTTTCATCGCATATTCCAGGTAAATATATATATTGTTGAAGTTTCCAAAACGTTTTGGTTTTTGTTGCCTTAGTTTACAACCGTATATTCGAAAGTGTAAATAGGTTTTTGGACGGTTCAGTTCTACCAACTGGACGGTTCATATGTATTTAATTTTAACGTTCTGACACAAATACTGGAGTAATGGCGAGTATCTGAATCTGTCGAAGCAAAGGACAAATGATTCTAGATCTCTGTAAAGTTATACACAAATGTCCATATGTTATATTTATTTATAAAGTTCTTTACTGTAGTTTATATAGACATATATTTGTCTTTCAAAATACGTTGCAGTTCTTATCTTTATCGTGTGCTAATACGTCATCAGCGTCCACGAGTAAATGCAGCTGACTGCATTGTAATAAAAAAAATTAATAATAAGGACATTGTATAGCGCCTAATCTTTAGATGCACTAAGCGCTTTCGAACATTAGATAACATCAATAAAAAAAGAAGCACAGAGACCACATTTTGTGCTTGATTCTGGATCGAATGGATTGCCAGTGTATGGTACAGAGCAACGGGGATGTGTGCTCTGATCACGGTACTCTAAGGATGATCCGATCAGCTGTGTTTTGCGATTGTTGACATTTCTGGAGTATATACTGAGACGAACTAGATAGAATCGAATCAAAATTATCCAGTCTAGAAAATTACTAAGGAAACAAGCGAGTGTTTTAGTGGCATTAACTGAAAGATATTTTTGAATGGAGCTGAAATACCATAATTTCGTACTGAATGTGAATTTAATGTTGTTGTTGTACCATGGATGTCAAATACATGCTGCCGACGGTGAAGTACTATATCATGGTATGTTGTGTCAAATGCTGCAGACAAATGAGGACTAATCTTTCTGCTATCAAAATCATATAGAATGTCATTAATTTTAATTTTTAAGTTTCAATACTGCAGTAAGAGCGTCATACAGGCGTTACATTATTAAAAAGATTGAGTTCAGATGATAGAAATTGGGATGAAACAACTTTTTCTAAGAATTTTTTTTTTATGAATGGGCGGTACTTCTTAAAATCATTATGGTCGAGTTGGCATCTTCAGCAGTGGCTTTAAATTGACAGTTTTTAAAAATTATGATTGAGATTCTCAGGATGAGAGAGAGAGAGAGAGAGAGAGAGAGAGAGAGAGAGAGAGAGAGAGAGAGAGAGAGAGAGAGAGAGAGAGAGAGAGAGATGGCGGGTACTAATAACATCAGTTAGTGAAGGCAATACTGGATCTAAGCACTAAAGCAGCAATGATGATGGAATTAGATAAATTTCGCATGACATTATTGCACTCTTCATCACGATTGTACGTACGAAATCCCTAGAGAAAGATTCAGATTTGAATTAAGAGGTGCTCGTACTTCTGTCTTTTTTTGTGAGTTATCTTAAGTTATGGCGTTATGCATTCTACAAATTATGCAAGTGACTAATATAGTAACCACAAGTGATGCTTGAAATTAAATACGATTTTACACATATTATAAGATAAATGTATTGGCCTTGTCCTTTCATTTAGTTTACAATTTGTTTATATTAAACCAAACAAACAGTGATTGGTGTTCTTTATATTTTTGCTCATGAATAATAAGTCTTACATAGACAAAGAAAGACTTATAAGTAGTCGACATTTCAATTATTAACTTAGGACAAAGAAGGCCTCTACATAAGATATTTCAAAGATAAGGGGTCATCAATTATAGCTGTGACATATAAGGGATTATAATGACTTAAATATACTTATCCAACATTTGCAGTAAAACCATACAAAATTGTAATGTTAAAAATAATTAAATATGTTTAACCACATTCTAATTACAATTTAGAGTGGATGTTCTTTTCCCAAGCAAGAAATATTACTTTCTTCCAAGCACATACACCCACGCTTGCACACTGCAAAACATAACACATATGGCAAACAGTCAATATTAATGTATTTTGAAAGTGACTGAAAGAAATACTAAACAATTACAGATGTTGTTTTAATGCAAATTTGGGAAGTTCGCGCTGCTTGAATTACAGCTGGAAATTTACTAATGTAGTTTTCATTTATATACTTGAGTTATTCCTGAAGACTAGGGACGTTTTAGCGGTTGATAAATAACACAATATATGGATAATCAGTAACACGAACGAAAGAGATTTCACAGTCAAAATCAACTAAGCATTTTTTTCATGAGATTCTTTGCGAACATTTTTTTAATCGTTCAAGTCGCAGAAGTTAGTCAATAAATATGAGAAATTAGTAGACTTTATTGATCTTAAATTACTACAGATTTGCAAGGTCTAAAATAAAACATTGCTAATAATGGTAGCTAAACTGATATTCAGTGTGAAATGTTTAGTCATATACAACATCTATATTGGCTAACAATAGCGTCCTATATTGAACTATTTAAGTGCAAATATTGCCTAAATTTGTATCATACGTAATTTGTTTTATTTATGTTTTATACTGTGGTTTTAAATCGGCCTTTAGCAATGGAAATCAGTATTCATTTTGTGTTAACATCAGCATATGTCTAATATAAAAAAAAAATATACATATATCTTCTGTTTCGTATGTTAAAAGGGTTAAGTATACTACAAAATAACAAAAGTCCTCTACATAGATGTAGTGAACTGCCCCTCATGAGATGATACAAAAATCTCGTTTCTGTACATTGTCATGCATCATCCTTCGGGTTGCATCCTGGCAGTTATTCCATAGTAGGCTATATTCCTGATCTGGACCCGCACTTTCAGCAAAATTATTCACGGTTTTACCAGTCACAGGTGCCTCATATATCTTCTGCCACCTGTTAAGGAATATATTTCAGCAATTAAGACCGATAATAAATTATATTGCTATAAGTGTATTGGCTCTTTATGTGTAATGCAGGTTCTGGAACATTCATTCTATGCCAGTATCCTGCAAGTTTAGTTGTCATAACAACATAGAAACAGGGCCACTGGTCTTTACAATTTTAAGACTCTTGTGTCATTTTATTGCTGGCGTGTTTTAGCCCACTTCACATTTGGCCGTTACGGATTCTCACAATATAGCAAAACAAATCTTGGGCCATTAACTATTGGAATAGTTCTTCATGCAACATAATACACTGAAATTGTGGCCGTTAAATATTTACGAATATGCAGTGGGTAATGATAATATATTATTGATACATAGCGATATTGGTAAGAAACATGAAACAATAATAGATTACACTACTAATATACAACGATCATCAGATTTATTTAAAAATGGAATAAATCATACACTGCATACAGTTGTTGCAAAGAATGCAACACGCAAAAGCTACTAGACAACCTGTCATGATTTGCCACAAGCTATTGCAAAGGTTAATAAAATAGCAGTATCAGGTATCAAAGAAACATGCTTCCGGCCAGTCAAAGAAACATGCTTCCGGCCAGTCAAAGAAACATGCTTCCGGCCAGTGTGAACACTATCTCTTCAACCTTACACTTTATACTCCGTCATGCTGCTGGTGTTTTATTTTAACACCAAAGTTAAATAAATATTCAGTCATGTTTTATGCCTTTATCATGAATATATCCATGAAAACAAATATCGCGGTAGGTAATATCATAGTCGCGACCGCCACATATTAGACATTTTAGAAACGAAACAATGTAATAACACCCGTACTGTACATGAGAGAGAGAGAGAGAGAGAGAGAGAGACAGAGAGAGAGAGAGAGAGAGAGAGAGAGAGATGCACACAAATCATACTGAAAAAAATACATGTATATTATAATAAAAGGAACCAACAAGGAAGTAACTGTTAAACAAGCAAACAATAAGGATCTGGATAACATTGATTGACGAGAAAAGTGTATGACATTTTTTCAATTGCTAGATCAGCTCAAACATCAATCATATTTGTAGATATAAAGATAATAGAAACAGTATTTTTGATGAGAATTTTGTTTCGAATTTATAGGTCAATCTATTTGCAGACAGAAATGAAAAATGGCTTTCTAACAAGAAACAAGAGTGGGGTTTTATCAATTTAATTTGGATTATCAACTGCATCGTTTAGCGTGATAATATTTAAGCACATTAGTTTGAAACCGAAAAGTAAGCAAAGCAAAAAGCTCTATAAAAAAATGACGTAATTACTTTAGAAAGCCAGTGACAATAATGTCTTTAAAATATGAGTAAGCTAAAAATAGCTTCAAACTTTAAAGCAACTTGAAGTGTCCTGCAGGTTAAAAAAAAGATGATTTTAAAATAGCCTACGACAGCTACTACGTGATGCTTGGCTTTTTATATACAGGATTTAATGTTTTATCTGAAAACATAACACATGCAAACAAACCAGGGTTTGTGTTGACTAGTAACTTATCCTGCACATAGTCAAATAAAGTAAATCCATTTCCCTAAATGCGATACATGTACATATAAATGATAATATAACACAGGAAAAACAAAATTTAACCGTTTACTTCTGACTGAGGCAGAAGGGTAAACGATAATGAGTATATTGTTATATATATATATATATATATATATATATATATATATATATATATATATATATTTAGGTTGCATTGTTTGTTAGTTAGGTTTTTATTACTTTGCTATTTCATTATAAGCTACTGATTCGGTGAAATTGTATGTTGGACCTGATCGGGTCCAAACTTAAGTTCAGATTCTATCTGGCCTGAATTATTAATTTTGGTTTTGCTGTAAACATATATATTACTCAGTCTGTGTCTTGAACTTTGTAAATTCTTTTTAAGTTGCTTGGTCTACTTGATGTTTGCTTCACATTTTATGTTCTAATTTTAGCAGCAGACTGTTAAATATAACTAGTGTTTATATTGCAAACATTACGAACCTTCCAGAAGGACTTTTTCCATTAGTTTTATTTAGAAAATGTTAAATGTAACCTGGAATACTATATATACGTGCGTACTGAACAAAATATCCATTCGTTCTCTAAGATCTATCATAATCAAATTGTATTATTGCTGGGTCTAGTAGATCATTTAGGCTGGAATTAATTTCTTCGAATTACTTATTTTAAGTAATTTTCCTGTGGCAATATAGAGTGCTCATAAAATAAAATTATTGGACAGAGACAATCGGTGAGATATCTAGTGAATTTAAGCCTGGAAATATATTACCGTATTTAAAAACACCATAAAACAGGCCACAACAGACAGTCAGCGTTGGACTTACTGTCCATTTCCACCAACATATATTCAGAACTATTATGATCACGACTTTTGTCTGTAATTCTAGAATTATTGTACGATTTAATTCGCAATATCTTAAGTTCCTGTTTTAAGAATTTCATTTTGTGTTCAAGGGAAAGTAATTACTTCTTGAATTTAACAACAAAATAAAATAGTTTTCCTGTCATCATAATCAGAAAAATGCAAAGAAGCAAAAAAAAAAATTAAATGATTAATATATGAATTTTACATTTTAAATTGATCCATAAATCAATCATTGTACAGAAATCGCAAAATGTTTGTCGATATTATTTGGTATTATAAATACGTTCGATGACATTTTTTTTCTACGATAAATAAACTGGAAATAAATCCAGGTAAATCATGAATAAACAATGGACTGTAATTTAGATGTAAAGACATTTCAACATACCTAAACGGTGCAGACTTCTATATTTTCTTCTAAATTAATCATTGTCTCCTACTACTTTGGAGTGGTGGGATGCTATCGCCGTTATCTGTAATTTTCTTTTCACAAATATATATTGGTTAACTTAATATGTTTTTTGTCTTTCTTTAAGAACTATCATAGAATCTCCATTTATTGACCTTAATTAATTATAAACAGTTACCGAAAGTGACTGAAGATATATTCGTAAAATTTAGCTACTCACTGTTCTTCCCTGGAGGTTTTAACTGCACACTCTTTGCGTGCATCGTTTAGAAAACGACACATTCATACAGGTTTTCTTTTGCTTTTCTGTGCATAATGTATTCCGTTTACAGTAAATTTTCGGCTCCGTTATAATTTTCAAGTATCAATATATATGAGAGGAACTTTGATTCATTTTATGATAGTTTTTCAATCCAAAATTAACATGGCCTTTTGTCTGCCGTATTAAGTTTTGGATTGCATAATGTATGTGGTCTTTGTGCTTAATTGTATCAAAGAAGAGTAACGTGCAAAGTCATTTTCTGATCTCTTCTTTATCTAAGATGAAGGAGATTTTGATAATATCTTTATTATATATTAATGATACCGTTTGTGGTTTTAATTTGGCTTTAATCATATACTACTACCAGGTCTGTATAACTAATTTCGTTCTACATTTTGAATTTAATTTAATTTAATTTAATTATAAATGCTCGTGCCTCGTGTATGGATTACGCATTTCTAAAACAAATGCTATATTTATAAAGTGTTATTGACGCCTTTAAGGATGAACTTGGGCGATAGGGAGTGTTTCTCACTGATTCCTTTGCAGACAGAAAACATTTATCATAAATTCGCACAACTGTGTTTGTTTGAAATGATTGTTGACATGGTACTTTCCAGGTAGATTTTGAATAGGATGCGAGACGGAAGGCACCCTTGTGTAATTCTGACTGTGTTTATAATCACATCTCTGATTCATGATTCATTTTGCTTGTATGTTTAATATCTGTAAGGAGGATCAAATGCAACAAATTGTCGAAAACTTCCAAGCCAATGAAGACATGACATGGGTCATGTTGATGATGCAGATACTTTTCACCAAGGATTCTTATATTGTAGATCAGTTATATTATTTTGGTACTTCCTACTCAGAAACTTGTTTTGCTTCTTATTAGTGTCATGTACGCTGGTTACCTTTCGGTGTACTGCGTTACCTGGGGGTGGTATCTATCTATCTATATAAACAAATTTGCGGGTCTGCTCGTTACGGTAGTGTTTTAGAGACCCAGTAAGTCAACGTTTACTAGATTCTGATTTAGTTTGTGTCTTTTCCGCGAAATATTTATTTAATCGATCTATATGCAATTTCGAAGAATGAAGTCCTCCAAGACTCCTGTGTTATGTTGTGTATACATTGTCTCCATTATGCAGCGTCAATAATATTTTTATGACTGCCGAGTTAGATGATTTAAATTTCTAGCTTTTTAATCACATACTAATTTTCTAATATATCGTTTAATTGTTTCCATCTTGTGTCGTACAAGAGGAATGTTTACTACATGCATGACATGCACGTGCATAAGATCTTTCTTTTCGACATTGAAAGAAAGTGGCTACATATGAAGCGCACGAACTTACAACACATTGTTTGATGTAATTTAGAAAGCTGTTCTTCTCCTGCTCTTTCAATCCTCTATGAACTCCGCCGTCACCCCGTTCAGGGCACCGTCATCTACATCGACAGATTCGTACCAGGGCAGCATCTTAAAGAACCACTTGCTCGGTTATATTCTACTCGAACGAGGAACTATATCCTTTCTTTACTAGATCATCTAAGCGTTTCAAAAACTGCGAAATTCAGACCTCATTACATCCAGGACTTTCGTCGGTTTGGGTACGGAATTTGCAGCCAATGAGAATCTAGCTCGTTCCCTTGTTTTCGCGCTCTAAGAAATATTGAACTCGTAGAGTCAGTTTCCATCAAGACATCGATTTAATCGGGAAATTTAATGCAACTTCTCGGCTAGTATACGGCCGCGGACTTGACCCCGCTCGACCATCTTGTTATGCGGGAGTTGCCAGCACATTGACAACCCGTTAACGTCCTCTCCCTCGAGCAGTCATGATTACACCCGAAATTCGATAATACCTTTGTAAATGAGGTAATCCATGTTGGCTGAACATTCGAATCAACAGGTGGAATACCGTATCGTACCATCGTGTATGCACATGGTGAGATTACCAATATCTCGCTGACCTTCAGTACTGTAGGCGACAACTGGGGAGTGGCCCCTATGCATCAATGTCCTAGAAAGGAAGGTGGTCGTCAATGTCTTTCATTTCTGTAAAAGGGGGTATATGCTTAATGTACTCCGACATGTTATGGTCCAAGGTTGACATTGCCGGGGTGGGAGTGGGAGACAAGCTCTCCACTCCTTAAAAAATGCCCCATAGGGCTTGCGACTCTAATCGCCTCTGTCAACTAAAATCCAGCTCCTGGCCTCCACGAGTGGCTTAGCTTCTAAGTCCGGCGGACCATGTTTTCACTGACAGGAGAAGGGGTGAAGGCGGTTCACTGGCGCCTTAAAACCAGTCGCTTCGGGTAGATGGGGCTCGTAAACCTTGGATGGTAGCTCATCTAGGAGAAGGAAAACTCTGATCCCAAACCTCCGCTGCCTTGCGGCTATACCCACTCACGGGAAGGCTAAGGGAGTAAACCCCGACAGAAAATCCGGAGACGGAGTCCCTAAGGCGGTCTGACGTTGACTTCAACGTCATTCAGGCAACTCCTACGACGTTGGTGCCAAGATGTATCGACATTTGTCGTTCCCTTGGGTCCACCAGCTGCGTGGAGAGGGGGGATCTGCTGCATGGGCAACAGCTGATTCTCCATTCTGGACTGCCCAGGCTTTGTAGCTCCACTGGAGAGGACACTCCAGCGTCGTCTTAAGGCGTCGGCACAACACGGGAAGCAGCAGTCTACCGGTTATAAGCCATAGTTCGATTGGCGTAGAACTTGGCGCCAGGGGCTGCTTTCGACGGTGGGAGAGATCGCCATGTCTCATTGGAAGCTACCGCCCGCCACAAGCTGGGCAGCCCCCAGTCAATAAGGTGCTTCACGCCATGGCCTGCCTGCTTCACTGGGTGCGTGGAGCTTAGAGAACCATCTCGACAAGTAGGCCAAAAATCTCTGCACCAAGCAAGATACGAAGAAAAAACAAGAAGACTACAGCTCTTCGTTTCGCAAGCAGGAACATCAGAACCTTGTGCCCTGGACTCACCACTGACCTGCAGAAGATCAACGACGCACGGAAGACTGCCGTCATTGACAGAGAACTCTCCCGACTGAATGTCGACATTGCCTGTCTTCAAGAGACCCGTCTGGCCGACAGCGGCACCATCAAGGAAGCCAACTACCCCTTCTTCTGGCAAGGAAAACCATCAGACGAACCCAGGCAGCATGGTGTCGGTTTCGCTGTAAAGATTACCCTCGTCGCCTTCATTGAGCCTCCATCATAAGGCACTGAGAGGATCCTTGCCCTCCGGCTATCAACATCCTCAGGCCCAGCCAACATCTTCAGCGTGTATGCCCCAACCCCCTACTCAAACCCAGAAGAAAAAGACCAGTTCTACTAGGCTCTGGATCAAGCAATATCAAACATCCCCAGTACCGAGGGCCTCTACCTACTAGGAGACTTCAATGCGCGAGTGGGAGCTAACTACGAGGCATGGCCCACCTGTCTCGGCCCGCACGGAAGAGGCAAAATCAACGAAAATGGCCAGCGACTGCTGGAGATGTGCTGCACTCACAGCTTATGTGTGACCAACACCTTCTTCAAATGCAAGGAGATCCACCAGGTATCATGGTGACACCAACGTTCCCGCCACTGGCACCAGCTAGATCTAGTCATCACCAGGCGCGCGGAGCTAGCCGGCGTCCTTCTCACCCGCAGCTACCACAGTGCCGACTGCGAGACGGACCACTCCCTTGTGGCCAGCAAGGTGCGAATAATACCCAAGAAATTGCACCACGCCAAGAAGAATGGTCGCCCACATATCAACACCTGCTGTGCAAGCAATCCAGAGGAGACACAGCAGTTCATCTGCAAACTTCACGAGGCTCTCATCAAAGAGACACCTAATGACACCATCGACTCCAAGTGGTCCCACCTCCGAGACGCTGTGTAAAACTCAGCCATTACTGCCTATGGGAAGAAAGAGCACAAAAACACAGACTGGTATGAGGCCAGCTGGGAGGAGATGGAACCCGTGACTGAGGCGAAGAGAAAAGCCCTCCTGGCTTACAAGGCTGCGCCTAGCCTTGGTACATTACAGGCCCTCAGGACTGCCAGGAAAAATGCTCAGCAGACCGCCCGTCACTGCGCTAGCACCGACTGGCTGAACCTCTGCACCAGTATACAGAAAGCTGCCGAAACCGGGGATGCAAGGAGAATGTACGAGGGTATCAAGAAGGCAACAGGCCCACCCACTTCCAGGATCGCCCCACTCAAGTCCAAGACTGGCGAAGTCATCAAAGACCAGGGCAAACAGCTACAGCGCCGGGTTGAGCACTATCTTGAGCTGTATGCAACCCAAAACGTCGTCACGGACACCTCCCTAGGCGCCATTCCAGACCTGCAAATCTTGGAGGAACTAGACACACCACCCACCCTGGAAGAGCTTAGCAAAGCCATCGACTGCCTCGCTTGTGGGAAGGCCCCTGTGAGTGATGGCATTCCGCCTGAAGTCCTAAAGATAGGGAAACCTGCACTAATCCAGCCTCTGCACGAACTCCTCTGCCTTTGCTGGGGACAAGGACACATCCCCCAGGACATGCGAGATGCAAACATTGTCACTCTATACAATAACAAAGGAGACCGCAGTAACTGCAACAGCTACCGGGGCATCTCTCTTCTCAGTATTGTTGGAAAGGCTTTCGCCCGTGTCGTCCTGGCGCGCTTGCAGACCCAAGCATCCCGAGTCTACCCCGAGTCCCAGTGTGGCTTCCGAGCAAGCAGGTCAACTGTTGACATGATTTTCTCACTACGACAGCTGCAGGAGAAGTGTTGTGATCAGCATATGCCCCTCTACATTGCCTTCATAGACCTGACCAAGGCATTTGACCTGGTCAGCCAGAGTGGACTCTTCAGGATCCTTAAGAAGATAGGCCGCCCTCCCCCCCACGACTGCTCGCTATCATAAAATCGTTCCACGAGAACATGCACAGCACAGTGTGCTTCAACGGCGCAACATCAGAGGCCTTCCCAGTCAGCAGCGGAGTGAAGCTAGGCTGTGTCCTTGCGCCAACTCTCTTTGCCATCTTCTTTTCCATTTTCCTCCAGTACGCATTCAAGGACTGCAGCGAGGGTTTGTATATACACACCAGGACTGACGGAAAGCTGTTTAACATTGCCCGTCTCCGTGCAAAGACTAAAGTTACAAAGGTTCTCATCCGTGAATTGCTCTTTGCCGACGATGCAGCCTTGACATCACACAAGGAAGATGGACTGCAGCAGCTATGCCGTCTCTCCCACGCCTGCAAGGAGTTCGGGCTGACCATCAGTCTGCAGAAGACCAATGTAATGGTGCAGGACGCAGACTCCTCTCCCACCATCGTCATTGATGGGTACAACCTGGAAGTTGTTGAGGACTACACATACCTTGGGTCCACCATCTCCAACTCGCTCTCCGTTGATACTGATGTAAATGGCCGGATTGCAAAGGCATCAGCAGTTATGGCGAGACTGAACCAGAGGGTCTGGGGCAATCACAACCTCACCGAGAAGACCAAACTGCGCGTCTACCAGGCATGCGTGCTCAGCACACTCCTTTACAGCAGCGAGCGCATTTTGCGTATCCGGTGGCAGGACAAAGTTCCCAACACTTAGGTTCTGAAACGCACCGGCATGAACAGCATGTTCTCCATTCTCAGCGAGAGGCGCCTTTGCTGGCTAGGCCATGTTAGGAGAATGGACCCAGGCCGCATACCCAAGGACCTGCTGTATGGCGAGCTAGTAGAAGGCGCACGAACGACTGGAAGGCCACGTCTGCGATACAAAGATGTCTGCAAAAAGGACATGAAGACAGCCAACATCAGCATAAACAATTGGGAGAGCTGTGCTGACGACCGCTCCGCGTGGCGTCTTGCTGTCAGACAGGGCACTCAGAAAGCTGAGGAGATGAGAAACACAAACCTCGCTGCAAAGAGAGCCAGGAGGAAGGCGAACCAAAAACATCCTCAGCAAGCATCAGCATACACCTGCTGCAAGTGCAACAGAGACTGTCACTCAAGGGTTGGACTCTTCAGCCACTCGCGAAGGTGCAGATAAGACAACCAAATCGGAAGCTACACCATCGTGTCTTGAAGACGGACGGATGCCGACGACTCCGACATGTGGTCGGGACTAAACGGTCCTCTTTCGATCCGACAACAATGTTGTGGTGACCGATATCTCAAAAAGGAAGGTACTATACCATTATCCGGTGTTTTAATTTGGCATTTGTCTGCAAACGTATAACAGTCTCCACATCACTATGCACTTCAGATAGTTTCTGCGGCTTCACTAAGAATCAATCCAAAAGGGGTCGTGTCCTTCACAAAGAATGTCCCCTCCTTTTGTTCATTTTCACCCGGATTCGCACACTTCAATAACATCCAATAAACGACCTCATGACTATCAACAACAACGGGGTCAGAATGACAAGAGGTCTCCGATAGTCACTCTTTGAGTGTATAATCCCTGTATCACTTAAGTAGTTATATGGGGCACGATAGCGACAATGGGAAATCCAGTCAAAAAGGTCGTGGGGCACTTTAACGACAAATGGAAATTTAACATGGTGGGTTTGTATAGCGAAAAGGGGAATTTAACATGGTGGGTCTGTATAGCGACAAGGGGAATTTAACATGGGTAATACTATTTGTATTTGTATTTGGGACTATCTAGCGACAAGGGAAATGGAGGCAAAGAAAGCAAATAGCTTTTCGAGGTATATGAGTGGCCCTGAAAACAAACCACACAATCTCCCATCAAAACAGAAGAGAAGGAAAATAAAATCACACAATCTCCTATACACACAGAAGGAAAGGAAAACAATGCAAGGATAATTAAGAACACCATATATTCTAAGTGGAATATGTTCATTGTTTTCATTCATTCATCACTGTAGTAAAATTGTAGTGTGATATTTATTGTCGACTGACTTCTTAACATATTTCAATTTTAAGTGATGTCCTGTGTTTCTCAGCACACGCTACAAACAATGTTGCCAAGTTTTAACAAAACTAAGTCGAAGGGGGAAAAAAGCAGCACCAAAATGTGCATTGTTCTATCGATAATCTAAAGCTGTGTGTTTTAATTTGAAATTCAAAGTTAACCATAGGCAGGGTCATAAAGTGCAATGTCATTCGCGTCAATCATTGTTACATTGTTACAATTCTTCCGAACGTATGTTTTGGTTCTGGTATTTTTTATTTCAAAGTTAGCCATAAGCAGGGTTATACAGTGCAAGATCACTCGCGTCATGAATAAAATAGTTTTGTATTTGTTTTTCCTTTCTGAAAAACACGGTAGATCTCATGCTTAAAAAATTTCCGTGACAGATTGCAGTGCCAAAACTAATGATAAAGCTTCGATACCTGAATTGTACAAATTTGTCAACTCAAGATTTTATTTGATCCAACGATTTACTGATTGACCATTTGTAAGGGTGTAGTGTTTGAAAAACAAATTACATGACAAACAAAAATTATGGTGCCTACTGATTAAAATTTTGGAAAAGTATTTTCAAACGGGAACATCTACCATTAGAATTTCAATCAAACGTATTACGACGAGAGAGAGAGAGAGAGAGAGAGAGAGAGAGAGAGAGAGAGAGAGAGAGAGAGAGAGAGAGAGAGAGAGAGAGAGACTATGTTATACCTACTTTTAAAAAGAATCAGGACACTTACGCTTGTTTTTGTGGTATATTTTCCATTAGAAAAAATCAAAGAAACACACATCCCACTTAGAAAATCAAATCCATAGGAAAAGTCCACGATTTTAAAATATCAACAGAGTGAACCGATGACAAATACGACTAAAACGTTCTCACAAAATAGTTAATCCAAATACGCTGTGATGTATTTGACTATAAAATTGATATAAGTTTTGTGTGATAGCCCAGGGTACGAATGTTCTTACTTTAGTTTGACTTCTATTTTTATATAAATAATCTAGCGGTGAAACACAACCTATCTCGAAACTAGGTGAAGAGCTACTGAAGTCAATTCGAAGTGGACGCGGTAAGAAAATTAATCTAGCCAATGAAATTGTTTATGATGAGTGATGGTTTGTACGAAGGTGTTATGGCAAAATAATAAATATGCTCTCAAGTTGTTCCCATTGCAGTGCAGACTGGAATGTGAATTTAAATACCTCCGTTGTTTATTGTAACATTTCTTCTTACCACATCAACTGAATGGTCACAGTACTCGTACCATTTCCTGTTACCACATCAGCTACTGAACTGTCAGAGAACTGGTTCACATTTTGAAACTGACAATTTATTTGTATCTTATTTAAACATTTTGACGTACAAACTCACATCGGTATAGTCAGGAGTGATGCAGTATTAAGTGGCATGGACTTTTTTTTCTTTTTTTTTCTTTTCTTTTCAAACTTGTGAATCTGAGATTTGTACGAATTAACGAAGCAAAGTTCAGTGAACCTCAAGGATAAAAAACCCCATGTTGTCTCTCTACTGATGTGAATATTTACATAAAAAACAATATGACATGCAAAACACAAATATATACGGCAAGCATGATTAGAATGAACACAACAACACCTAACTAGTAACAAAGAGATGATTTTCTTCACATTCGCGTAACTTAAGAGTTTCATTCCTCTTTCAAGACAAACTTGGTATCCTTTTGTGAGCGTGAAATTAAAATACTGAAAAAAACTTAAGCGCTTTGCTATAGACTATAGTATGTATAATTTCAGCAAAAGCTAACCAACATAAATACCGTTACAACAATAGAAATCCCGAAATCGTCTATTAAAAAAAAATGCCTTTAGAAAATAATTAAAGATTAAAGATTAACGATGGGTAAGCAATAAAACCGAATTTAAGAAAGGCAATAACATTTGCATATAGGCCTCTCACTTTGATATTGTATGCGGATGTAATCTGCCATGTATTAACAGCTTGAAAAAAGGTATACGCAAAGAGAAACCTCAATTCAAACTTACTTTTTCAGATTCATTCCTTTTTTGGAAACACACCTAAACACTATTCAAGGGTGAAACAGGGAAAATACACATATCAAAACAAACCATGCAGTTCACACACAGGCAGAAGCCAAAACGCAAATCTACTAATCACACGATAGAAAGAAGCATGTGTAAGTGTCAAAAGCTAAAGTCATATAACTGTTGTACGGTTTGTAACCTTCCACTTGGGATAATGTGAAATATCATACATTATTATCACACACAGAACTGAATCATAGCAGGCTTCACAGTTGTTGTTTATATAGATCCACTGAACTTCACAACTTGCTTGCGCTGTCTCATACTTTGGTCTCGGGAAGGATCCCTTTGTCGGTTTAGTAACTGTGGTAAGAGTAGAAGTCCTTGTCGCTGCTGTCAAATAAGAGTAGATTATTTTAAAAAATGGAACTAGTATTTTATATTTTTTTAAAAATCAAATAAAGAAATACAGTTGTTGGTAGACATCGTGGTCAGCAACAAAGTAAAAGTGAGAGAGAGAATGAGACATCATTGTCGAGAAGCGTACTTCTGGAGTACGGACGTGTTCTAACGTCACGGTACCTTCTCAATCACTCTTGATGCAAAAGCAATGCCATCTCCGCGTGAAACCATGCGGCTACTATCCTACGGATGTCATTCAATCCAAAGTAACCTCCTAGTAATTTCACCGTACCTGTATCGAAATGAGCTTGTGCAAGACGAGTATTCGTTCCCTGTGCACTTGCCTGAATACTTTAACTTTAAAAAGTTGATTCCAAACTTTCGAAGAAAACTGGCTAACATATCTACCTGGACCAACTCTTGAAGAATTAGCCAGAGCCGGATTTTTCTAATTGGGCGAAGGGGATAAAGCCAAGTGTTTCAGTTGTGGTATGTCCATTTACGAGTGGGAACAGAAAGATTCCGCTTACCTGGAACATGCTCAATGGTCTCCGAATTGTCACTACCTACCTTTAGTGGGACCTAGTGATTGAAAGTGACAATACTGATCCATGTCGTTTAATAAACCAGTTTGGGTTGGAGACAAACTTCGATCAATATATAAACCCTCGCTAAAACATAATATTCAAGGATTACCACACGAATTGCAAGAGAAGATCTACAAGGACGTTTGGCAGAGTCATGCTAAAGAAAAATATCAATGGGAGACTGTATAACTTTTGTGTCGTGAAATTCACAAGAGTAAAGTGACAAAAATTAACCAACGTGTCAGATTTCTCTGGATCAAGTCTACCTTCCACAGATTCGAATTTAGTTCGTTTACATCTGAATATGTTTTCATCCTTCTTGACCGTTACCCTGAACGGCAGTGGGACGAAATTACACGTTATATTAATCACTTTCGCTTTTGGAGAAGATTTTAAATCATTCTGTGCAGAATATACACTTATGGTCTTCGACATAAAAAAGTATAAAATAGAACGACCATGCTACAACCTTTATCACTTGTGATCAAACAGATTACGTGGAAGGATATCAATGAGAATATTCACACGGTGATGGATTACGAACACTTTATACAAGAACTGTGTCCTATGAATGGGGGTCGACGTGCAATGTGTGTTTTGTTGACTTGCTTTCTGGGATTTGGTTTACCTGTTGATTCCTTGTGGACACTTTACGAACAATACCTACAAAAATACAGTATGGTGACTCCTTTAAATGTCCACGAGAGACTCATTCTGTTAAAAGACTTACGCTTTCATCTGGATACGTCTCGACCTCTACAGGAAAACAAGATTCGTCAACGTTTACGAACGGAAGTGGGGTACGAAGATGTGTGTGTAGCTTGTGGTTTACACTTTTATTGGGCAGATGTACGTGACTGGAAAAGTTGGGATTTTGAGGCTTGGACAAAAGAAGCATCCCATTATGCTCAAGCGTTGTGTTCGTAAAATCCATCGTCGAGTGAAAAAAGTTACTTTTAAACCTATGTTAGTGACAGTGCCAGAAGAAGAAGAAAAAGAATCTGTCACCAAGGACAATCACT
The DNA here is from genome assembly GCA_030141615.1 of Unio pictorum. Lineage (NCBI taxonomy): Eukaryota > Metazoa > Mollusca > Bivalvia > Unionida > Unionidae > Unio > Unio pictorum. The sequence goes on from JARLTB010000113.1 coordinate 12,111,377, forward strand.
CTGTTCAAGACAAGACTGTCATGGATATTCCCCCTACAAAGACCCTTTCGAGAGGACACCTATGTGACTGTACCCCATGTGGAGACTATAAGAACATTACACACTACCTCTCAGATACCTTGGTTACCCCAAAAATGTTGTACAGAGACTTGTTTATATGCCACTTTGATCGTTTCCAAGTGTATTTTATTCCTGTACTTATCCATTTGGCTTTTATTTATTTTTGTCTTTCGTATTGTTCCAATTTAAACATGAATTGAAATAAACGTGTATTGAAAAAAGTATAAAATCCTCTTGTCTTGTCTGTTTTTGTGTCAATAGTGTCATACCCTACACTACTATGGCTAACTCTGCTATTTCGACTCCTTCCTCCTCGACAGTCAAAGTCATTGACGAACACTTAGATCATGCTAGTTAGGAGGCCTTGTATCTTCACCATCCCTTTAACATGTTAATTGCTGGACCGAGCGGTTCAGGCAAAACCGAATTTGTCAAACGTTTGATCGAACATAAACATCATTTGATCGATCGTTCAGCTCAAGTCATCGTGTGGTGTTACAAAGAGTGGCAATCGGCATACAACCTCTTGCAAGAAAGTCAAAGTGATTCCATTGTGTTTATGGAAGGCATTCCTAGAGAAGACGATGGGATCGTGTCGGATCCTAGTCAAACTCATTTAGTCAATTTTGACAACATGTTAGGAGAAGACGAAGAAGACATTAAACTGTGGTTTACGCGTAAAGGGCATCATCGTAATGTCAGTGCCATTTACATTACACCAAATTTATTTCAACAACGTAAAGCTCATCGTACCATTAGTCTCAATGCTCATTACGTGGTCTTGTTTAAAAGTCCTCGAGATAAATCGCAAGTGCAAATCTTAACCAAACAGTTTGGAACACCTTGGCTGACTCATGCGTACGATGATGCCACTCAAACTCAACACGCCTTTTTACTCGTGGTTTAAAATCCATTATTTGCGATTTCGTACCCATTTATTTCACGACTGGTGTCAAGACGGAGGACCTGTCTTGTACACGTTCTCATCGTCGACATAACAATATGAACAACTAAAAAATCCTAAAAAACTTTTGACCTTATCTCATACATTGTCAACATGACGTCTCTTTAGTCTCATCTTCCCATTAAATTGATTCAGGCCTTGTATGGTATTAGTCGCGAAATAAATCCCCAAATACATGCTCACGTCTTAGAAGCCAGTCTCAAAGAAGTCTTGCGATGGTTTATGGTGACAGCACGTCAAATGCTGAAAGGCATCATTCACATTCCACATTAAACCAAACGCTTTTTTGACAGAAACAAAGTAGTCTTGACGCAACTGGCTGATCATCGCATCCACACTCAAACCAAAAGCAAATCATTTTGAAACCTTGAGGTAGAGGTTCTCTGTGAGGTGTCATCATTCGTTCCCTTTTAAAATATGATCCCAATGCTCCCAAAGATCACCCCAAGAAACAAAAATCCAAACGAACCCCCAAGAAAAAGAATGGTGTCAAGACCAAAAAACAGAACATGTCCACAGAAAAGAGCTGTCACCCACAAAAGAGTTAGTTCGGCCAGGACGCAACCTTATCTTCGTAAACCACGACCTGCAGCACTAGTGACCGCATTTCCAGTAGCCTCAGGTTCCTCCACTTCTCCGTTGCTGGTGATGCCAGCCAAATCTAATTTGACACCCGTCCTTCCTAATTTGATGAAACATTGGAAATCTGAGTCTCCCAAAACGCCTCCTCCACCGGTGATACCCTCTTCAACGTTAGTGGCCGTAGCAGCTGCTCACAAATTACCTGCCCCCAAAGTCCAAGTCCAAGAAAGATCTGGCATGTTAGAGAGTTTACTGGAATTGTCCAAACAAGAACTTTCTCGATTCATTCCATTGCGAACCACTTCACGACATGTGTTACCTGTCATGAAGTTAATAAGACGTGTATTCCAGTATAAAAATGACATGAGGACAACGACGTGAATCAGTATTTTCTATGCTACACCACAACCATCCCAGTTCTTCTTTCCAAAAAGAAAAAGGAAAAAGGCAATCTCGTCATACTACAAAACGCTTAGCCAAACATCGACGTCATCCCCTAAAAAGACGCAGTCGTTTAAAAAAAAAAGAAGAGTCACCAAAAAGGAGGCTACTTTGACAATTTTGAGAAACATGGCGTTATATTTTTGACGAAACGCTAGAAAAGAAGATGAAAGTGTGTGTGTATCAAGTCGTTGACGTCAGTGTATTTCTGGAACGAACAAGCCAAAATGTCACTTTGCAGAAAACATTCTTATTCACCCCACAAGGGAAAGAAAAGGAAAGTACTACCTTCTCGTTTAGCCAAACACGGAGTCATGTTGTCCGTCCTGTACAAAGTCTCTCCGACCATGCGAAAACAAATCATTAAAACGGCCTCCAAAGATATCATCGATACCGTGTGCGAATGTTGTTTGAATGTCTTGAAAGGCACCATACCTTTGTCTCCACACAAGAAAAAATGCTTAGCCAAACATGGACACATTCTTCGTCAAATGGTCCAAAAGAAAATATCCATCCGTCAAAAGAAAAAGATGTTGGTGCAATGCGGTGGATTTTTACCCTTTCTTGCTCCTTTGTTGACAGGTTTAATGCCAGGTTTGATACAAGGGGTGACGCAAGGGATGACCCAAGGAATGGGTAAAAATATGAATGATCCTTCCAGAAGATAAAAGGGCCCTATGGAGCACAACGATCTCAGACATAACCTTTGGAAGCCCATGGAAGGACAAAAACTGACTTTGGTCTCTTACAAACGATGGATGGAATACCATCGTTGGCAAGAACAACGAACACTCCATTTACCACCCAATCCTCATTTGAGCGAGATATCCCAATTACAACACAAACTGCAACCCTTGATGCATCGCAACAATTTGTTCGAAATAGAAAAATTGCGAACGTAAGGCCAACTCTTGAAACGACTGCAACTCTTTCATCTAAAAGCTGTGGAACAAACAGCTCTACCCGCTCTAGCCGATTTTAAGGCTCTAATGAATAGTCCGTTGCCATCACTTTCTACAGCGGACAAGACAGACGTAACCCCACCATTACCCTAGGAAGAAGAACCTCATGATATATTTTAAACACACACCGCCACTCCCATTCCGAGTACGATTGCAGCTTCCTTGTCGACCCCTTCCCCAACACCTCAACGAGAAGAACTCAAAACTTGGGTTAAAACGATGATGGCCACTCCTTCTTCGACAGAAGTGAAAAATAAAGAAAGGAAACCAGAAGTGAAAAAGAATAGTAGACTAAAGCTATCCCATTACCTCCACTACCACCCCCCCCACCACCACCATCAGTACATTTGACGCTTACTCCTGTGGCACATCGGACACTTAACACCGTTTCCAAACAACCCTCATTTCGCCCCACTCAAAGCAGTATTATCGAAGAGTGGATGCCTTATTAACAAAACCATGGAGAAGGTGTTAGCCAGCATTTACTACGATCCAGCCCACCCTGCAGGTTACGGAGGTGTTCAGAAATTATATCGTGCTGCTAAGAAACGCTCCGTTTACCTGAAGTACAACGATGGTTACAAGAGCAATGTACGTACACTTTATACAAACCCATTCGACGAAAATTTCACAGAAGTCGCACCCAAATGAAAGGCATTAATCATTAATGGTAAGCCGATTTCTGAACCAAGCTTTCCAACGAGAATTAAAGAAACGTGACATTCACTTTTTTACCACCGAAAATCTAGAAATCAAAGCTAGCATCGTGGAACGTTTTCAACGTACCTTGAATGAACGCATGTGGAAATATTTTACGCATCAACACACTCTCAAGTACATCGACGTCTTACGGCACTTAGCCCAAGCCTGCACTCAATCTTACCATAGAAGCATTGGAATTGCCCCACAAGATGTGACTCCTGAGAACGAAGTTAGTATTTTTGAGCGTCTGTTTGGTACGTCCCGGACGATGGCTGTCCCCAAGAAAGGTGGAGAAGTGCTAACACTGGAGATTGGGTTAGCATTGGTAAAACCAGCCGCACTTTCGACAAAGATTACTTACCCAACCTTACGTGATCGTCATCATACCGTCTATAAATTGGAAGACATGAACAGAGAAGTATTAAAAGGAACGTTTTACTTGCCTGAATTACAACGTGTCACCAAAAAAGAAGACGACGTGTACGACATTGAAAGCATTCTCGAACGAATAACCGGTAAAGTAGGTTAAAGGCGTGTCAAAGAAGTCAAAGTACGTTGGAAAGGATATCCTCCCAGTTTTGATTCTTGGATTGATGCTTCGCAAGTCATCGACTATAAAAAGAAGTGACCATCATGCCCTTCAATACAGCTGCAGCTACCACAGTGACTACTCCTTCAGCCCGTTCTTCTCTGCAAGATTTACAATAGCAACACTTGTGGGTGTGGTGTGGAGAACGTGTCCCTAAAAACCAAATCATCTTTTTCTTTCAAATAATTGTGGTATTGTGTCATCGGTGAAGCAATTGCTAATTTGAGTTTGCAACAAAGAGGAAAACAATTGTGGGTCATTTTTGCGGCAGTTGCATCGGTTATCTTCTTTCCAAGACTTACTCTTACAACGGGAACAACAGTAACAATATTAGAAGCCTTGCATCCAACGTCAGTCATTCTCCTAACAGTCACCCCGTCAATCACAATCCTCTTTTAGACACTCCTTTAACCTCGAGTGACCCATCGGACAGGAAATCATTGGAACTATGAACAACAATATTAACCAATTTTACTTAACGTTACCCAGTGACAGTTCCATGGAGGTGTTTCCTAACAACATGTTGGGCTTTTACACGGCTAAATTACCTCAAGCCATTCACTTGAATCAAGATGCTCATTGGGAAGTGGCTTTAGTGAAAATGATACACCCGACACAAATAAAAAATATCGTCAAAAATCAAAACAGTTTTTCAGTAGAAGTTTATGACGAGCAATTGCAACAAATCTTAGACGAACGCATCACTGTCATTGACCCGATGAAAACACAGGTCCACAAAACTAAACGGTCCACCTATCTGTTAACCATTCCTGCAGGTTATTATTTTAGTGGTGAACATTTAGTGAATACGATTGTAACCACGTTCAATACTTTGTTTGGTAAAGCCATGGAAAAAGCCAACAAAGTGTTAACTTTGAGGACCATAAAGTGTCTCGTAAACTAATAATCAAATTTTCAGAGGATAAAATAATGGCCATTACCTTTTGTCCTTAATTGTATGATATTTTGGGTGGAGACTTCCGGTGGGTCAAGAAAAAAGAAATGCCAGCCATAACCAGTAACTTGGGTTTTGCGAAACATTTTCGATTCCCTGTAGAAATGAACCAAGGACTCAACTTGATGTTTGTGTACTTCGATGTGCTGGAGTACAACGTCGTGGGACCCACCTCTGTGCCGTTACTGCGTGTCATTCCTTTCAAAGTGGATTCTGCCATGATCGCTGACGAGGAAGGTGGAAATACCTATCATGTTCACCGCGAATTTGTACATCCTCATTATTTGCCTGTCAGTAAGTTGTATTTTGACAGTGTCAACATTACTAGAAAAGGAGATCTATGACAAAATATTCCATTTACCGAAGGGAAAGTCACAGTGAAAAAAAGATTCTCTAACAACTCAAAATTGATGTATCCTGTGTATCTAGGAGTCGCTCGACAACAAGGACATGGTTTATGAGATGTGTTTAAATCAGCCCTTCATTCGGTGGTCCCTGTTTTGAAACTGATGGTGACACGAGGATAGCACGCCTTAAAAGATGCCACATTGACTCACGGAAAAGAATTTTTTCAAAATGTACACATTGACAAACAAACCCCCAAATAAGCTTTCTTGAAAGCAGGCACAAATGTCTTGCTTCAAACAGGTAAAGAAATTATAGGTCAACGAGAAAGTCCTATAAATGCTCTGAACGGTACCGAGTCTGGCATTCTTGCTTCCCTGAGGACACAGCAAGGACAAAGCAGAAAGCGACTACGAAGACATCTTTCCAAAAATCTCCATACCTCTAAAGTTAGAAAGACTAAGACTCTTGTGCCTGTTCCAAGTCGGGACTGGATCTCTTTGCCATGCCACCCACTATGATGACCATGCAAGAAGCCTGTAACAGAATTGTTACCGAGTGGATGGTGGATTAAATGAACAACACAAACACAAGTGTGAAAGATAATGTAAATTTATGAAATAAATTATTAATGAAAAAATAATAATGTATCAACACAATAACTCATGCGTTCAACCCACAATTACAATCACAACCATTCACAATACATGAATAAATGAAATATTAATACAAAATAAAACAGATACTAAGGAATCTCTTGGACTATACACAGATCCAAAGAACCTTTACAAAAAGTTATATTAACGCAAGTATAAATCACGATAATAAACACAAACGACAAACTATACTATCGCACGTATGGATTGCGACAACTAGCACGAACATATACAGGTATTCAATAAAGTTGCTAGCTTTTATTGAGAATTATGCAATGCCTTGAAATACTATTGTGTTTTGAAATAACCATGTAAATACAACAATGTATTCAATTGTACACAATTGCAACACACATATGTGTCTCGACCCTGTATAACCGAACGATTCACCCACAGTTGAATCGCCGCCCAGTTTCCCCGAAGACCTAGGGTTGACCAATACTTTTATCGGCCGTTTGCCCTTCACGGATCCACCACAGTTATACGTACAGACAGCATACAACATCTACTAGAACCAACGTTCCTCAATACCCTAGATGTCGCCCCGGATGTTTATAACAATAGACAGCTCCGACACTCGGACTTCTAGCTTTCCGGATATTTACACGTCACGACAGACGTATACGAACAGACAGTTCTACAGACAGACAGTCAGATACTTCAATTCGATTGCACAATAAATCAGCAACAATTTCAGCTACGATAACAGATGTTATCAGAGATGTTCCGCAATAAATCAGCTATAATTCAGAGATGTTCTCAGTGATGTTATCAAATGCGCTATCAGATGTTATCAGAGATGCTATCAACCGACGTTATCAGATGTTAGCAACCGACGTTATCAGATGTTATCAACCGACGTTATCAGCTACAATAAAGAAACCAGACTAATAACAGTTGTCTCAAAAAAAATAATCTAAACCTTAGATCACGCTATTGCATTGAAAGTCTAATGGTGACTAGTAATTCCAAATATTCCACGTTTAAAATCTGCATTGCAATAAAGGCATCATTATATGAAATGATAAACTGAATAAAATTCACAACAAAACGAAATATAAATTTAACACTCACCCCTTTGGCTGGAGATTAATGACAGGCTATCTTTCCTACGATAAGATACTTTTGGTCCCGTAATTATTATGAGAAATATTCTGTCTTATATACTCTCAAATAGGAGAGCAGAAATCACGGCAAGATTACCGTGCACCACTTGATTCTTGGTGTTCCCTGACAGGCACATGCAAATCGTTACACGCCGCTTACCTTGGAGAAAACCACTTATTCACCCCAGGCAATGCATGTACGACGAAACCAAGAAAATGGTGAGATTAGTTTGTAAATCAAGAAGAAAATAAATTTAATTTTCGCCTAATTCTGTGACAATACCTCCCTCCTAAGAATAAAAATGTACACATTTTGAAAACTAACACAGAATAGAAGAAAAATAACTACTGATGATATCTCACAACATTTACACTGGTTATACTACAAACTGGATTTTAATATTGCGCAAATTCATACAAATTTCCCATCATGCCCTACTCAAGTAGTCTGCGCCTATATTTTCAACTCCCCTTATTGCTTCTACACGGAAACGATAAGGTTGTAGTGTTAGCGCCCAACGCATCAAACGAGCGTTTGCGACCTTTGCCTTGTTTAAATACAGTAGGGGTTGGTGATCAGTTTCGAGAACGAAATCTCTCCCAAATAGATATGCGTGATACTTCCCAATTCCCCATACTACGGCCAAACATTCCTTTTCTATGACGGAATAATTCTTCTCCCTGGGTAGCAATTTCCTACTCGAGTAAGCTACGGGTAACTTACTGTCGTCTTGCTCTTGCAGTAAAACTGCCCCCAACCCAGTTTCAGAAGGATCTGTTCTTAGAATAAAAGGTTTGCTGACATCTGGCAATTTTAATATAGGTGCACTAACCAGTTTCTTTTTCAGAGCACAAAATGCTTTATCATCGTCTACGACTGCCGTACAAACGACATTTAAGACCCCCTTTTCAACATTGTCGCTCTGTCTCTTGATGTATAATTTGAGCATGTTAGCATGGAATGTCTTTAAATTACCGTCAATGTCAGTTTTATAGTCCATGTCACCTTTTACCTCCTTAACTTCATATGGACCTTTCCACTGGACTAATAACTTATTTGAGCTCGTTGGAAGAAGCAATAGCACCTGATCTCCTACAAGAAATTTCCTATTTCGCGCTCTGCGGTTGTAATACTTGGCATATCTACGCCCCGATTTAATCAATTCGTCACGTGCCATCTGGCATGTACTCTCAAGTTTATTTCTTAGATCTAAAACGTACTGGTAAGTCGTTTTTATTTCCTCGTTCGCGACGTCACCAGTCCATAGTTCACGTAGTATCCGCATTGGGCCTCGAACCGTTCTACCGTACAACAGTTCGAAAGGTGAAAACCCTAAACTTTCCTGCGGTACTTCACGGTACTCGAACAGAACAGCGTTTAAATAACGGTCCCAGTCTTGCGGACGTTCCGCGCACATCTTTCGCAGCATGCTTTTCAGGGTACCATTAAACTTCTCTACCAGTCCATTGCACATCGGATGGTATGGGGTAGTGTTTAGCTGTTTGATGGATAACAGCCTACTTATTTCACCCATGAGGTCAGAGGTGAATTGGGCACCACAATCAGTGAGGATTTCTTCTGGCACCCCTACCCTACTGAAGATATCAACTAATGCTTCAGCTACCCTTTCCGTTTCAATAGTTGGTAACGCTACGGCTTCGGGGTATCTGGTCGCGTAATCAACCAGAGTAAGAATATACCGATTCTTTCTTTCGGTAACCGGGTGTATTGGTCCTACAATATCTACTGCCACTCTTTTAAACGGTGTATCTATTAATGGCATTTGTCCTAAGGGCACCCTTGTGACCCTTCCCTTACAGACGGTTTTCTGACATACGTCGCACGACCTACAGAACCGTGTGACATCGCCATTAACACCGGGCCAGTAGAATTCAGCGACTACCCTGCTAGTGGTCTTAGCCTTACCTAGGTGTCCTGCCATGCTTGACTCATGCGCCACCCTAAGTACTTGAGATCTATATCTCTGGGGTACGACCACTTGCCAATACTTCTTACCCTCCCGAGCGCTAAACTCCCTAAGAATTAATCCGTTCATGCGTACGAATCTAGAGCTACCCCCACGCTTGCAGTGTTTAATCGCGCCGGACGTGATTTTCTCAACAATTGATTTGATGGATTCATCATGTTCTTGCTCTTGTTTGAAATCATCACGCGAAATTCCGGAGATCGATTCAGGGACTATTAATTTATGAAACGCGGTTTTCTCTCGCCGTGTTTGCGCTCGCGTTTCGACTGCCTGAGCCAAAGGTATTTTAAAATCGGCCATGGTTGGAAGACGGGAACCTTCAACATTACCGATCGTCAGATCGTAAATAGGGTTCTCCATACAAAGGGCATCAACAGTTCCCGTTAGGAAAGGTGTTTTTACTGTGATCCTTGCTACGGGAATGCGACCGATCGTCTGATCAAGTAGCATACATGGTGACTCCCACCCGACCATTTGGTTATCCTGCACGAGACTACGTTTGATCACTACGCCCGTGCAACCAGTGTCACGTAATACTACGACTTCTCGACCGTTGACAAACCCTCTCGCGGTTGGTACACGCGCTTCGGGAAATAGACACGTGCCAAGCGAATGAATACAAGGTTCTACCTGTACGATGTTATCAGATATACCTTTACTTTGTATAGCCACTGCTACCTTATGTACAAGTCCCTTTCTTTTAGGACAGTCTTTTTGAACATGACCCCATGCATTACACAAGAAACATTGCACACGCTGAATAACTGGATTCCTAACTGACCTTTTTAACCTCAGCTGATTTTACAAGCTCCCTAGGCATAGGTCTCGCAGACTGATTTCCAGACTTAAAATCTTTTAAAACCACGTTCTGGGTTCCCCCATGAGCTTCGGCAAAGAAATCGGCTTGCTTAGCCATATCTTTTACGTTTGTGAAGACTTTCTCCTTCAGAAATTGATCTAATTCTCGCCCAACTGTATTTAATAATTGATCTCTGAGCAAGAAATCAGTCAACTCTTCAAACGTCTTCACCGCTTTGCCGCATTCAATCCACCGCTCAAAATAGTTCGCAATTCTGACGGTGAACTGACCAAAGGTTTCTCCCTTATCGGGCTTGCTATACCTGAACTTTTTACGAAAACCCTGTTCAGTAAGCTCGTACCTTTTAAGAAGTGCTTCCTTTAGGACGTCGTACTTAAACACATCGTCCCTAGGAAGTCGCGAGTATACATCCAGTGCTTTACCCTTTAATAGAGCACTAAGATGCAATGCCCAGTCATTTTGACTCCACTTCTGGTTTTCGGCATACCGCTCAAAGCGATGAAGATAACTATCCATGTTATCTTTTTCATCGTCAAAGGGAGGTAATTTGGGGCCCCTTAATTTGCTAAAGGCAGAATCGTGTTCTCTTCCAGATGTCGCTAATTCTACCTTACGATCATGATCTCGTTGCTTAGCTCTTTCTTCTAACTCTATTCGCTTTCCCTCCGCTTCCATTTCCCATCCTATCCTGTCTTTTTCGGCCTGCTTCTCTAATTCTATCTTTTCCTTCTCAAAGGCCCATTTCCTTTCATCGGATTCCCTTTCTAATTCCCTATGTAATTCCCTTTCTCTTACCCTTTCTTCCCTTTCCCGGGCTTGTTCTTCTTGAATAAATTTCCTTAAGCTTTCGCCTTCATAACCAAATTCTTTGCCTAAGGCAACCAAGTCCTTAAGGGATGACATGACAAATTGTAATATAAAAATATAAATAAATATATATATATATATATATATATATATATATATATATATATATATATATATATATATATATATATATATATATATATATATATATATATACCACAGGCTGACCTTATCTTCCTGATGAAGGTAACCAAACCAATACTTTAAACACGTTTATACTGGACACACGGACCTAGATAAACTAAACAAAAATAAACCCCAACTTGAGTATTATCTTGTCAAGAAGGTCACGCTCAAATATAAACATTAAATGTATACTTTCACAAAAATGATTGACAGTTCACTTAATCCAGCGATCCCACTTCTGACACCATTGTAACAGAATTGTTACCGTGTGGATGGTGGATTAAATGAACAACACAAACACAAGTGTGAAAGATAATGTAAATTTATGAAATAAATTATTAATGAATAAATAATAATGTATCAACACAATAACTCATGCGTTCAACCCACAATTACAATCACAACCATTCACAATACATGAATAAATGAAATATTAATACAAAATAAAACAGATACAAAGGAATCTCTTGGACAAAACACAGATCCAAAGAACCTTTACAAAAAGTTATATTAACGCAAGTATAAATCACGATAATAAACGCAAACGACAAACTATACTATCGCACGTATGGATTGCGACAACTAGCACGAACATATACAGGTATTCAATAAAGTTGCTAGCTTTTATTGAGAATTATGCAATGCCTTGAAATACTATTGTGTTCTGAAATAACCATGTAAATACAACAATGTATTCAATTGTACACAATTGCAACACACATATGTGTCTCGACCCTGTATAACCGAACGATTCACCCACAGTTGAATCGCCGCCCAGTTTCCCCGAAGACCTAGGGTTGACCAATACTTTTATCGGCCGTTTGCCCTTCACGGATCCACCACAGTTATACGTACAGACAGCATACAACATCTACTAGAACCAACGTTCCTCAATACCCTAGATGTCGCCCCGGATGTTTATAACAATAGACAGCTCCGACACTCGGACTTCTAGCTTTCCGGATATTTACACGTCACGACAGACGTATACGAACAGACAGTTCTACAGACAGACAGTCAGATACTTCAATTCGATTGCACAATAAATCAGCAATAATTTCAGCTACGATAACAGATGTTATCAGAGATGTTCCGCAATAAATCAGCTATAATTCAGAGATGTTCTCAGTGATGTTATCAAATGCGCTATCAGATGTTATCAGAGATGCTATCAACCGACGTTATCAGATGTTAGCAACCGACGTTATCAGATGTTATCAACCGACGTTATCAGCTACAATAAAGAAACCAGACTAATAACAGTTGTCTCAAAAAAAATAATCTAAACCTTAGATCACGCTATTGCATTGAAAGTCTAATGGTGACTAGTAATTCCAAATATTCCACGTTTAAAATCTGCATTGCAATAAAGGCATCATTATATGAAATGATAAACTGAATAAAATTCACAACAAAACGAAATATAAATTTAACACTCACCCCTTTGGCTGGAGATTAATGACAGGCTATCTTTCCTACGATAAGATACTTTTGGTCCCGTAATTATTATGAGAAATATTCTGTCTTATATACTCTCAAATAGGAGAGCAAAAATCATGGCAAGATTACCGTGCACCCCGTGATTCTTGGTGTTCCCTGACAGGCACATGCAAATCGTTACACGCCGCTTACCTTGGAGAAAACCACTTATTCACCCCAGGCAATGCATGTACGACGAAACCAAGAAAATGGTGAGATTAGTTTGTAAATCAAGAAGAAAAATAAATTTAATTTTCGCCTAATTCTGTGACAAAGCCCAATGGGTTGAATTTCATAAGCCCTCAACGGTACCCAAGATCAAAATCCTTTCCAGTTTAAGCACTGCAATATATCTAAAATCGAAGTTAGTCGCGATGGCAATACTTTGTGTACCCGACCCATTGAGCCCGACTTTGCCTAGAAGAATTACTTGAGATCGTACTTGTCGCAGTACGAATCCACAGGATAGTTAGGAACCAACACCAGTCACGGTATTTCCTACGACGACTATGCAGGAGGTTACACTTTGTGGGTATTTGATTTCACTCCAGACCATGGCAGCCACGAGGGACATTTCCACCCTTTAAGATCTGGGCAACAGCGTGTGGAACTTAAATTTGCAGGGGCTCTTGAAGAAACGGTGAATGTCATTCTGTATGCTGAATTTGATAATACCATAGAAATCAACAGTTTGAGAGAAGTCATTCTAGACTATTAGAAACTATGAAAGCCCCTTGTCCTTCTTTGAACAGTGGAGAATCAATGGAAATGAAATGGGAGGTTACAGTGAAAGCAAATCCCCAAGACCAAAAAAAAAGAAGTATTGATAATGCAGTCCAGATGGCCCGAACAGGAACAACATTTAGTCACCTGTTTTGCCATACACTAGGAGGTTAAAATGAGGGACATGATTAAGAAAGATTGTTATGGATGTGAAAACCATCATCCCAGTCAAATTCAACACGATAAATGTATGATGATGAATCAAGAAGAACAATTGGACGATTATCTGAACAAAGCTTGGAGTCTCATTTCAGAAGAAACCGTGTTACTTCAGTGGTATAAAGACTTGCATGATCATTCCTCTCTTCCATTGTTTGTTCGAGAAATTGATCGCATCCAAGCTCTCTAGGCCAAGATTAAGGATACGAAGCAAACAAACAGTTACTTGACAGACCTTTTCAAGCAAAACGTCTGGATTGAATTGATGGCTTATCATTACCTGGGAAGATATAAAGGCCACACATAAAATGAATACTTGGGAAATTTATTACCTTTTGAACCGTAGTTCGTACACTGCTTCTTGAAATCAATGTTTGTTTGTTGAAAATAATAGTGTTTTGTTAGTTGTTTGTTATTTGAATAAAAAATGTCTTTTGAAACCAATGCGTCTGTCGTTTGGTTTACATTTTTAAAAATATAGATGCTCTTTGACTTCTTTCTATCCCGCACAACAAACTATCCAAACGTTTCCAACACTTAACAGTCTTGCTTCGGCTGCTTCCCCCTGTATGGATAGTAAATTGTATGTTTTGTTTTGGCTTCTTGCCCGTGTGTGTGTGGATGGTAGATTGTGTGATTTTGGGTAGTAGATTATATTGATTTTTTGTGGCTGCTTCCCAATGTTGGGATAGTAAATTGTATGTTTTATTTGGCTGCTTACCGGTTCGTGGATGGTAGATGGTGTGATATTGGATAGTAAATTATATGGCTTGTTTTGGCTACTTCCCCGTGTGTGTGGATGGTAGATGGAGTGATATTGGATAGTAGATTATGTGGTTTGTTTTGGCTGCTTCTCGTGTGTGAATAGTAGATGGTGTGATTTTGGATAGTAGATTATGTGGTTTGTTTTGCTTCCTTTACTATGTGTGTGGGTGGTAGATTGTGTGATTTAGGATAGTAGATTATGTGATTCGCATGGGCTGCTTACCGGTGTGTGGATGGAAAATTGTATGATATTAGCTGCTTCCCGTGTGTGGATGATATATTGTGTGATATTGGATAGTAGATTATGTGGTTGTTTTGGCTGATTCCCGTGTGGGGATAGTAAATTGTATGTTTTATTTTGGCTGCTTTCCGTGTGTGGATAGTAAATTGTATGTTTTATTTTGGCTGCTTCCCCGTTTGTGGATGGTAGATTGAATAATATTGGATAGTAAATTATGCGTTTTTTTTTTTGGCTGCTTCCCGTGTGTGATTGGTAGATTGTTTGATTTTGGATAGTAGATTATGTTGTTTGCATTGTCTGTTTCCCGTGTATGGTTGGTAGATTGTGTGATTTTGGATAGAAGATTATGTGGTTTGTTTTGATATGTGTAATTTCCCTGTTCCACTCTTGAACAGTGTTTAGGTGTGTTCCAAAAAAATAAAAAGAAGGAATAAATCTGAAAAAGTCAGTTTGAATTGAAGATTCTCTTTGCGTATACCTTTTTTCAAACTGTTAATACATGGCAGATTACATCCGCATACAATATCAAAGTGAGAGAGGCCTATATGCAAATGTCATTGCCTTTCTTAAATTGGGTTTTATTGCTTAGCCATCGTTAATCTTTAATTATTTTTTTAACACATTTCTTTTTTAATAGACGATTTCGGGCTTTCTATTGTTGTAACGGTATTTATGCTGTTTAGTTTGTTGCTGAAATTATATATACTATAGTCTATAGCAAAGCGCTTAAGTTTTTTTCAGTATTTTAATTTCACGCTCACAAAAGGATACCAAGTTTGTCTTGAAAGAGGATTGAAACTCTTAAGTTACGCGAACGTGAAGAAAATTATCTCTTTGTTACTAGTTAGGTGTTCATTCTAATCATGCTTGCCGTATATCTTTGTGTTTTGCATGTCATATTGTTTTTGATGTAAATATTCACATCAATAGACAGAAAACACGGGTTTTTATCCTGGAGGTTCACTGAACTTGCTTCGTTAATTCGTACAAATCCCAGATTCACAAATTTGAAACGTAAAGAAAAAGGAAACAAAAAACCATGCCACTTAATACTGCACCACTCGTGACTATACCGCTGTGAGTGTGTACGTCAAAATGTTTAAATAAGATAAAAATATATTGTCAGTTTCAAAATGCGAACCAGCACTCTGACCGTTCAGTAGCTGATGTGGTAAAAAGAAATGGTACGAGTACTGTGACCATTCAGTAGTTGATGTGGTAAGAAGAAATGTTACAATAAACAACGGAGGTATTTAAGTTCACATTCCAGTCTGCACTGCAATGGGAACAACTTGAGAGCGTATTTATTTTTTTGCCATACCACTTTCGTACAAAACATTGCATCACCATAAACAATTTCATTGGCTAGATTAATTTTCTTACCGCGTTCACTTCGAATTGACTTCAGTAGCTCTTCACCTAGTTTCGAGATAGGTCGTGTTTCAACGCTAGATTAGATATATTATTAACAATTGTACCCTGGGAGTCACACAAAAATTATGTCAATTTTAGAGTCAAATATATCACAGCGTATTTGGATTAACTATTTTGTGAGAACGTTTTAGTCGAATTTGTCATCAGTTCACTCTGGTGATATTTTAAAATCGTGGACCTTTCCTATGGATTTGATTTTCTAAGTGGGATGTGTGTTTCTTTGATTTTTTCTAATGGAAAATATACCACAAAAACAAGCGTAAGTGTCCTGATTCTTTTTAAAAGTAGGTATAACATAGTCTCTCTCTCTCTCTCTCTCTCTCTCTCTCTCTCTCTCTCTCTCTCTCTCTCTCTCTCTCTCTCCATTGTAATACGTTTGATTGAAATCCTGATGGTAGATGTTCCCGTTTAAAGATACTTCTCCAAAATTTTAATCAGTAGTCACCATAATTTTCGTTTGTTATGTAATTTGTTTTTCAAATGCTACACCCTTACAAAAAGTCAATCAGTAAATCGTTGGATCAAATGAAATCTTGAGTTTTAGCACTGCAATGTGTCACGGAAATTTTTTTAAGCATGAGATCTACCGTTTTTTTAGAAGGGAAATAAATGCAAAACTATTTCATTCATGACGCGAGTGATCTTGCACTGTATAACCCTGCTTATGGCTAACTTTGAAATAAAAAATACCAGAACCAAAACATACGTTCGGAAGAATTGCAACAATGTAACAATGATTGACGCGAATGACATTGCACTTTATGACCCTGCCTATGGTTAACTTTGAATTTCAAATCAAAACACACAGCTTAAACTGTCGATAGAACAATGCACATTTTGGTGCTGCTTTTTTCCCCCTTCGTCTTAGATTTGTTACAACTTAACAACATTGTTTGTAGCGTGCGCTGAGAAACACAGGACATCCGTTAAATTTGAGATATGTTAAGACGTCGGTCGACAATAAATATCACACAACCATTTTACTAAATTGATGAATGAATGAAAACAATAAACATACTTCACATAGAATGTATGATGTTTTTAATTATCCTTGTTTTATGTTCCTTTCCTTCTGTGTGTACAGGAGATTGTGTGATTTTATTTTCCTTCCCTTCTGTTTTAATAGGATATTTTGTGGCTTGTTTTCAGGGCCACTCATATACCTCGAAAAGATATTTGCTTTCTTTGCCTCCATTTCCTCTGTCGCTAGATAGTCCCAAATACAAATACAAATAATATTATCCATGTTAAAAACCCTTGTCGCTATACAGACCCACCATGTTAAATTCCTCTTGTCGCTATACAAACCCACCATGTTAAATTTCCCCTTGTCGCAATAATGCCCCACTACCTTTGTCGCTAAAGTGCCCCACGACGTTTTTGACTGGAATTTCCATTGTCGCTATAAATCTTGTCGCTATAGTGCCCACAACCTTTTTGACTGGATTTCCCATTGTCGCTATTGTGCCCCATATTACTATTCACTTATGTAATTTGCCGAAAGTAAATACACCCAGGAAGATTCCGGCTAATCTGATTCGAATGTCCTTATCTTCTACTTGCTCTGCCTTTACCAGTACAGCCTTGTGAGTCAGACAAATCAGACTTTCATTTGTATAGAGATTCTCGAGAGTAACCGTCTATATCACCCATCTGCGTGCCTCTGTTCTTCAACTGACCCAATTGTTCTGGTTCTGTTCTTGGAGGAGAATTAGCTTTACCAAATTCGTTACCAAAGGCTGCAGTCAAATGATATTGAACAATATCCGGCATCATGGTAACATGCTTATGTGTGATACATACCTGTCGAAACTTATATACAATATTGGTCACCTTGACAAATATCCCTTATTTATCTCAAAAGGGATCCAATCAGGGATTTTTAACATGGCTAGATTTATACCCCTTTGAACGTTCAGCATACATTTCGCAAAAGTCTTTATCATGCAGACCATGTTTACTGATACTGGTAGCTTCAGAGTGCAGGGTAAGAGGTTTACATCCCACTTTTTGTGCAACTGAATTCTCTTCGGTTCAGATCGGTGTGTTCGGTTGTTCTCAAGATACCATCTGGATTCGTAACCCAGAACAGATTACTGTCTGTTGGTAGTCAACCATTGTCACTGATCATTTTCTTCCAGGTCGAAAACAGTATCCATGCATGATTATGTTCGCACCCGCGGTGATAACTGATCTCAGATACATTTCGAGAGCATGGCAGATATGACCTTGGGCATGATAAAGATGTTAGATCTGTTAGAAAATTTGATCTGGATCAACGAAAATCAAGAACATTGATTCCAAAATGGAATTTTTTTGTGTTCTAACTTGTCTCAGCTCAAACGAAATTTGAATCTCGCTCGTACTTTGCTAGAGTTCTTATGATATAAGACATGCGTCCGGACAGCTTTAGCTTTCACATGCCGGTTCAGTGAGTTGCACATCCTTTCAATTGATCTGAACTATCTTCTGTTCAGTTTGTGTCCTTTGATAGTTCTCCTTACACAGCCTGTTTGCCAAGAATAAGTTGATGTCCGTAAGTAACGGATGAGACGTCAGTCGTCCTCTTTTCCTTAAACTGGTCTGGAGAGGCCGCCATGCAAGATCCTGTCTGCTTCCTCAAAATTGAACAAAGCCTCTTCTCAAGTGGCTTACTGTTTCGAGCAATCTCTGTGAGACCGAACACTAGATATTGCGCTTCACGCCCTTAATTCCAGGCTGAAGGAGGTGATATTACTGATGTACTGAAATCATCCATATCTGAGTAGTTTCACGTCTGTTCCCTCACGAAATACTTGGGACTGAGACAAGTAGTGACATCCGGTCATATCACTTGCTCCAGGTCAAGGTGGAAAAACAAGGCATCACCCCTCAAGACCTTGCTTCGTGGTTAAGTGGGTTATACACTCAGCCTACTGGATTGTCCCCTCATGATGATTGCAGCTCACAAAATTTGAGCCATTACTGCGAACCTCGCATTCAAACGCAATGTTTCGATCAGAGACATTATTGAAGCTGTTGGATGGCATGCAGAGTAAACCTTCTCGAGATTTTACGTCGGATATTTAGCGTTGCAGGGACAAGCGTTGGATCCAGTATGACAAATAGCGGTAGTATTGATTGCGACAAAACCAAATTAGACCAATCAACGCCGCCGAGAGCTTTTGCTGGATTCGATGTGAACATTTTTTGAGGTGACACGATTTCATTATCATCTTCTCTGTCATGTATGTATAGACATGCTTAGCAAACCCTCCTCGTAATACTAATTCTGCTAACGCAATCTGATTGTGAAGCGTATTTGAAGGTGCAAGCAAATGTTTAAGGTAAATTATATTGCTCCGAGAATACTTACCCAATCATATTTCTTAAAATCCCTTCCACCCATCCCATCATGCGAGCATCTGAATTCAAGACTCTTTCAACTAAAAACTGTAGACACCTGGCGGCATCGAAAGAAGGTATTGGGCAAGACTTAATGTCCCTTGCCTATGTAAAAAAATACAATTACACTATTTTCATTCTCTAGTAGTGCTGGATTCACGAGGTAGCTGGCTAATATTCATAGCGTAATGTGATTGTTTAAGTATTCTTGGAGAAACATAATTCACTTTATAAATATGCTTCATGAAAATGAACGATGTAGAAAAGACCTTATGCAAATACAACTGTGAAATGTATACTTACGTGTCCTTTGATCGAGAAGCATCTGTAACAGAAACAGGATTCTTACTTCCACTCCTTGGACCAGTCTCTATTATGTACTCATTTCCATACTTGGTTATAACCTTGACAGCCTGATGGTTTATGAAGCTCGAGCTAAAGCCCTTTTGATCGGTTGAGTGAATATCTCTGCAATAAGTTATTCGGATTCTAACTACAAATTAACACAATCCGTGTTGTAATGCTAAGTGCACATATTGGAAACTCTTTAGCCTTCCTCTCGGCAAATATTGATCACAATAACTTTCCATATTTGATATCGAATTAAAAAATGTCGTAAAACGCAACTCTGCATATCTGTTGCATATTTGACAAACGAAATAGTTTTAAAACTTTCATACAATTACCTTTTTTTTTGATTTTGTAGACATGTTGGTATGCTTTTGGAAATATACTGACGATGTTCAAGAATGGGAAGATAACCCAAATATTTCAAAATCATATTGATGTTGTAATGTTCACCATTTACATGCCTTTGATATTTTGTGGATATTAGAAAACTGCATTCGGTATTAAGAAGGAAACTCTCGTTAGATTTTGTAGATATTCTTAATAGCTAATACTACTATGCTTCCAATTCACATATCTTCCCGGATATACTATAATTTCCAGAATTAGAGACTAATTTAGGATCGTAACTGACTTTTAAAAAATACCTTAAATGTTTAAAATATACTTTAGGCAAATATTCATAGATTGCCTCTATAGTATCACGACTGAAATGAAAATTATCTCTCATATTGATGTTTCCCCCAAAATATGCTACGTTTGAATTACTGAGCTGAAAGGAAATAAATAAATATGAAATATTTGTTAATTATTTTTTCTTATTGTAGACTTCTAAGAGACTTTATAGTTATCTCTTTTTTGGGGCACCAGACAGATGCCCCCCACCCCCCTAATAAAAAAAAAGTAAAAAGTTTTTATGTTTGTGTGTGTTCCCCGTGATATGTTGTTGGTTGTTTTTTATTTTTCAATTTTTTCCCCATTTAATTTTGTCCCATCGGGATTATATGTTTGATAAAGGGTATTTCTCTCCTCCTAGTGTTACTTAAGTAGGACATTGCTAGATGGATTTGATCTACCCAAACTAGTTTTTCCACTTTGATTTCTTTTTACCATGGCTAGTGATCCCATATTATCCTTGTGTTTGCTATTTGTGTTGGTGCTATTTGTATGTTGCTATATATAAGTCTATACTTTGTAATTTTGTTAGGATAGCCATTTTCGTTCAAATTCTTTTCACCAGTTGTCTTATTTTGTGATATCTCTCTAAGTGGGTTATCACGTGAAAATGTATAATTTAGATAAATAGATTTTGAATTTTGTGTAGATTGAAGTTTATTTAATTATAGATTCATTGTGCTTCAATTTACTTTCTAGTAATATTTAAGTATCTAAGTCCACCTGCCTTGAGTCAGGATCTGTACGAATTTAATTTGTTGTACATTTCCTGTCTCAAATAGGGTCGTCCTTTAATTATTTAGGTTATTTAATCTAAAAATTGTTCAAAAATGTCTGAGTGTTTTAATTTACCCTTTAATGGGTATCATGTCTAGTATGGGATCTAGACATGAAAGAAACAGTATGGATATAGTATATAGGGAAAAGAGGTGTACAATTTATATTAAATTATTGAATTTTCTAGGTTTGTTTTGATGTATATAAAATATTTATATTTACTAAAATCAAGAAAGAAAAATGGGGTGATTTTCCAAACTCTTCCATAGGCCTGCTCACTTCACGTAGCGCCATGTGATATAGCCCCATAGCGTCCTCATTGATGTACTTGCCCCATTAAGGTGGTTTCTAAAATTATATAATGAAATATTGAAATATTGAATACTCATTAGTACTTTTTTTTATTTTAATTTTTTTTAAATTAAAAAAAGAAAAGTTAACATTATAAGAAAAACCTATAATTCCCTAACCTTTATTAGTGGTCCACATTTTACCATTGTCCTCGTTAGAAAGTCTGTAACCTGTCGTATTAAATTTTTATTAAAGTTTCCATCAAGGAAGAGTATTTGACGTCTGTAATATTTGTCTACCTTCATTATTTTAACTATATGTTTGATCCTTTCTTCCTTTGTTTTGTCGCACTGAGTCATCGTGTGATTTTTTGTGAACGGGGCACTACTGCATAGAGGGCAGCTAACAGGGGTCTTAATCATACGTCGTCTAATTGCCACTTCGCCTGTAAGCCAGGCGTTGTGGAGGTACGTATAGAGACGTAATAGTTATGAGCATAAATATATATCATTTGGTGAAAAAGTTTCAACTTTCATAAAGAAGCAAAATATAAAATGTATATGTTTATTAACTGGGAAAATATATCTGATTGCAGTTCTGGTACAGCAAAATTTCATATTTCTGTACACTTAGCAGATTTGTAACAGCCACTTATAGATGGAAGCAGGGAAAAAGTAAACTGTTAATTTATTATTGATCATTGTCTCTCAACACACACTCATTGGAGTTAATCTTAGGCAAACATATAGGAGCGGTATGCCATAATGTTATCGATAGTGATACGAAACACACGCCTATCATCAAAATGTTCAGCTCCAATGTTTAAGATTGTCTGTGCTGTAATTTTTCTCTGAAGATTGATATCAAATTTATTATCTTATCCATTATTGTATATTATACATGACTTAGTTTATTCTACTTCATTCAGAAATAATGAGATAGTTTTTGATATATATATATATATATATATATATATATATATATATATATATATATATATTGTTTCTGTTTAGTAGAGTGTAAATTATACTACATTAAACCCCCACATATGTTATCGGACCTGACATAACATTTAACACACTATATTTAAAAATCTTCTTTTCTGAGTTTCTAATATCTTTGACTCTAATCGTTTTAAGGGAAAATATTTAGGTGATTTACATTCTTTGGAGATTGTTTGACACTTGCGTAGCATTTGATGTTAGTTACAGCATTTGCATCTCTACTTAAAATTGGATTTTAATTGTCACTACATAAATACCAACCATATATGATAACATTTTTATGAACCAACAAATTCACTTTTCGACCAAGTTTCATATCTGTTTTGAACAAAAATGTATATTTAAATCAGAGCGTGGTATGAATTGTTAGTCTTCATTTTAGGAGCCTGAAATATCATTTCTTCGCGTATTTTAATGTGGCTCATTTATGGAAGCCAAAAATGTTCAATCTGCTGCAGTAATTTTGAAGTTTTGGGGTTGTTGAGGTAAGTTTGAAGGAGGTGATGCTTCCTTTTCAGCAACTGCTTAATATCGTCCTAGTTCTCATCAATCCAGTCTTGATGCTTTCTGGTTGTACAATCATGAAAGTACTAATGAACACACAAGCGTTTTATTGGCATCAACTGAAAGATATTTGCGAATGGAGCTGATGCGTTTCGGATCAAGATATGCAGCCATGTATATGTTCATGAATTAATTTGTGCAGTTTGAGAGTACTGTCCAGAGTAACACCTAGATTTTGTACTGTATGAATTTAATGTTGGTCTTGCTGATACTTATTGTTTGAGGTAAATAATATGAATTGAAAAGCCTTTGTGTTGCGATCAGAATGGCCTCAGTTTTATCATCATTTATCTGCAGCTTGTTACATGTCATCCATGATTTCATATCAGAAATGCACCTCTCTACTCATTGGATGGTAGCATCAACCTCAGTTGGGTGACTGAATTTGCATATTTGGATGTCATCCACTTACAATTGGTGAGACACTGGGTGATAATATACGACACTTGAGAGCGGCTGAGTATACACAATGAAGATATCAGTCCCAGGAACAGACCCTTGTGGAACACCACAACATAGATCAACTGCGCTGGAGTGTGTTCCATTTGCAGATACAATTTGTGTCCTGTTGCCTAAGTAGGACTTGAACCACAGTAAGGCTTTATTTTGAATGTCAAATACATGATGGAGACGGTGAAGTAATATATCATGGTGTATTGTATCAGATGCTGCAGACACACCAGGGATGGTGAGGACTGTAATCCTTCCGATATCTAAAACAGAGATAATGTCATTAACTACTTTCATACTGTGGCAAGGACTTTATGCAGAAAGTGCATTGTTGGAAAGACTGTTTGAATTCAGATGAGATACAAGGTGTGTTAGGTCAATATTTTCTAAAATATGAAAATTAAATTAAAAATTGGGTGGTAGTTCTTTAAATCGTTATTGTCGAGTGTTGTTTTCATACACAAAGGCTTTACAATGGCAGTTTTAAAAAATGATGTGAATTCCACTGATGAGAGAGAGAGAGAGAGAGAGAGAGAGAGAGAGAGAGGATTAATACCATACGTTAATAAGGCAATATTGGATCTAAGCACTTATGTAGCAGAGATGTTGGACGAATTTCTCATGTTTTAGCGCACTTTTTATCCCGATTGTACGTACTCAATCCATATAGTCAGGTTCAAATACTGCTAACGGTTGTCGCTGAAATTCTGTTTCGCAGCTGTATGGTGACGTCGAGTCAATTAAAAATTTTGCTGTCATGCTTATCAATAATGGTTTGTACCTTGTCACAGAAGAAATTTGTAAACAGGTCCTTAAGGTCTACTGGAGAGAAGGTAGTTAGAAGTGGCGTACATTTTTTCCTTGAAATTAGTTTGTTAGTAATATCAACGAGCTATCTTAGTACTGTAGTGGGAGAATTTGGCTGCATGGACTATGTTTGTGACGTTCTTCTTAGCGGCTTCATAGATTTTCTTATGAATAGTGAGTCTGGTGAAAATCCAATGCATCTCCGCTTTATAGCGGTCTCTGTTAGCAGTGCGAAGCTGGTCCCGAACAATACTATACCACGGAGACCAATTTTGAATTGATACTCCGCACTTGGTTGCTGGATCATGCTTTTCAAAAAATGAACGCAGGCAGTTATCGAGTTGTTCTGTTGTAGGAGAAACGTAATTTGTTAGGTTTGCTTGGATGTCATGCATACTTTGGTTCTATTTGTCATACGGAGGTTTCTCTCAGTAGCCAAAAAAGGTGGAGGGTTAGGGACTGATACGTCCAGATGGAATATAATGCAGAGGTGATCTGATGCAAGTTCGTTGATTACAAGGGTGGACCGTAGAATTATCATAGGGTTTATGAAGAATCCAGTCTAAAATGTGACCATGTTCATGGGTGGGTGGGTTAACTAATTGTTTAAGGTTGATGGAATCTAGGAGTTTTGATGTGTATGGGTTTCCAGGTCAGTCAAAGTGAATGTTGATATCTCCAAGAATGATCATGTTGCCACCTATCCAATTTCCATATTCCAGGAGATTCGGAAACTGCTCCAAGAAGAGTAATGTAGCCAGATAGTTTTTATGCCTACTAGGAGGAGGGTAGTAGAGGAAGATCAAATGGACTGACACTTGTTCTAGTAAGAGTGTTATTTGGACTAGTTCAAAATTTTGTGTTGCAGAAATTGAGGGTTGTTGTGTTGCGCTTAGACATTTTACCATGGAATTCTTTGTGATGAGAGAAATTCTACATCCGCGAGAGTAGCCGAGGAACAACTTGATGGTGTAACTAGTATGTGTTAGATCCACGCGTTTGGGCTCATCACTTGATGTTTTTAGCCGTGTTTCTGCCAGGAAGTGGATGTCTATATTCTGACCCTTGATACATTTAACTATTTATGTGCGCCTTTCCGGTGGTCCTACTGATTGGGCATTAAATAGTGCAGTACGCAGTGGTATCTCGAGGATAGTTGACACAAAGGTTGTCGATTTAATAGGGATTTGCACCAGGTTATCTAAACAAACGGCATAATTTTTAACGCGTTGAGCCGGAGAGGGCGAAAAGGTGATAACTGGAATTCATCTTCCTGATTTACGCCTGCCAGCTTTAAAACAACATTTCATTTTTGCTTCCGAATACATTTAAGTAATGATAAATATAGTCCCAGTTCGTTTGGTCTTGAGCACAACGTAGCGTGTATAACCAATTGAGTGGTCATTTAAAGCAAGTAATGAGTATCCATCATAGCATAAACGTATTGACTGGCGATCGTTGATAACGGTGTATTCAAGAACAAAGGACGTTCTAGTAGTGGAGCAAGAAAGCTGAGAAAGATTCTAATTGTTCTCGTTTCCAAAACAAGGAGAAACACATACGAAGTGAACAGTCAATGCGTGATGAAACATAATAATACTGACGAGGGCTGACGACAAGTACATATATCATGAAAAACGGCACATAAACGGAACAGCTGCTTCAAGTCGGTTATGCGAAAGTGGTCTCTTATCTAGTTTATTGTACTATTTTCTTTAAATCAAAACGTTCGTGAAAAATTAGTAGTTTTATTATATTTCTTTACTTATAAAATTGGTGATGATTATTCTTCATGACTAAATATTGCAATTCTTTTTACGGCTTCTTTGCACACTCTAGTAAGCTTTGTTCGATACATTACATAAGTTTTATATCACCTCTGTGTCAATTTCATTATATTTGCACAGTTATTTATTATGAGTGCTTATACCGTACATTATTTCAATACATTTAGTTTGATAAAATGTATATTGGACATGTGATTACATTTACAGATTTAAAACTGTTTAATATTAATTGTTGACTGCAGACAACGGCAGGAAAAAGGATTTAAGCTTTGAGAACTATTTCAATAGTGAGATATGATTTTCTTCCGGTTCACCGTTATACAACGAGTGTTATACGCATTATGTAACGGAACGGATATAAAAAATGTTTCTCAATCCTAAATGTACCCCACTTTTGCGTTTATGTATTGTCTCTCTTTTCATCATCGAACGTTGTTTCTCTTTTCATCATCTAAAGTTATGCTCTTATTCTTCTAAAATTTCGTCATGTTTTGCAAAACTGTTTTGTGAGATCAACCAATTTGTTTTAAGGTAGGAAACACATTGCATGATTCAAACGTTCTCACTGTTGATTGTTAGATACTCAATAAGCAACTTGTGAAAGATTGTAGAAATAATGTATCAGTACATCATATCAATGATTTTTCACACTTGTTAAGTCTCTAAATGAACAGAGTGAATTATGTTTTTATAAATAAATTGTCGTAATATATCTGAACATTCTGTGTCACTTTTAGGAAAATGCTTCCATATTCTATTAATAAATGTTCAATTAAATCGTTCACCACTGAGGCTATTTTGCTTTAAGTTCTTAATAGTTTCGTTCTGCAATTATTTCATGACCTTCAAGTGAGAAAATTTATTTCCCTTATGTAACTGCATTTGATTTTTTCATTTGTTTCAAAATCTTCTAAATAAATGTACCATCACACATACGCAAACATATTGGTAGCATTATGCGTCCAGCGTATTTATTGATACATGCACAAATATTTTACCCATGATATATATTTATGTTTATCTTATAATAGCGCTATTTTTGTCTGTTTTACTACATTAATATTTACAAAATACAGACAAATAACACAACGCATTTTAAGCACAGCAAATTCCAGCGTGCATATGTTTAAGTAATATTATATTATGAGTGTAGGTTTTTGATTTGTGACTCCTTATAGACTGAATGCTTAGTCACATTATATGTCTGGTTTCAACTGAGATAGTTTAGGGGTCTAGATAATTATATTATATACAGTTAACGACATCAAAAGCAAAATAATTTATATTATTGTAGTCAGGTAAATAAACGTATTTGGATTAATTTTATAATTTAAATCAATCGATGAAATTACAAAGTGCTCATTAAGATTCTTGAATAGAGTTATCGAATTTAAATTTTAATGATCTCAGGCAAGAACATCTTGAAATATATTACTGTGATTAATCCAAATCATCTCGGGTCATCTCCATATTCCATACCTTTGCAGGCACATTAGCAAACTTAGTGTTCAAGTGTTTTTGTAACAGCACTGGAACTGTATTAGAACTGCTTTTTATTGTGACTGGTGATACGACGTTTTGGACTTTTTAGGACTTAATTTCCTAATATGGTAAGTTTGGTTTAAGTTTCACTATGTATGTATGTATGTATGTATGTATGTATGTATGTATGTATGTATGTATGTATGTATGTATGTATGTATGTATGTATGTATATATATATATATATATATATATATATATATATATATATATATATATATATATATATATGGGGCGTGTCTGATATGCACTGATGACTGATGCCTGTACCACCGACTCTGTATATCATTTTGTGTGATGTGTGCATGGTCGTGATGGTAAAAGGGTCGATGCTTACAGCCAAGCTGATGGGAACCTTTCACCCGAGGACCCAAATTGTAATATCCGTAGTGTAAAAAAATAAAAATGAACATTGGTTTTTATTTTAAAACATCTGTTAGCCTTATGAATCATTCTCTTGCCGGATCCAGGGATTGGAATATTCTTTCTGCTTTGGCGTCTTATCCATCCTACGAATACTGATTTATTTTCGGTAATAATTTCCATAGCATGATCGTAGTCGAGTCTAGCAAGGGAGATTGAATTGACGAATTAGTAACAACGAGAACAAATAAAAGGACTGGTCCTGTCGAACTGTGTCATATCGTACGAATCCCACATATGACTAGTACTATATCTGTCTCTTTAACTTGTTTTCCTGTCGTGAGTGGTGTGTGTCTCTGTTTATTACTTAAAAGGACATTTCTTGCTAGTATCTTTGTGGGTGAACCTAGACTAAATTCCACTAGTAAAGATATCATTTTGTTCAGCAGCTATTAATTCATGATGGGTTTGTTCCCTCTCCCTTCATTAAAATATTGACAGGAAATAGTAACACTAATTGTAAAAGTTTAACATTTGCTCCTAAACGTAATGTTTTATGACTTCTGTGTCATGATGCAGCTGTCATATATTGACAAGTGTTTCCTAGCTGAATGTTCCTTTCTATTTCAGTAACGTCCCTGTTACCTAGGGCACATGTAGCACCCTACTGATATTCGATTATGTTTGAAAAATCTTGCCAGTTGTGTTGCTATTTGTTTAAAGAGTTTAAGTTTGAATTTGGAGTGCAAGTAAACAACCCACCGTTGGATAACTTCCGCTTTCGTAACTTCTTCATCCATCCTATTCTTCTTCAGAATGCTAGTATTGCCACCCATGGTACCTTTTTGTCTAGAATGAAATTTATTTGGTTATGCAACATTATTAAATCTATATGTCAAAATCGCAAATATAAATGACAGTAAATACCATACAGAGACACAACCAATGAATCAATTGTTTAGTTACAAGGCAAGAAATATTTTCGATTTAGTTAGCAATATTTCTCCAAATAAAATTACACTATATATGTATGCAAAAAGATAAGTGAAATAGTTTCCAGAAATGCTTGAATTTATACATAATTTGCCGCAAATATTGACAGCAGGATAATAACCATGAAATTTCAACATTTAGTTCTAATGCATTTGAAGGAGGGACGGACGTTGTCAGCAAATTCGTAAGTAAAACCGACAGCGAGTACATCATATTGATTATTCCGATTTCCTTGAGTTGGATTACAGTTTTATGATCGAATGACATTAGGAATACCACAAAGGAAGTAAATAAAATGAATAAACGGCAAGTACCTAAAATGAGCCCTAATGACCATTAATATAATTTTTGTTCTCTGTTAACAAGCAAATTTATAAACCGAATAGAAGTAGTAATTTGTCACTTTTACCTATCCCTACATCCACAGTAATAAGTACACCACCATTGTATAAACAATTATTAACTGGACGTCGTTGACAATACATGATATTAAGAATTAAATTTTAAAATAAATTGAATAGTAACAGATGTGTTTAAAAAAATGCAGAAGCAACAGTTGTCACGGTATCTTCATATTTTATTAATATTGAGCAGCTTTGTTTGCGCTGGTTGCAAAAGCGAATATTGTACACATGATTGTTTCAAATAGCACATTGAAGATGCTTCATCTGTCATGTTCAAGTGAAACAGTATTGATGACACAATTGATAAATCAATAAGCGATAGCGAAATAAGTCGTGACGAATATAATATAATAGCTTCCATATAAAACATCACAAGAAAAACAAATAATGCTTATACAAGTTTACTAATGTATCATAATGTATCATGTTAACAGTGTCAGATAAATCAATGATGTCATCTTACATGTCAGTGTTACACGAATTTCCTTGTAAATAAATGGCTAAATGTAGGCTGGTATGTTATATTATTTTGTCAGAAATGCAGAAATAAGGAACGTAGACGTAGAATATGACGGGGAAATGCATACAAATGACTGAACATATTTGTCACCAAAATGCTTCTAAGGTTTCGAAATGATTGATACCTTTTGTCAATATTTAGCTTTGCATAGATAATTAGCAGATATATTTCAAGTGACAATGTTACAAATCAGAAGTAAATGTTACACTTGGTGTATGTCATTGAAGTTATGTGACTCTGCATTGACAACTAGTTTGATAACCTTCAGATTTCGATTTTTACAAAGACAAACAAAACTGACAAAATAAAATAGCGTATTATATTTTAAACAGATGGAAAACACATTGAAGGCTATGCGTTTACTGACTGATTTGATGATGTTACAAAACAAAATTACACAATATTGTTCAATATCTACTAAATGCTGATGTTCATTCACAGTTATGTCTAATACAGCATTTCCGTTGTAATCTCTCCATGGAGGAAATATATTATATGTATACAGGTATTTAATTGATATCATGCATTTATTACTTTTCAAACAGAAACATTGTCCCAGTTGATTAGGACCAGATAAATCAGATAACACACACATAGCAGTATTCTGCATGCGTAGATCATCTTCATTAACACCTCTGGTTTTGTAAAGTATATCCATCTACAACAGATATCAAAGGTACATATACAGGTTTGATCGTTGCATCATGTGTTTTAAGTAAAACAGCTGTATGTATAGTTAATTGTGATATCATATATTTATCAAAACAATAGCATCTTGTTCAAAGTACTTGGTATAGTTTTCTCTCTTTTTGGATTTTAAAAATGAGTGTTACCCGTGCGCTTTCGTGTGAAAATTACCATGATAAATTGTTTATTTTTATAAACAGACCGCCTTCCTCCCGCCCGGAAAAGTTTTTTTTTTAACAATATTAGGAAGAATGAAACAATGACCGTTTGAATTCCTGTTACCATCTATGTATTGATACAAATATAATCAAAGTAGGGATGAATGAAAATAGTGACAGCGAAGGAATGATGACTTTGAACTTTTAGAAAATTACAATAACTCTACAAAACAAAAACAAAAACAGTATGAACAATCAACCAAAATAATAAATTATTTGGATAATTAGCCAGAGAGAATTATTTATATCTAATGAATCAGTTACTGTTTGCTCCGATTTAAAGTAAAAAATAGAAAACAGTTTAAAACAAAACTATAAAATTTATTTCATTACAACATAGATCTGCTGAATGAAAGCTTGCTATTCAATGGGGATTCTAAACTAGGCTCGCAGTATCACCACAAATATTATATGAGTCTACTGAATGGAAAGAACACATTTGCTGTGTGTTTGCCCCAGGTAGATGAAAGAGATTGGCCTGATAGTTGAGATGCTACATATAGCTACTTTTTTGGTCACATTTTTGTCTAGATGTGTGATTAGAGGTTGTCCATAAAGGACGTCTGCAGATAATACCTGTTTTCCTCCCCCTTGTTCGCATTAGGTTTACACCCCATCCCCCTTTCCCGGCTGATGACGTCCGCATCTAGCATTATACACTGATCTATAGTCTGGCAGTGTAATAGCTGGTGCTCTCAAAATACAATACTCACTGATCTCATCATAACATGTAGCTCAAAACAAATTAAAATTAAACATAAAGTTCTTTCTTTAGAACATACAACTAATGTTGCCATCTCACAAAAAGTAAATTAGATAGCTGTCATTGTCTTACTCCATTTCAACAAACGCAGAATGTAGCCAGTAAAATAAATTGTAAACAACTGGCGGACAATCAGCAGTTGCAGAAGTTGATAAAGCAGTTTAGAGAATAGCGCTAACAAATTCAGACTACACAGCGCCTACGTCTGCCACTCCAGATTGTGCGCTCACTGTTGCATTCCTGTGAATATGGGCATGATTGTGCATCGCAGCCTGAGACGGAAAGTACAGACCACACTGATTACAAACACGTCTCTCAAGATCAGCAGTCACCGATGGACAGTAAAAATCGAATTACAGCCTCAGGAAGTGAAGACCACAGGTGGAAAACAGCCAGTGGTTGATAAAGCAATCCAAACTTTCCACTGTTGCTAACAACTGGTGTATAGGTAATATCGTTATCTGTGCTGTTGTGTGAAACAAGTGGAGGTAAAACATTTCCAGAAAACATATCATTGTAGTTAGTGCGACGCTGACTACAGCATAAATCACTGTTGCACTTCACAATATGCAAGCAATACTGCTACTGTTGAATGTGACGACTTGACGACTCATCTGACTGTAGACTGATGTCAAGTTTTTCTGCACCACAAGATACAAAAGATGCTACCACATCAAGTCCATCAATATCCGTTGAGGTCCAGGTTTCTGCCAAACATTTTACCGGACTTCTGAAAATTGGCCCTTTCCATTTCTACATCACACGTCTTGCCATTGCTGTCCAAATGAGATAATACTGACTGTGAGGCAGAATCAGTCCTAATAGGCTGCGTGACAGAGGCGTCCTGCGTCGTTCGACGGTGTTATAGGCAGAGTGCCTTGTTGCATGGTACGGAACGAAAATTGCATCCAGGTTGTTGTAATGGAAGGCTCGATAAGCTGAGCTAGTTTCTGGCATCGAGGGTTTTCAACCGGACAGCCATCTGCTGTTATGACCACAATCGGCTTCACTGATCCATTAAAAGACATAACAGACTGAAAATCAGGAAGTTTTTTTGAGTTCTTCATAATCAGCAGCGTGTGTTATATTTCCCTGTTACTGTCATGCTTGCCATTGCAAAAGAAGACAGCAGTGAGCCCTGCATATGATACAGCCCCTGTTGTTAAAACACATGCAGCATAGACTGATGGGATCAGATTGTTGCGTACAACAATAACACAGTCACTGTTCAGGCATGATATGGCAGCTGAACATGATAATCCGTGTGCATCCGAATCGACGCCTGCTTATTTACTGCCGGTAATCCTAGTTAAACACGTGCCTTGTCTTCTTGGCTCAAGATAAATAAACACAGTGTTTTCCCATAGCAACGGCCAGGTCTTTCAAGTAGCAGATTGTAGCTGTTTTAAAATGAGCACCCACGTGATTGTGCCTTTCACTGTTTGCTGTCTTAAGCAGCATGAAAGGCATTGTGGTCACATGACGCTTTCCTTCAGTCGTCATCAAATTACGTAGAAGTAGACGCATGTATCTTCCTGCTCGAATGATGATAAAACCATGTTGGATGCTGGCTTCATGCAAGTCCCCCAACGTTTTCAGCTACTATAAAGCTTCTCAGATCGCCTCCGCGGATCAGCAGTTGCTCCACATGATACTATATACACAATTGTCTTTAGCAACTGTGGTTGGTCATCTTCTAAGCGGGCCTTCCTTGTTTCTGCATACATAAGGTTTTGAGTCGCAGCTCAATGAAAGGATGTTCATCCGTAACTTCAGTCAGCTTTCTTTTAAAATCAAGCATAGAGTTCTGTTTGCGTGCTCGTTTAGCTGCCAGACGTTTTGTTCTTTTCTGAAGCTGCACTTTTTTGTCCGAGTTTATCGAGTTTAACTTTGTTTTCAAATCAGCTGTCCATAGTCCAGTGTTTTGTTAACCTGTATAAGACTAGCCATTTGTGCGTTGACCGATTCTAACTCATTGCTTTCTGCGTCTTGTACTGGTTTAGAGCGGTGGGTTTATTCTTCACTAGATATGATACTGCTGTCGTTTGCATTACGGTATCCGTCTATCTTGCTGTTTCGTCAGCAGAAGATGACTCTTCCATCTCTGACTGCACGTCATTTTTTATTATCATCACCGTTGAGAGACGTTCCTGATATGATATGGTTAGCATCGACGTAGTTGAATCTGATGCATGGCTTGTACTTGACTTAGGTGTGGCAGCACATACTCATCTGATAAGTTTTTCTTTCTGCTGCTCTCGCATGCCAAACTCAAATCAAGTTCTTAACGTCTTCTTAATTTTGTTTACAATTGTTCCACTGATCCTGTGCACATTTCTGTGCCAGATCTACATTCAGATCCAGGTGTTCAGCAATGAAGCATCCTTAAAGTCGCTATACGGTTTATATCGCGCGTGCATTCTTAGCATCGGTAGTATACAGATTATTCTAAACGAACTAAAGAAGAATATAACTCAACAATCTGCCTGCAACAAAAGAACACAACTTGATACCAATTATAACAACCCGAAAACTAATATCTCTCTCTGGCCTTGATTAGACCAATGATTTTACTCCGAGAATAAAATTAAAAAATTGCTTTCTTCTTAAGCCATCATGACCTTAACAACAATTTAATCGTTTTAAAATTAAAACAGAATTTATTTATGTGGCTACTCCTAATCTTGAATCAAAGTCATAATCCAGAAATTGAAATTAAAAAATAATTTATACTTAGTGATCACCAATTAAGGACATCTGTAAAATATACTGAAATACACGCAGTAGCCCTAAAGCAGCTGTTCAACACATAATATCATAACGAAATATACTAGCTTGCGGACGTCCGCAAGGTCTTCTATAGCCCCTGTCCCCTTGTCCAGTTTGCAGCATTTGAAAAACCACTCTCTCCCTTCTTTTCATACGTCCGTTATGGACGACCACTTAGACGAGCCCCATCTAACCAGTCGGATTTAAAGTCCAAGCGTCAGGGCTACATTCAGTGCATGTGGTTTAACTGTTAATTACAGAAACATACAGTGTTCATTGAGCCTCTTATGGACTTCACGAAACGGCAATAAGTTATCGGTACTGAATTAAACGAGGTGAATCAAAACCAAAGCTATCACCTTTCTCTATCTCTAAGCACTTAAGGGCACGGATGCAGTCAAAAATTGCAAACACGTTTGATCCATTAAATTTATTGAAGAATGGAGCAGGAAAGCTCATTACGTTAATCAGCTTCGCTCACAGTTATTACTGAAGACACATCTTACGGAATTCCACAACAATCTGTTAACATCATCATTTACAGTAGTATATACTAAATTTGGGTGGTTACAGTGAGACTGAGATGATCAAACATTTTAGCTGTCATAAGCCTCTTAACTTAAACGAATCAACATTTGATTCTTACAAATGATTTGATTCTGCTTTTCTACTGCACTACTTTATCTATTTCGATAAAAGGCGAGTTCTTAAATACTCATCGGACCGTATCCTTCCCAATCCTTTGTGATACTTTGACTGAAGAAAAAATAAAGCACGAAGAAGGCTGCAAGAAGAAACCAGCCTACATCAGATGTGAATATGAGTTTCAAAATCGTTTGTACTGCTTCCCTGATAATACACAGGTTGAGGAAATGATAGGTCATCTCAACAAACGAAACGTTTTCTTTATAACAACACTTCCTAAGACTCTATCTGCAACAACACAATCGTTATCAGGCTAAAAGTTGAGACCAAATGTACAGCTTTACACCTCCATAAACTCCCTCTGTTTGAAACGACTCAAATTGGTAGTTAAGCCGAAATTGTAATCTACACATCCACCAGTATGACAAAGAAGAAACCAAGCGTTAACATCTCAAGACTGGAAACAATTACACATAAAAAATTACAGCAAAAATAGAAAACTACCGGAATTGGTGGGCCTAATAATATATCTGACCCATCCAATTTACAACAGAACCCTGGAGCCATATTCAATACATGCTTGAAACGTACTAAAAATAGCATTAAGTAATCTGATTGATTACTGAAAGGATGTGGCAATCGTATTACTAGTAGGTGCTAAATCCCTTGGAGATTATATAAACTAGACTTCACTATTACGTCTCGCCAAGGACAACTCCTAGAAATTACAACTTTCGACACCTTCATAAATGTGAATAGTATCATAAAACAATGGAATTCTGATGCCTGAACGATGATATTGCTGATGAAACATTCTAATTAACGAAACATGATCACGCAACTCGCCGTCTCTAGCAAACGTCTCCGAGGAAACCTGTAGAATCAGTCTTACAGACTGATTAGCCTTCAACACCATTTTAAAATAAAGTTATGTTTGCTGGAGAGGTATCCATCATTATAAAAAACGAAACTCCTATCCCAAACGATCGTTTCAAAAATACTGATGAGGTCGAGGAGTGTTGATAGTTATCAATAACAAAACTCATCGTCCAAATAATTATTAATACGGCACTATATGTCCATCTTATTGAATTGTTACCAATAACTATTTGTTTATATTGGCGACTTGGTCACTATACACATTGTGGCCGTTAATACATCAATTAAAGATGGATATGTTTAGAATGGTCCTTCAATCAATCTTTGCCGTTTAACTGGCAAATAGTATACCCACCCGTATACTGTTACTTGATTGAAGATGTTGCTAGACCTGGATATCTGCAGTCTGCCTTTATTACTTGATCTTTGTGACATACACTACATCATGTATTTATTATTCACCATCGTAAAGATCTTGAAAGAGAAGTTATTGAATACGGCAGATTTGTAAACATTTAAATCCCTATGCAAATCAAATTTGAGAGCAGATATTATCCACACCAGAGTAGATGCAATACTCATATATATAAAGCATCTGTGAATAATAAACGTATCACTAAACTATAGTTTGATGATGTTTTTAATGAACCTAACATGAGCAGGGAAAAGTCCTTCAACAGTTCATCTCCATAGCAGCATCACAAATGTGCACAAATACTGTACTATTTGAGACAAGAAGAGGAAAAAAATTGAGACATTGCATCTCTAAATTAAATGGAAGTCGGTCGGAAAAGTCTCGTATAAAATATTTCG
Source organism: Unio pictorum (assembly GCA_030141615.1). Lineage (NCBI taxonomy): Eukaryota > Metazoa > Mollusca > Bivalvia > Unionida > Unionidae > Unio > Unio pictorum. The sequence continues at coordinate 12,148,084 of JARLTB010000113.1, forward strand.
GAAAACCTGGTGTGAAGAGAACTATTATGAAGACTTGCACCGTATTCCAAACATAAAGGATTTGGTTCCTTTGCTTTTCAAATCTGTTCATAATATATACAATCAACTTGGGAAACAACCGCATTAAACATGGTATAATACGCAGCTTAAAAGCTACAAGACAATTTGTGAAAATGGCAACTTTGAGCATCTCTTCTGAGAAACAGTTGTGGTACCAGTACCTATAAAATTACTACATAAGCTTTAATGATTCGAAGGACAATAACTAACGGTGTAGCATTTACTGGAAATATGTATATGTTTAAGTTATTATTCGATCGTAATCAGGGAATGGATATAGCAATGCTATACAAGAGTACTAAATATAAGAATCCAAATTGTATACAAGATGTTAAAAGATATTCGACTATTTGAATCAGAACACGAGAGAACAAGTTTAATGATACTGTTTATATTTAAACAATTTGAACAATTTTACGAAATTACTAAGTTGTAAAGTTTATTAACTTTAGGTTACTGTTTTATTTCTTGTATCAATACACACTTGGTCTTGTATTCGAACATTGCTGTTTTTATTTGTCAAGTTTAACCTTTATGACTTTGTTACAACAACAAAGACGATGTCTTGATTCAGATATAATATCCACTTTGTAGTGTAGTCCAATGACTATGGATAAAGTTAGTACTGTAATAATTTCTATCTTAATAAAAATGAAATGGAGTTGTTAATGCAACATATTAAAGAAACCATCATTTGTGATAATTCAGTAAGGTAAATACATTCACAGCTTTATGGTTTTAAATATGTAATTGAAGCAATCTTATACATTAGTTGTGTGATGTAAAACTCTAATGCTAGTAATGAAGCTTGTAGATCTCGATATCATCTTAGTAATTTCATTTACTTCGTAGCTTTTTCACAAGATAACATCTTATTGCATAGTTTGATATTAAAATTATATTCGGATGTTTTTTATCCTTTACTTACTGATAAAATATGAATAGGGTCATCATTGTTTGATCTGTTATGCCAATTATATAAACAATGCCTTGTAATTGAGCTGTGCAATATTTCATTTATTTGAAACTGCAAATAGATACAAACACATTTAACTGCATAGTTTTATATTTTAATGTCTTTCCTTAAACTTGTATTACTTCTGCAGTTTGAGTTGGGCATTTTAGTGTGATCCAGATCTTGCAGTACTACGGACCGTTCACATTTGTTTTAAGACTTTGGCGTCATGATTGGAGGAATTCTCAGTCTTTCTTCACAAACATTATCATTCATAACATTTCCTGACCAGTGCTGGACTTGTCCATTCAGAAAGATGGTAAAAAAAATCATCAAATGTGAACGGACAATTGATGAATTGTTTTGTGGCCTTTATGAAAGTATTTCCTTAATGACTCTCATATATTTCATCAAGTGGAAATCTCAATATGGGCCCCCATGATTTTATTTAGTTATCAACACTTTAGGAGATTTATATCAGTTATTTGATTTATTAAATGACAAACAAATGAAACAACAATAATCGGATGAATATTTTTGTCTAACTCAAATGTTTAATATACTGCCACTGGCATCCTACCGTTTATTGCAATTCTGGTTATTTCGTATGTTGGATGACCACATTGTGAGAAATACGATTAACATTCACCCAGTCCAAGACACAAAATAAAAAAATCACCGTATCAACAGAAGTTACATCATCGGGATTGTATTTTGTGTTCCATGGGTCATCATGTCCTAATTCAATACACGAGAGTTGAAAATAGTTAATAAAGATTTGTTGCTGGACGACACGAGCAACAATAGATGAGATTATAAAACATATTTCTGTAAGTCATCTACGTTGATGCTGGTGTAATTTAGCGTTACTTGTTTCACCTGCATATGAACAGATTCTTCGCGATGGTTTCTGCCAGACTGTAGCACGAACTGATTAAATCCGCATTCTGCCCGAGATCTATATGAGAGAGCCACTGAGACTGGGTCGTTTTTACTAATATAAATTTTCTCAAGCCAATATCGGGGTACAATCTTGAAGTTTTTCTCTGAGGAGATTTTGCTACACTTAATGTTAACTTATGAGCGTTATGGTCAGCTGGTACTATCGGGGCTCCATTATTACCATAGTTACCCGAGTTGTACAAATCCTCGTCCGGTGTTGTTTTTACTACTATCGAAAACTTTAATTGCTTTTCCAACACAGCGACTTCTTCTATTTTCGCTCGGTTTGCTCTAACAAGCTCTGCCCAAACAGTTGTTTTGTTTTCTTCCTTGTCGGGCATTCATACATTGTTTCTGTGACACAATTCAGTGCACTTTGCGTCTCCTCAAAGCTAATAATTGTCAGAACAGTTCAGTGGATCAAGTGCGGAAAGAACCGCGTCACATGATATGCTCTGTCATAATATTACCGGGCAATACCAGTAATTATTTCCAGTGCAGAAGTTCGGTTCATGATAATAAGTCCATGTCTACGTGATGCATGAGCAGGATCAAGTTAAGTGCAGTTAATCACATTGTACCATCGATATAGCCACCATCAACATGGCCATAATCAACATGGCCGTAGTCGTGTTCGACAATAAATTTAATTCTAAATAAATACTTTTATTACCCACCAGTCGATTAGTAATAGTCCGTGTCTGTTGGTCATATATTGTAGCATTGATGCAAATACGGTCGTGATCTGTCTTGGAAGTTGAGCACACAAGAGCTGCATTGTCGATCATACACTATACCTTAGCCATTCTGTTATATTCTTGTAATTGTAAATAAAATGGCGGGGCGACAAATATAGACCCTTAATGGGCAGCAATGGAAGTTGTTTTTTAACGGTTGCTTTGTCAAAATAAAACCTTGTGACTGTCTTAACCGACACAGGTTACATCATCAGTAATAAAATAATGTGTTTATGGCTTGTAATCGCCATTAACTAAAATTCTTGGCCAACTTTTGATATTGGAAACTAAACCAGCAGCAGATAGGCTAACATACCAAACTATAGAGGCGTCCATTTGTTATATTAATGCCTCCTACGAAAACAAAAAAATAATGTCAAAATACAAAACTAAAGCTTCTATGAAACCGTGAGTCTTTTTTTGTTGTTGCCATTTGTTAAAATTATTACGATTGTGATTGTTTACTTTTTGACGCATATTAGAAGTCGCACCCTCTCTGCTGCTTCTATTATTTTCTCAACCGAATATTTTATCAAGTCCGATGCGATATCTTGATCGTGGATTATGTAAATGTATTGTTACAAATCCATGTGGGTTTGACTTAGCATGACTAAAAAAACTTCTGAAAAGATTATAATACATATCTCGGATACACCAGTTTGTTATGAATATGTCTAAGTGTGTGCGTATCAACTCCATTAAACACAGCAATAATATTACAATTACCCCTGATCACTTTTGGAATTTGTGTATACCGCTGAATTACATAAATCACATCAGTATTGTTATGTCTGCCTTAGGAAAATATTCTAGCTGGATTTGATTGTTTGTCCAGCATAACATCATCATATACGACTAAATTGTTAATAGATCCATCAATGGAATCAACACTCGGTGCTTCATTGATTTCAGTGATAAACTCGATAATATCCTCACTGTGTTCATTTAACGATGTCACGTTCTTGTTAAAATCTTTTAACAAATCATAGCACCGTTGATCATCTAATACAACCTGTCCCATTTAAACCATCTCATGATGAGATTAAGTGACAGTTGCGTCTTGTTACATCCAGAGGATCCAATTATTATCATTCTGATCGAATTTGGTAGCGCTGCATGATGCTTAATAGGTTCTCGTGTTTTTGTCGCCGAAAAATCAATTACATTCATGTTATTATAAATAAATTATGAAATTATATTCTGTGAAATGCAAGACGCACACTAGCACAAACGACTTAACAACAATTATTGCAAGCAATAACAGACCAGAGCTCACCGGCAAATGTACACAGTGCGGAACTAAGAAATCTTTCTATGAAATCAGCTGATGATTTAAAACAAAACGAGCATGTGATATTGCAGCAAAATTGACAAAACTCCCGGAGACTCTATGGACTAATACCTAGGAGAAAAACATCTTCCAGGATATAATTACTGCGGCCCTGGAACCAAACTTTATATCCGACTTGACAGTCAAGAGCAACCAAGACAAGGTGAATATCCGATAAACGCTATTGATAAGGCGTGCTATGCTCATGATGTTGCTTATAAAAGTAACATTTTTCATCATAGACATATCGCAGATGTCAAATTGATTCACGTGTTAAATTCTGCAGCAGATTGGTTATCAAGACTGGCAATAAAGCAGATTTATCTACCACCGCCTAAACAAATTCACTTTGCTGACTTTGATGTCATTATTCCAAATGAAGGTCACCAGACTGATACATTATTTCGCTCACTTGATACTGTCAAAAGAAGAACTTACAAATACGCGTTAACTGTAGTTGATATTGCGAGTAAATAAAAAGAAGCAGAGCCATTATTGTCAAAGGCACCACCAGAAGTAGCTTTTGCGTTTAAACGAATTTATCAATGAGGACCACTACGATGGCCAGATATATTACAGGTTGATCCTGGCAAGGAATTTCATGGTGTAGTATCATCACTGATAAAACACCATAATGTCAGCATCAGACGAGGACATACTGCAATACACCATGATCAGGCAATTGTTGAACAATTTAATCGAACATTTGCTAAGCGGTTATTTGGATTTCAGTATGCGAAATAATTTATTCAAGACAAGAGATATCGAAAATGGGTTGCAAAATTATCAAGTGTGATAGCTGCGTTAAATAGTGAAATTACTCGAACAATCAATATGAAACATAATAAGGCGATCACAAATAAATACATACCCAAAGGATATGATTTTTCAAAGCAACGATTACTCCGTAATGTGACTGTGAGATATTTATATGAACCAGGTGAGCTTGAATGTGGTAAAAAAGAGCTACTGATCCTATTTGGAGTGTTGCCATACAAAAAATATCTAACATAACAAGATCCACGGGTAGACCCGCGATCTATATATTAGATTCAACTGCTCCTCAGAGTGGATTTACACGTGAACAGTTACAAGTGATACCCGAGGATACCCAATTACCGCCACGATTACTTAACTAGCATCTCTGCGTTTATTACACTCTAGACATGCCAGCATAACATTTTCTCGTGCATGACCAAGACTACTTTTTTCTGTCTGCGGTAAATTGTGGTGTATTTTTACCCGAATACAGTCATAGCATTATACAATTACAGCTCGCGCAGTGATTATTCTGTTGTTGTTTTAGCATCATTACAAATTCAACATCAATATCAAATTCTCGATAATTTATTTTGTCGCTCTGGTAATAAACAGCAATTTTTTGCTTCTTATTATATCATTGCTGAAAATTTCACTGCTGTCATTACAATTTAAAATGACTCTACGAAGTTGGTTTATTCTTCTATTTCGTGAAACTGCGAGATAAACTAAATTCGACCACTCGATCCGATCATCTACGATCCAAACAACTGTATCAGAGATGGTTAACCTTTGAGATGAGTGTATCGTCATTGCGTATTCAAGCGTCCAGGGATATTTATCCGCGCGCAATGCATCTTCAACATCATTGATTTCGACCAGAACAATATCATTTTATACGACAGCCTGTTTCTCTGTTTTCCCTGGAATATCATTTTCAATATTCTGTCTTTGTGTATCAGCTGATCTATAACATAATGGTACAGGCGATTCTGAAAACATTTCTTTATGCGCTACAAATAATAGTCGCTGAAGTGTGTCTCTGACTATCTTTCTACTTGCCACTATCAAATTATTTGGCCTCCACGCTTCCCAAAAATCATTGAACTAGGTTTCTGAAATTATTTTACGCGCTATTTTGCATTGGATTTTATCTGACTGTAATCTGAATTATTCCTGAACTCGCTTAATTCTGGATCAAGCGCTATATGATCAATATTAATTTCTTCATAATAATCTAGAAATTGCTTTAACCAATCATGTGGAAACAAGCCAACAAATGATGGTTATTGACTATGATCACCGCAGGTTATCCAGGAATTTTATATAATAATAACAGGAGCAAACAATAGTTGCCCACGGCTGATGATTGGATCGAGAACGTCTTAGAAGACCTTGTTCTACAGGTATTGTGGATACCATGCTGCCAGTGTTCATCAGGTATTGTATGGGCAATACCATGGTGGTTGGGATAGGTAAGTCTGAACTTTGTGTTTCAAGTGGTGGCAGAAAATACAAAATGATAAACGGTATAATGATAAAATAACGCGGTTGGGACGAAAGTATTTAAGTACAATATGAAACGCTAAAGATTATCTCAATATGAAATAATAGATTTTGTACAGAAAAAATAATAGACGTTCGACCAATAATATCTTTAATGAAAAACCGGTCATGATCATAAAATTATTTATATTCATTTTCTGTTGGTATAAGCAATTCAGCTTAATCTAAGCGGTAGAAACAATATATAAATTCTGCATAAAAATAAGTAATGTACGATTTTTTCTTTACCCCAAAACCAACGCTTGAACCTCCGAGTGCTGATTTATAAATAACACGGAATTGCCAGTATTTCATTCAATGACCTACTTCGCTGATAAAAATAACGCGTTACGAGATATGCTATTTATGCTTCACGACGTACTTTGTTCGGCAGGTAAAATATAAATACGCTTGACCAAGCCGAAATTGTAACGCTTTTGATAGATGCATATTTTTAAAACGCTTTTCTACATTTCTAGTTTATAGTTTCAATCAGCACTAGGGCGATTTCAATGAATAAACGCTTGTGTCTAAACGGCTATTGTCTATTGATTAACCGGGGATTGTTGAAATCAGAAAATCATCGTGGGTACTGCGCTGATAACCTAATATATCTTGTGACAAGTGTTATGTGGATCTCATGATGTATTTTTAGCTAGAGATGTATAACAGAGACACTTGACCACACCGCCATTGTAACCTATTGATTAATGAATATTTATCAAATGCTGATCTGCATTTCAAGTTTTAATCGGTAAAGGGACGCCTGCATTTAATAAAAGCTTGCGAATACTTGACTGTTGTTTATTGACTAATTGGGTGGGGGAAGATAAATCAGTAAATCACTGGGGTGCGTGTCAAGGCTAATTTGGCGAAGCGGAGGTTTGCCCGGGGTTTGCTTTCAAATCCAACAAGGATCGAGAGGTCGCAGATATTCCAAATCCAAATCATCTGATGCTAAATCTTGACATTCACATAGCATACCTTTGCTCATCGATCAATGGTAACCAAGAAATTTGGTCGCTACCAGAAATGTTGTCAGTACAGAATAAATAAAAATAACATATAGTATCGGAGAATATTTTCGTTTTGTCAGCGACAACGTCGCGAACAGCAACACAACTTAACGTATTATTTCTTATTGGTGGGAAACGCTCTTTATGTCGTTCTTGGTCCAGTTTTCAAGTGGGACCCTGTCAGGGTATATCACGCACATACATTATAACATTTAGTTCTTCTTGTAAGCCTCTCTCGCTGGATTGAGATTGACCATCAAATCCAGCCTAATAATTGCGATTCACGGCATCACAGACAAGGTTTATATAAATCGTCGACGTAATATTTACTATACCGGCGATATAAGATAACCACAAACATCTGTATTGTTATTGTCTGAAAATAATTTCAGGGTATATTATTTTCTCTCATATCGCAGAGATCCTCGGAACGTATTCGTCAAATATGTTATTGAGATCCGTCTCCATTGTATCGACATCCAACCTTAGTTTTAACGTAGACAGTTAGATTTCGGTCATCTTAGAATTATCAAGAAATGACCTTTAGTTACCAGCATAGTAGTCAAATTATATTTCATGTGTGTTTTATATTCATATTATATGCCCTACTGCGTGTTATTTTCATATCATTAGTGTGAGTGTCTAATATATTGTCATTGTCATCCACGAACGTGTTTTTTGTTTCTTTAAAACCCTGCCCAGTCTCAAAGGGTCACCTCGGTTACGTTACAATTTTGGTGGCAGCGATGTGATTGTACTTTCTATCCGAGAAATCTTTTGGATTGTTAATTTAAGTTGGCACATCCAACAGTGTCGGGGAAAGTCTTTGAGACCGGTGTGTTTTGAGAAATAATATTTTATATTTCATTGTAAACGAAACTGAACTTCATCTTCTATCAGAGAAGCATTTAATTTATTGTCGCTCGGTTTAGAGCGTACTCGTATTTAAAATCATTTCGTCTAGAGGTTGGTAAGCAATTGGGATATGAAGGGGAAACCTTACGAGAGTTTATTAAGGATGAACAAAAAAGAGAACGAGAGCGACGCGCTGAAGAACGAGAGGGCGGAAAGGAAAGAATTAAGGCAGAACGCGAGAAATTAAAACTAAGCGCGCGCATTGAAAAGGAAAGAATTCAGGAAGAGCGCGAGAAACTAGAACTAAGGGCGCGCATTGAAAAGGAAAGAATCCATGAAGAACTAGAGGCCGATAAAGAAAGGTTTGAACGTGAACAGGAAGCAGAGGGCGAGAAATTAGAGCTAAACGCGCTTATTGAAAGGGAAAAGCTAGAATTAAAATCGTTCTCGACTAGAGAACGATAGGGTATCGCAACTGGGTAAATTCAAAAACAACAACTTCCCGCATTCGAAGAAAGTAAAGTTGACTTGGATAGTTACCTGTTAAGATTCGAAAGGTATGCTACTGCGCAAAAACTCTAGAAAGAAAATTGTGTATTACACCTTAGCACTTTGCTGAAAGTAGAGCTTTAGAAGTGTACTGTAGGATACCGAGGGCAGAGGCATCTAATTACGATTTGTTAAAGAATGCATTGCTGAAAACGTTTGAACTTACTGAAAAGGTTTTTAGGGAAAAATTCTGATTTAGTAAGCCAGAAAAGGCAGAAAACTTTGACCAGTTTGTATATAGGATATTTAATTACCTATTCCGTTGGTTAGCTTGCGGGGGAGTCGCAAAGACTTACAATGCAGTATGTGATTTTCTCATCAGAGATCAATTGCTAGCAGTATGTAGTAAGGAACTATTCCAATACTTAAAAGAGGAAACTATCAATAGGTCAAGTGAAATGGCTAAACAAGCAGATATATTCGCTGACGCACATGGAGGGGTTCTGAATGTGGTAGCCCGGGACATGAGGGGTCCTAAGGAGAGTAAGCAGGTGAATTAGGGAGGAGTTTTCCACAGAACCGAAAGGGGGACTTAGGTCAGATCAGATGGGACTTAGAAGTCAGGATAGACAGAGTAAACAATGTTTCAGTTGCGGAGAATGGGGCCATATGTCTAGTGCGTGTCCGAAGCGTAAGAGGGATTTACCAAAAACGGAGGGGTTTCGTATAAGTTAGGTTCATCAGTTCGTGTAGAGGGCAAAAGCAGTAACTTCAATCAAAATATGTCAAATGTAGCAATATAGAGCGAGGGATAGTGAATGGGGTTAGGGCTTCAGTACTTAGAGATACTGGATGTAATACTGTTGTTGTTAAGCAGAGTCTGGTGAAGCTAGATCAGTACCTTGGAAAAACCATGTCTGTCAGAATGATGGATAATACTGCAGTACAAGTGCCGACTGCATGCGTCCATATCGAAACACCCTATTGGACAGGCGCAGTGACAGCGTGTTGCATAAAGCGACCGTTGTATGATTTAATTGTAGGTAACATAGAAGGGGTATTGAATCCCATAGCACCAGGGATAGCAATGGCCGATGCTCCAACTTCCATGGCTATTGAAACTAGGTCGCAACCTGATGAGAGTAAGAAACCTTTGTCAAAACTGAAAGTACCCGATCCTATGTCTATGATAAATAAAGGGACATTAATCAAGGAGCAAACTAATGACGAGTCGTTGTCGGTAATCAGAAAGAAAGCCGCGTCGGGGGGAGTCATGACATGTAAAAGTGGCGGTAGCCATAGATTTAAATATAACAACAATATTTTACATAGGGAGCATACTACTCGTGAAGGCAGACGATTTACACAGGTAGTGGTGCCACAGAACTATAGAACGCATGTGTTGAAGTTAGCACACGAGTCAACGATGGGGGTCATCTGGGGTCTACAAAAACTAAAGACCGAGTATTTATGGAATTTTACTGGCCAGGGGCTCACGGTGATGTAACTAGGTATTGCAGATATGCAACATTTGTATAAACAAAACGCAGTATAAAGGGAAAGCAGCAGAGGAGGTGAACAGACCAACTTTTATAGGCGTCGATTTGGCAAACCGAGGTTTTCTCGTAAATGCTTAATATAAGCGTCCATTTGGCAAAACAGAATTAAAAAAAGGATGCAAATGTCGTTGGCACTCACCCCCTCTGCTGCTATGGGTTAAAAATTTCTTTTAGGATGAAAATCAATTAAGACTTTACAAACAGATTAATTTGTAAAACCTCACCTCGTAAATCAATTAGATTATTGGAATGGTCAGTGAGTCTGAAAATAATTCTCGTTAACGAATTATTATGACATCGAATATAGACTGGATTAGTTGGTTCCTCAATTATTAGAAACCATGGAGGAGCCGTTGGTGCAAAAGAATATAAAATATATCCCTGCTGAGCTTGATTTGATCGCTCGAGATTTATTTGATAGCTGCCTTCGATAACATCACATACTAAATTCAATGCAATCACCGAGGATATATTCACATTTTGAGGAGCGATATGTCTGCCGCCTCCGTCTGGGTCATTATTATGCCTGAGGACTGTTGATGTTTGTGGTATTTTTAACCATGCTTCATGAATCTTAAATTTTTCATCGATGGTGTCGTTAAGTTGTTTATTTAGTGTTGCTGCATGGATGGTGTATCCAGAGAATTTAAATTGAGATATATTATCCTCTCTCAACGAAAAATCAGTTAAAATTCGTTGTCGTGTTTCTCCTGTGCTGTCAATTACCATTTTTTATGTTACGTTATGAATAAAGTTTACATTGAATATAACCTGATTTAATATTTGTATATGTTTGATAATATTATTATAAACTTCTTTATATATAAACATCAAATTCATCATTTAGACTACTAAATTGTTTGCTAAACATTTCATATATAATATTTAAATAATCTGTAAAATGGCCATCATTCATTGAACTAAGATTTTGTCTATTACCTTGTTCATCTATATTAAAAAAACACAAATTAATCAGATGTTTGCCAGCATAGCAATTAATTTGTATTTCTTTTCCATTGGAGGTTTTCCATTTATCTATATGACTTTCGAATATATAATTATATTTTTGTATTATAGTACTCTCGGTGACCCAGTATGTTGCGTCGCTACTTAATCCTTTGGTTGGTGTATTATACACGGGGTATGATCGTTCATCTGTTGTAAAATCAGATTTTTTCGGTTCAGGTGGTATATTAACGGTTTCTTGTCGAGGAGGTATTTCAGACCAACCCAGCATTGTCCTTATCGAACACTGATAAATATCTACTACATACCCCGGCGAGTTTATCTCGATGGCAAATGATAGTGTTGTTTCGTGAACTGTTATAGCGATTTTCGATTCTTTTCCCGTTATAGATTTTATTCTACGCTATAATTCAGCATTGATTTGTTCGATTTGGTATGATCCAGATGGTATCGAAGCAACGTTCCAGTCTGGAGTTCTATCGGGTTTATTCTTATACGCGAACACTTAAGAACTATTCGGTTGTTGACCGCCAAATGCTACTGACCTAATATTAGGCCAACTGTGTGTGATACACTCGCGGTGATTCTTCGTCGGTTTTTTTTATTTATTTTTCGTTGGTACTCCTCAGTGAGTGTTTTGAGTTTAGTTTGAAATTCTCTGACCTAATCATAGGGATATTGCTGTGATGACATTTTACTTTCAAATCGTTTACGATTTCAATTTAGTTATTTACTTAAATCCGCTACGAATTCCACATACCATGTTACTGAAACCCTAGTCAAATTATTATCAGTGGATATTATCGTGAACTGTTCAGTTGTATCCATGTCGATGATTGTTGATATCATATTGTTGACCCCAGATGAACTCGACGATGATATATTAAATTGAGTCGGTGTCATTAGTGTTTTAATCGATAAATACCTTTGATGGCCGCAGTGATATGTAAAATGTTGTTTGTAGGTGTCCACGCAAATAATCCGTGTTGAAATGTTTATTCTACGTTGGTTTTCTCATGAGGAATTTTTGTTTTGTCAAGTATTTTTATCATCTTTGATATATCATCCTTGATATTATCGTTGGTTGTTTTAATATCAACTTTGTTGGTTTCTATTCGCTGATTAATCGCTGTTATTTCATCGAGTTTCGTGATAATATCAGCGAGATCTATTTTAATATTATCGGGTTTCACGTCTTTACCAAAGAATTCATCGACGGCGTCATCTGTCTTTTTAAATTTTTACGTAGATTACGAAATTGAACTATATGAGTGTCATACTCCGATCGCAATTTTGCCAAATTATCGATAGCGGTTTTTACGAGTATGATATGTAACTCGGGTTGTGAACCTGGAACACCGAAGAAATTATTTATCGGGGTTTCCATGGTATCAATTATACTCTGTTCTAATCGACCAAAATTAATTATATAATCGTTGTATTCTGATTGTAGTTTTTGTTGGGCATCCACGAGCGTTGAAACAAGTACACCCGGTTTGAGTTTACCCTTATCGGAAAATAGCGCGATGGCATTTTCTGTTACACAGCGTTGTTTAACTAAAATAACATCAAGGGAAATATTACTAGTTTTCAATTTACCCTGACAATCTTGAAATACAACTATTTCATTGCGATCAACACTTGCTAAGTTCAACATCTCAGCTTTTTTATTTTCGATTATTTTTTTTCGCCGGTTGCAGATATTCCCGCAGTGCCATCGGGTCCGGGTTTTTTCAGCGCTCATAAAGATCTCCCCAAAATATCAATCATGTTATTTTATATAATTTCTCTCTAAAATCTTCGTTGACGACTCCGTCGTTGCCAGCGACTGCTGATATATTCATTTACGACCTGATGAGGTGGTTTTCCAGATGTTGAAATAGCGTCAAGGACATTTAATACCTCGTTACCGCATATTGATGGGTCATTTAGCTGTTGTGTTGGTAGCGTAGAATACCAACGAGGGGTGTTTAAGTGGTTTATATAACGCATAAATTCTTTAGGTGGCGCTAATCCATATGAATCGAAATAAATAATCAGACGCGGATCAATCGCGTATGCAAGCCAGTGAGTACCAGGTATAATCGAGATTAATGATACAGGTTTTAACGCTGTTTGGTTGTGCCTGCAATTGATCTCTCATAAAGATACCTCTGAAGTTTTTTTTATCGCGAGTGCTTTAGCAGCTTCGAGTAAATCAAATATGGACATTGGAGTCAAGGACTCAACAGCCAAAGATTCCTCTCGAGTTAATATGCCGTTCCTGGGATTCTCAGGCCCTTTCCGCTGTACCACGAATACGGGGTTCCTGGTAGTCTTAGACCCTTTCCCTTTTTTTATATCCCCGTCCGGTAGCTTTCTTTAGTGCCATCCCTGCCGCGGTACCAACGGCTCCTAACGCCGCCGCTTTAGCTACCGCTGGGGCCGCTGCCGCAATCAACGCTTGAATCGCAGCTAACAACGGGAATATACCAACTGATTTTATCATATTTTTTATCGCGGCTGCAGAGAGCAATCTTGACGCCTTTTTTGTCTTTGAAAGCATCATTGAAGTGTTTAATCTGACGAGTTGTCAGCAACAATTTATTCTGACCACCAGACATTTGATTGTGTTTCAGTGTTATTGTGGTTCCACATTTTTTAGCTGATTCCGATTGCAATTTTTTAATCTGACCGGGAGTTAACGCAACACTAATATGACTATACGACATTATTCAATAACAGATTGATCTAATCGTTACATGTTTTTGGACCACTACATGTTTTCAACTGGTGCATCTATTACTCTCATTTTACCACCAACACCTTCGAGTAGCATTGATTTGTCGCTGCGAATGACAGCAACCGCTCTGTAATCAGCAATACCACCAGGACGGGCTACACGAGCTCTAAAGTGTATATCAACGACGGATTGTCTTGTTAAATCAAGATGTTTCAGTGAAAAGTAATAAATCGGATATAGACTTTTAAAATCCAACTGTGATATTTGCAAACCAGTATCGACATTTTGATCGCGTCCCATAAATGACAACAGACGATTCGTGCAATATGGTTAGTGGTGTAATCAAGTTGTATATCCTCGGATGGTTAATGCTGTCCGTTTATTCTCAGCGAGACTTCATTAACGCCTATCTGATCAAACATCATATGACTTCGTTCTTGATTATTTAATCGCGCAAAATTTTGTAACGCAATAAATATATGACGCGGAGCTGAAACACCTTGTTTTGATGCCAGATGCCATGTAAATGTACCATCAATATTATCATGTTTGGTACCTGTGGTAACTAATAACCAACTCCGCGATCAATAAATGATAGTAATCGCTCTTCTGTTGTGATTGATGGAGTCATTACTGGCATCCACGGTGATAGTTTTGTTAAAATGACTTTACCGGCAGGAACACCAGCATCACGCCAGATTGCATTATCATCAGTACCCTTTCGCACGAGCGCTACTGTATGTTTCGCTCCATAGATAACTTTTCGGACGTTTCTACAGAATCCAAGTATATGATGAAGTGACAGCGTGCATGAAAATTGTCGACGCTGTCCTTGTAACGTTGCTACGCGGGTTTCAAACCCTAGGTTGCAATTAGGAATAGTATTTATGACATCAATATTAGCTTCTGGTCTTACATATTCTTCTGGCGCTGGATCAACTGAAGCAGCTCGTGTTGCCTTTACTCTAGAATACTGGACGTGTTCAGGGTGATCAGTAATATCCTTAGAAAACATCATAGATGGACCCGCCGATCTTGTATAATCATCAGAATATCTTGCTAACCCTATTATTGTTGCGGCAACATCAACATCACGCTCTATGAATTCAATTTATTTTCCATCAATGAGATATCTAGCGCTTTCAAATAACGCCATGATACCATTATAAACAAAACCAACTCGGATAGTTGGGTTATTGTCATATGGCGTAAATTCAATTCTTGATCGCAGATTTTGCTGTGTTGCGTGATAAGAATAAAAATGATAATCGCATCCAGAATCATCTCTACGCACTGTGGCGTCAATATCAAAAGCTGTATCAGGTGACGGTTTGAACATTTTATTAAATATTCGTTGATCTAAATCGTAGTTAACGACGCCGTTGGCGACCCCGTCTTGGTTTTAAGCCACTTCCCGCTATCATATTTGTGGTAATATTATCTTGGTCGTTGGTTACCAATGACGCTAGTTTTTGATCCACTGCGTTATTTATTTTTTTGCTAATACTTGCATGCATCATCTCTGTAGATGGTTGTGGTCCCAATGATGGAGTCGCTGGTGGTTTCCTTCGCCGTCGAACCAACGCTGTTAGTTTATCCTTCGCGGCTGAAAATGCTTTCCCGGCAGCATCTCCAACAGCGCTAATTCCCTTATCACGAAAAACATCAATGGCTTTCATTGATAATTGTTTTGCGATTGGTACCAATTTTGGAGCCATTCTTGCAAATAACCCTGCAATGATATCACAGAGACCATCACCATAGTACGCGCTATAAACCGGCAATCGTTAGTTTACTATGTAGACACTGGTTGGTTTAACATGGTTGTAGTGTATGATCATTCTTATTTAAATGATATTTGTCTAATGCGGTGATGTTACCACATCTGTCCGTGCAGTGAAGTATTTATAGCGATAATTTTACTAACGCTGTATACATGTCAAATCGTTAGTTATACAACTGAGGTATCCGAAAGGGAATTTTCGATTCGTTGAATTAACATCTTTATATTTCTAATTTTTGAATTAACCTCCCGTTTCACCTCATATTCCTGCCTCAGTTCCCTTCCTATTTTTTCCACGATGGTAAATAACGGGACAAACACACTGACGTCGATACAGAATACAAGAGAGTCGCGAATAGATTTCTGGATTCTTTTATTAATGAGTATATCTTTGGCAGTACATATTTGTTGTTCATAGTAGCGTATTCGATATCCCAGAAATCTGAAATAATTTGATCACAGTTTAATCGATCTGATAATTGAGATAAAAATTTGAAATTTCAGTTCTGATTTCATTGATATTTTCAGAATTCATATTATATAATTATATATATTTCTAATACAAATATACATTAATATATTTTTTCAAAAATGAACTCTGTCCGTGGCAGGGTGTATAATTACATCTTGGCACGTCCAGAGATATTATGCGACTATATATGACGATATGTATGAACCCCGTCCGTGGCAAAGTGTGTTATTAGATTTTACTCACGTCTAGAGATATTATGCAATTATATATGATGAACCCCATTTGGGCGCCTCAGGTGCCACCCACATCGACGACGCCCAGAGGTTACATATATACGACAACACATCTAATAGTGTCCGGTTAGGTGCCTTCACATCTAGCCGGGCCCAGAGGTATCACGAAACATATTCCCCGCGAGTGGGTTTAATTCTCAAATAACGGGTTAGACCCAAAAGAGGATGTTTGGCGAATGGACAGTACAGGATAATTAAATATACATATATACATATATACAAACAACCCCAATCGAGTGTATATGGCGGTTGTATAACAAATGGATTATATACAATGAATGATGTCAATGACGTGGTATTATACAATCCCCAATTCGAGTTTTATGTCGAATTGCATAGGACGGCACAAGACGATACTACATATAACAGTAAATGAATTATGTCAATGAATGATAATGACACTACATTCAAACTGCAACCACCATACCCACCCCCCGTAAAGTCAACCTGGGTTGAATGAAAAAGGTCATTCACACCGTGGCGCGGCGCGGTGTGGCTGGTATGGTGGTTTCACAATTTGAATTTCGGGTGTTCACCCACCCCCAATTAAAAACATTTGTCGGTCGTTGAGAATATGCCTATTACGGGGTTTGAACCATGGGCTCCGGGATGAAACCGCAACGCATTACGAATGCGCTAACTGTTCTTATATACAGGTATACGCTTTTGAATATAATATGTATGTAAGTTAATACAGTTAATAGCGAACAGGTGTGAATGTACAATGAATGGATTGCATACAATGAATGACGTCATTGGCGTGGTATTGAATGAATGAATGCAGATTATATACGATAATGAATGAATCTACATACCTTTCATGTACTGAATACTGATTATTGACAACAACATTGAAACAGAACCGAATACTTAAAAAAAGAATACAATTGTTTGTAAACACTGCGTATTTGATTCTTTTTTTTACAAAAACAGATTATTGATTATTGTGATAATTATAATCAGCCAATTAGAAATCTGGTGACACAGCGTTTCAAAACATCTATTGAGATTACCTCTCTTTGCTAAGCCGACATACCCGCACGATTTATTTCCCGCTGGTGTTATATAGAATAGTATAAAACATGATTTAATTGTAAAAAAATTAAATCTTTTGTCCAGTCTTTGGAGAAATCGCAGATCGGGTTATTCCCTCTGCAACAAACCATATTGAGGATCTACAAATATTGAAATATTTTTCGGCTTCATACATTGATTGGAATATTTGTCTTCCTCGTTTGAAATTCTCACTTGGTGAGATAGCTTACAAATTCGATAAAGAATTATTCTGAGGAATATAGTCAATGTGATCAATAACAATACCATCTTCGATCAATCCATTAAACACCTCGAAGACGAATCGATGACAATAATAGTTTTTCTCTCCAGCGCTAAATTTCAAATACCCCATAACATTGTCAAAACCGACTGATTTCTTCAATCAACGGTTTCTGACAATACCATCACGGGACGCTTCATAGTTGGTAATCACGGGATGCTGTTCAAATTCTTGGTTCATTTATATACAATAATACTATTTGTCTAATTTATTGTTTGGCTGAATTATTACATTACTTGAAAATCTTTCAATGTAATCTTGAGGAGTTCTTATGACTCGGTCAGGAGCAGTTAGAAGTAGGGTCATTGATGGAATTCCTAATGGAATTTTTAACTGAATCTTTGATTCTCTTATCATAATATCGCTTCAACTCTCTGTATCTCTTACCACCGCAACTGAGACACAACTGCGATTTTCCTCTCACAAAGACCCCACATCGTAGGCAAGGTAAGAGCCCATAACTCTCCCGGCGAAAGCTTTGCATATGATACCCACAGAATTCATTTCTGCATGATTTGTTACACGTGGTTATTGATCCAATCATGAGCCATTTGCAATGATTCATTATATAGAAATTTCTTATTTAATACTTGTTTTAATTATAGCATGGAGGAGTTCGAGAGATTATCAAAAATTAAGACCTGGAAAAATGCTAAATTAATCTAGATAGAGTCTCCGTAGCACCAAAGGGTCTATTAACTGACCAAACCGTGATAGGTAAAATCCGCGATTATTTTAATGAATTCAAGAGTGATGGAGCATCTCATTGTTGGTCGACATTTCGAATTGATGGTAGCGTTGATCTACCATGAATGATGAAAGCGCAGCAATGATAATCTCACATTTTGACAAGAAAAAGTATTTTTTTAGAGTGAAATTCATAATCCGTTCGGAAACATATCAGGGATAAATTTGAACGAATCTTAAAGGCTAAATAACTGTCACTGTGAGTCGAGATTCCAAAGCAGGAATTATGACTGGAATTGACAAACCGTATTACGAGAGATCTTATCCTGTAACAGCAGTTGTTTACGGATCTATCCGTTAAATGATAAACCGAGTATTGAAAAATTAAAACCAATGAAACTGTCATCGTTGAATTGTGTAGCTGAACGAATAATAGGACACTTCACAAATGCGTTGCGTGGAAACAAATTGACTGATCTAAGACGTAAAAAAAAAACGAATGGGGACTAACAGTAAGGGAGTACGGAGCAACAATTCCAAATGTGGCAGCGTTAGAACGAATACTAAAATTCCAAATATCAGTAACGACGATAACAGGAGAAGTATTATACGAAGCGAAATATAAATCGAGAGGAGCTCCAATCAAAATTATTGATCATAACGAACACGCATGGACTATTGCAGTAACAATATTTACGCGAGATAGAACAATAAAATATATACCCGCACGGTTCTCCCCGATATTCTCCCCGGAAGAGAAATTATTTGATTTTATTTACGTCTTAAGTAAAATCGATCCTGTGTCAGTGTGGTAACTTCACAGTTTTGAGCACAAAGAGGGCTAATTCGATCAATTTGTAAGACCCAATGAAGAATTATACCGCACTGAATCCCTGCACAACGAGATGAAAAAACTAGCTAGTGGCTTTTAAACGGAACACTACGAACAATCATTAACAAACTGTTTTACAATTCCGTCAGTTGCAGCTCACTTTGCGAGAAAAAGAAACACGTGGAAACCAACAACAGCTGAATTCCTATCATATATCAAATCAAACTGTGTGGAATATAACCATGGAGGAGTATGCAATACAAAATACGACCCCGAAACTATTATTTCGATTGATATGGTTGCGTGTTATCCCAGGAGTTTTCTCGGGTACGGAGAATGCACCGAGTACTTCAAGCGATTTGGACATCCCACACACGAAATGACTCGTGTTGCGATTAATGGCCCATTGCCCGATTTTGATTTCACTGGATTCTCCCGTGTGGTATCATTTGAATTGGCTATAGAACTTCATCCGTGTTGTTATGTTTGGATTTGTAGACACATATCTGAAAAACACTGGATGCCAATAGTGTTATTACGATATGTGATTGATTCTAAAATGCTGATATCGTTGATTGTCAGTGAAGCAATTATATCATATCGGAAACAAACTGAAGTCTGGTTACCACAGCCCGATAGTCTACATAGTATAATCAGCGAAAATAGAAAACAATTTCCCGATCTCTAGGAAGAATATATCATGAAATGGTCCAAACAGCTATTTGAAGTTAGAAATAAAGACGCAAAAGATCTCGGTAGAAGAATAATCGGTAAATTCCCTCAGGGTGGAAAATACGACAATAACAGATATTCTTCACGGTTGATTATAGATAGCGTTAAATACGATTTTATAATCGCGGATGTAACATCTAAAGGTATATACGTCGATCTAAAGACGCTTTTTTATCCGATGGAACCAAATTAGATACAGTTTTGTTACTGACAACGATGGATACAGCCTTCAGTACACACATTTGAGGGCATCTATGCTGGTTTATGCTTCTATTAATTTATTTTCGATGATAAATAGATTTCCTGATACCGCATTTAGAGTTGCCACTGATTCATTTTACATAGACATGAAACACAGCGAGCAGTGGCCGAATTCACTAATTCCGACGAGAGTTGGGGGTCATGGAGAATTAAGCGGGAAATACTGCGTGATTATTCCAAATCAGCAGATGTTACGATTGAAGATAAATATAAGAACAATAATCAGATATCAGAACTATCTAATGCACCGCAGATATCTGATCCAATATGTATATATAAAACCGTTTATTTAAACTGCTGTTGAGGGTCAGGAAAGACGACTCGTGCTATTAAATTATTTCGTAGAAACGCTAGCGTTTCCAAATCAAACATGATTGTACTAACACCGACCCACAGACTTGCCAGAGAGATGAAACAGCGAGGATTAATGCCTGTACTTATCACAGTTTCTTTCGATGGAAAGGTGACGAATGGACTCCTGATCAAATGGGTGAGAAATATATTCCTGAAGTCATTATTTGGGATGAGATATGCACGGTGTCATCAGATGTATTGCAAAGATTTCTTGATTGGTTATGGCTAGCGAATACAGCGGTGATAATGCGCGGCGATCATGGCCAACCACAACCATTTATCGGTTTATCCCCACATAATTGGCTGAAGAATTTTGTAGATTACTATGAAGAAATTAATACTGATCATTGAGCGCTTTATGAACAATTACGCGAATTCAAGAAACTAATCAGATTACAACCGGATAGAATCCAATGTGAAATAGCGCGTGAAATAATATCAGAAACCCCATTAAATTATTTTTGGGAAGCGTGGAGACCAAACGATTTGATAGTAGCAAGTAGAAAGATAGTCAGAGACATACTTCAGAGTACGATGAATAAATCAGCTTCGAAGAGTTGTTTTAGATTATAACGACACTACAATAAGTGATATTGTCAGCGTTAACATAATCAGAAAAAAAAACTTTCTGGTTATAAACAACAGGATAAAAAAGATAATATAGAATTTGATATTGATGCCGAATTAATAACCACGTTGAAACAACAACAGAATAATCACTGCGTGAGTTGCAATTGTATAATGAGTTGGTGTTGGTCGGATAAAGACTCTCAACAATTTTTCCGTAGACAGAAAGCATAGCAGCGTTTGACATACCAGAGATAATGTGATGCTGACTTGTCTTGAGTGCCAAAGACGAAGAGGGGCTAGCTAAGACCACGCGTCGGTAATTGGCTATCCTCGGGTATCACTTGCAGTTGCTCACGAGTAAATCCTCGCTGAGGAGCAGTTGAATTCAATCTATAGATTGCTGGTCTACCGGTAGATCGCGTTATACTAGATACTTTATGCGCGGTCACACCCCAAATACGATCACTTTTTTTTGCCACCTTTGAGCTCTCCTGGTTCATATAAATACCTAACAGAGACATTGCCGAGTATTGGTTGGTTTAAACAATCTTATTGCGGTTTTTCAGGTAAATATTTTTTTAATAGCGTTGTTAGGTTTCATGTTGATTGTTCGAGTAATCTAATTATTTAGCGCGGTAATTACGCCTAGTAATCTCTTGACCCATTCACGAGATAGTTTATCCTGGATGAATTCCTTCGCGTATTGATATCCAAATAACCGCTCAGCAAGCGTTCGATTAAGTCGTTCAACAATTGTCTGATCGCGATGTAGTGCAGTATGCACTCGTTGTAACGCAGTATTATGATTTTTCATTGTTGATGACACTGCACCTTGAAATTCCTTGCCAGGATCAACTTGGAATAGATTTAGCCAGCGCAGAGGACCCCTACGATAAATCCTTTCAAACGCAGAGACCACTTCAGTTGATGATTTCGTCGGTAGCGGCTCTGCTTGTTTGTATCTGCTCGCTACATCAACCACCGTCAACGCGTATTTGTAAACACCATCATGCAGCAGAAATAATATATCAGCCTGATGAACCTCATTAGGAACGGTCACATCAAAATGCGAGTAGTTAATTTGTTTAGGCGGCGGTAGATAAATTTGCCATATCGCCTGTTTGGATAGCCAATCCGCTGCAGTGGTATTTTTCACCTTTGCTGCGCTAGCAAGTTTACCGATTGCTGCTTTACCCCTCCATTATCCTCTTGGAGAATAATAAATAGATTCCATGGTGTTATTAATTACCCGCACCTAACATCAATTTACCTTTCATAACCGATTTTACTAACCATGAAGCCAACTTTTCTTTGAAATATTTATTAGTGATAGAATTCAACGCATGAATTAATTTTATATCTGCGAGATGTCTGTGTTGCAGATTACTGCTTTTATAAGCAACATCATGAGCATGGCACGCCTGCAAGTCTGATATCGAGTCTAGTCCCGGGTTCACAATAACTATACCCTGGAAGACGTTTTTCTCCTGGACACTTTGCCCATGATGTCCCTGGGAGTTATACTAACTTGGCTGCAAGATCACCTCCTCTTTTGTTTTTATATTATCTGCAGATTTCATTGAAACAAATCTAAATTTGTTTGTACTACATTGTACACACCTACCAGAAAGTGCCGATCTGTTATTGCCAGTTGTAATCGTTGTCAAGTCATCTGTGCGAGTACGTTTTTTACACTTCACACAATATAGATCCATAACATATTTATAATAACATGAATGTAATTGATTTTCAGCGACAAAAACAAGAGAATCAGTTAAGCATCATGCAGCGCTACCGAATTCTATTCGCGCGATTAGAATCGGATCATCTGCAAGCGGCAAGACGCAACTGCTACTTAATTTAATAACGAGATGGATTGAATGGGATAAGTTTTATTTAATAGCCCCGAGTGTAGATGATCAACGATGCTACGATGTGTTAAAGGAGTTTTTTTATCGAGAAAGCAAAATCGGAAATCGATGAGGATATTATTGAGTTTATAACATGAGGATATTATTGAGTTTATAACCGATATTGACGAAGCGCCAGCACTAGAAGTCTTAGATGGAAGCATTAACAATTTAGTCGTGTATGACGATGTGATGTTAGACAATTAAAAAAGTCCTGCAAGGATATTTTCCCGAGGTAGACAAAAAAACACCGACGTGATATATGTCACTCAAAGATACTCTCAAATACCAAAAGTGATCAGAGATAACTGCAATATTCTTGCTGTATTCAACGGAGTCGATACACATATGTTACGAAATATTTGGCAAACTTGGTGCGGTGGAGATATGGATTATAATCTCTTTAGAAATTTCTTTAGTCACGCTCAGTCAATCCCACATGGATTTGTAACGATAAATTTTCATGATCCTTGGACGCGATACCGTATCGGACTTGATACAATATTTGGTTAGCCTGTAGCAGCAGAGGGGTGAGTGCCAACGACATTGGCGTCCTTGTTTTAATTCTGTTTTGCAAAATGGACGCTTCTATTAAGCATTTACGAGAAAGCCTCGGTTTGCCGAATCGACGCCTATAAAAGTTGGTCTGTTCACCTCCTCTGCTGCTGGGAGAGTTAAGCTTGTACCTATAATTAAAATGCCCTTGATGGAAACTCCATTCAAACGTGTGGCGATAGATATTGTTGGTCCGTTATCACCTCTTACAGACCGTACGAATAAGTGCATCTTGACCATGGTCGATTATGCAACCAGGTACCCGGAAGCCGTCGCTCTACCATCCATCGAAACTGAGCGAGTGGCCGAAGCCTTAGTGGAAATGTTCAGTAGGCTAGGGATCCCGGAAGAGATTTTGACAGACTGTGGGTCACAGTTCACATCAAAACTCATGGTAGAAGTTAGTAGACTTCTATCAATCAAGCAATAATGGACCACTCCTTATCATCCAATGTGCAACGGACTAGTTGAGAAGTTCAATGGAACACTCAAACAAATGTTGCGACGGATGTGTGCAGAACGTCCGAACGATTGGACCGATATCTGCATGCAGTATTGTTTGCAAACCTTGTGGTTCCTCAAGTTAATCTAAGGTTTTCGCCTTTTGAACTCTTTTATGGGAGAACGGTGAGAGGGCAGATGAAAAGTCTAAGACCACTATGGTCGGATGACGAGACAGATGACGAGATTCGAACCACATACCAGTATGTGTATGATTTTTAGGACAAGTTGAGAGAGACTTGTGCAATAGCCCATGAAACATTAAGGCAAGCTAGCAGTCGCGCAGCTCGCTATTATAATTCAAAACCGCGCGATAGAAAATTCAAAAAGGGAGACAGAATTTTGGTTTTACTTCCGACTGATAAAAACAAGTTAATGTTACAATGGAAAAGTCCGTATACCGTCATAGATGAAAAGGGAGGTATGGAGTATACTATTGATGTAGATGGAAAGTCCAGCATGTTCCATGCTAATTTATTAGAACGCTATTACGATCGAGCGAATGCAAATACAGAACAGGGAATTTTAAACGTAGTCGGTGTAGCCATCATCAAGGATGATGAGGAACAAGAGTCTGTTCCATGATTTAATTTGAATGGATTACTGGAGTACGAGATGGGTAAGACTGGAGTCAATATGAGTCCCGATTAGAGTGAATATCAAATAAAAGAGACCCGGAATCTCGTTGAGAAATACCCAGACGTATTTTCGGACGAACCCTGTCAGACAGATGTTCTAGAGCATAGAGTTAAACTTCCGTCACATGAATCATTTCGGGTCAAAGGTTACCCTATGCCTCATGCATCCAGAGATGTCATCGAGAAGGAAGTTGAAGAAATGCTTAAGTTAGGAGTCATAGAGAGGTCAGGCTCACCTTATGAATTGCCTGTCGTCCTAGTTAAAAGGAAAGATGGCACGAACAGGTTCTGAATCGATTTTCGCCAATTGAATACGCGAACGGTATTTGACGTCGAACCCATACCGGACGTAGAAAGCATCTTCGTACGTATGGCAGGGCACAAATATATTACGTAGCTGGATCTGACAATGGGATATTGGCAGATACCGCTGTCGGTGAAACGAAAAAAATGACTGCGTTCGCCACCGAGAGTAGATTATATCAGTTTCGAGTTTTACCATTTGGGCTGGTAAACGCTGGGGCTAGCTGTGTAAAGCTAATGTGGAAAGTAATGCAAGGGCTGCAGCATGTAGAAACCTATACTGACGATATCTTTATATACAGCGATACATTGGCAGAGCATCTGCGCGATGTGGCCAGAGTTCTAGATCGATTACGTAAAGCTAAGTTAACTGTAAAACCTATCAAATGCAACGTGGGGTATGGAAGTTTAGAATGTTTGAGACAAGTAGTTGGGAGGGTAAACGAGTTGAAACCCGACCCCAAGAAACTTGCCGCAATCAGGGATTGATTGCCACTGATGTCAAAGAAGCAAATTAGGTCATTTATTGGGCTAGCAGGGTATCATCCCTAATTTCGCAGCTATTGCCAGTCCTTTAACAGGCCTGACTAAAAAGGGACAGCCAAATAAAGTTAAATGGGGGAGAATCAAAACAGAGCTTTTAATACTTTAAAGAAGCTACTAAAAGAAGCCCCCATACTGAAGTTGCCAGAACTGAACAAAGTGTTCATTCTGAGAACCGATGCTTCAGAGTTAGGACTAGGGGCGGTATTATTACAGGAACAGGGTGGAATCAAACTCCCAGTCGCTTACGCCAGCAGGAAATTGCTTCCGAGAGAAAAGAATTTCTCGGTAATAGAGAAAGAGTGTCTGGCAGTAGTCTTGGGAATAGATGAATTCCAAACCTACCTCCATGGCCGAGAATTCAATTTAGAAACAGACCATCAACCTCTACTTTACCTCAATAAGGCCAAAATTAATAATTCATGGTTGATGCTATGGGCCTTGTATTTACAACCTTACAGATTCTGGATTGAGGCCATTAAAGGCACTAAAAATGAAGGCGCAGATTATCTCAGCAGAAATTGAACCATTATGTTGAACATATCGTGTGATTTCGTCGTCTTAAAAAGTAGGTATACTTTTCTTAAGGGGGGAGGTGTGTTACGAAATGCCCGATATGGCTCATTTAGTCTTTCATACTTTTCATATAATCAGAGCGTCTTGTTTCGCGCGCCGTAATACCACTGTAAATATAATATTTCGTCATATCGCGTGACGCTTTTATTGCTCGCGCAGCACGTGCGAGTAGTGTATTATTGCGCACTATATATATATATATATATATATATATATATATATATATATATATATATATATATATATATATATATATATATATATATATATATATATATATATATATATATATATATTAACCCATTCGTGATTATCATATATTCATAGATTAATTGCAACTAAAACAGTTCCGATTAAAATAGACTATTAGAAAGGTTATTTATTTTTTTATATTCAGCTCGCCATTTATGAGCAGCCGGATGGGCTCGTAAATACCATGACGTATGGTGTACCATTTCTAGCATAACCCACGAATTCAGTGCCAACGTACGGGTATAAGTTCGGAGGGGAAAGTGACCGTACCAGAGAGCAGGCCGTGTCAACATGCATTTTCCAATCATAGTAGTGTTTTGACTACATGTAAAGTACAATAACAAGTAGTATTTTGACTACATGTAAATAATGACAGTCGTGTCTGACTACATAAATGTTTGCAACCAGTAATTGATTATATGAAGGTTTGCAACAAGTATTTGTTTATATGGAAGTTTGCTAGAGATATTTGCATACATGAAGTTTATATGGAGTTGCTAGCTATAGAACCTTTTGACTACACGAGTTTGACATGGTAGTCGAACTATATTTCATATGTGTTTTATATTCAAATTATATGCCTTTCTGTGTGTTATTTTCATATCATTAGTGTGAGTGTCTAATTTATTGTCATTGTCATCCACGAACGTGTTTATTATTTCTTTAAAAACCTGCCCAGTCTCAAATGCTCAGCTCGATTACGTTACAATGTTGTTGCAGTAGTTGCTGTTTGACAGAATCGCAGACTGGTGTTGTTAATTCAAAGATAATGATCAGGTAAACCAATCAAAGACAAATGGTTTCTGTGATCCTATATAAAGTTGATTGGTGTTTCCTCCTGTGGAGCTGGAGGCTCCAAGAACATTAGAATGTCCAAAGATGTTCCACGATATTTTGTGACAAAGGGTTCTCCAACAAGACATTAGAACGAACCGTTCGATAGATTATCAGAGAAGGCATGTATTTGCCGATGCAACTTATTCAGTTTTATCACACATTCTAGCTAAAGATGAATACTAACCGACGGAATCGTCACTTAAATGTTCTGCTATCGTGCATTTGTGATCCGATTCCTCTTCCAAACTGATCGGTTGGGAGTATTTGCTCCACCAGGTATTGTTTGTCTTCGAGTGTCAATCATTTTCGAGATCGTAAACACGTCAATGGACCAACTGAAGTCAGCAGCAGAGCGTTGTCTACAATCAAACTATACAGGTGCAAGCAGAGAGGGTTCAAACTTGTTTCCCAGTGTTGAAAATATTGCCGGTGGAGATCGCTAAGGCCTAATTAACAATTCTGCACGTATTGACAATCCAATAACCTTTCCGTAAGATTAATGAGTACTTAATGAGTGAACGTTTTGTCGGCGAGAGGCAGATCTGAGTCTATCTTGTCAACAGTATGCAATCTTGGCCTTCATGCCTTCTCTGATAATCTATCAAACGGTTCGTTCTAATCCACATAATCCCGCAGTCAGATTCAAGTCATAGATGAGATCCAGGCCAGCCCGTTGACGTTCACGAAATCGACCAACACAACAATCATTGGGTGGTTTATAATCATGCTATTTCGGTAAGGTCAGCGAAATTGATAGGCACCTCACCGGGGTTTGGTTGGTCGTTAGAATCAAGTCTCATATTAATCTGTGTACCGAATCCACAGCAATTGCATACAGTTGTATGTTTTTCACCAGCCTATTTAATCCATGATATTTCTGGTAGCGTTGTTAAGACAACCGCGATATCACTGCGACGTTCGTTTGTTTTTATATACAATGTGCGTTTTCCGCTAATATAATTGTACTTCGCCCCACATCGAACAAAATTTACATGGCAAATAATTACCCAACAAGATTTTATCAAGCATTTACATGTTTTCGTAGCATTTATAAATATAGATCATGACAATGAGCAATCACGTTGTAAGATGCCGAGATTTGCTCTGACAAGACATATGCATTGCAGGTGCTGGTATTCGAATGAGGGTGATCGATGAACATGTGGAACATTTATAATCATACAGGTGCTGTCCGAACTTCATCTAGAATGGAACTATAATGGCAGTGCAAGGCGGTGCCTCTCGCAGTTGTATAGAAAAGGCACGTCGTTTAATACCATCGGAAAGTCTTCGATTACCCTGTACAACAATCAAAAGGTCACACCTCCGCTAACCAATCTTTATTTACTCGCAATGTTTTAGTATAATCAATTTTAGTTCTACCAGTTCAAAGTCTGTTGGAAGGACCCATATTTTGTTAAAAATGGAAATTGATAGAGTTAAAATTCACATCATGACGGTGCACAAATATGAATAATACTTGTTCCTCATAATCGGAATTTAAGGCATGTTGGGTCGAATGGAGTATGTATTATTTCAAACAGTGACTTGTTTACTTTTTATTTTGTTGCATTATAGTATCAGGGATCATAAGTGACAGGAGATGGAATTCGGTTAGTATCACTTAAAATGAATCTGTCTTTGGTATTTAGGTTCTGAGATTATATTTCATCACTGTATGTATGCTATGGATTCTAACAACGGTGATGTGGGTGCCGAATGTTTTGACGTAGTATTGGATCAGCTGACAGTAAATGCTAACAACAATAACATTGTTGTCCCACTAGTCGATGAATATTTGCGTCAAAGAGGCATTACCAAACCCTCGTATCAACTGTCATATCTTCGTGATAAAGATGAAGTAGAGCCTGCTCGTTGGAATCTCCTTGACATTTCAGTGCGAACCTCGAGTCAGCGAGCAATCATCTCACTTGTACGTGAAACTACTCTAGAGTTGACTGCAGCACCAATTATAAAAACACTCAGTGATTGTGTCTACGCTCGCCAGAGAATATTTTACAAAAGCATTCACTCATTGAGAAATGACAGATTTCGACTGTTATTCAACAAGGATAAAAGACAGGCTTGTTTGGGTATTATTTATTTGTAAAACGATCGTTAGATGCAAACTTTACATGAGTAATTACTGTGTTAATATACGAAAGTGCAATAGCGACACCAAAATGCACAACCGCCTGATATTTCATTATTTCCGAGGCAGAAGTTTGATAGTTGATCCAGTAAAACTGGGTAATTGGCTAGGATTGAATGTGCATATTGCGCCTGGACCTTATCAGTTCAGTCTGCACTTACAATTTTACGGTGCGATTGAATTATTACTAGAACAACTATGATGGTCCTTCATTCTTACCGACGTGACAAAAAATAGAAGCAACATAAAAGCTCTGTGATGAAATCGCAAACAGAATCGCTCTGATCGTGAAAAGCATACGCGCGTGTTTGCTGGCATCATTTGTTTTGAATTCATTAAATACACATTGAATAATAAAGACGCCCCCTCCCCCCAAAAATAAATAAAAACAAATTGGATATTAATTATTCCCTTCATATCGTATTGTATCACTAATTAAAGATTTAAATTGACTCACGTCAACGAGCAATCTAAATAACATAACTCTGAATACAAAAAGATAATCAGTATTATATAATAAACAAAGTAGAAATGAAGACTAAAGTTGGTAATTTGAAATGAAAATACACAGGGTAACAATTTGTTGAATGAACAATAGTGTTAGGCGCGGAAGAACGTTTGCACTGTACAAATAGGTAAAAATGCTTGATACATAAACAGGAGTTTAAACTCAAGTTTTAAACCTCAGAAGATTATTACCTGAAACAATCTCTGGGATATCAAGGAAATCTAAATCGGATTGAAACTTCTTATGCCAAACAAAGAAGGACACGTTTTATCTTGGACATCTTATTTTGTGATCTTTTTATGTTTTACCCTGATATTGAAAGAAAAGCTGACATCCGTTAAACGTTCGAATACATGTATAAGCATGACTCAATAAACACTTGAACGTAATGCGCTTCAATTGAAACAAAAATTTAAACAGAAGAAAACCTTACATAATGTAGTCATAACTGATATTATTCAAGGTATACTCACCGTAAATGTTTAAACTGATTGATTAATATGAGTTCCTGACAGATAGTTTCATAGAGTAAAATAGTATTCGTCACAATGACGTCTGTTTCTGTTATGTACTTTTACCTTCTCGAGACTGCCTAGTTACCTTTATCTTGGGTTATTCCAAGAAGGTATCTCTATTTTAAGATCAACCAAGCCTCGATTGCGAAATACCTCTCCCAGGTGAATGATCTAACTTTGTCCATAGTATCATGGTTGTGTTCAGTCAGGTGTTACACAAGTTATAAGCTTCCGCATTCCTTTCAATTGCTTTGTATATACTAATGAAAAGGCCCACAAAAAAATAACCGGAATTTTATGACATAAAGACAGGTAACGTAGGGACAGGTTTTTGTCGTGTAATGTATGGGTCCTAACACCATTATTTGTCAACAGAGTTCTGAATAGATATCTGTATGTTGTAGACCTTGTGTAACATTAATTTTGTGTTGAAAAAACTCGTGACATTACGGATGAATATGCA
Source organism: Unio pictorum (assembly GCA_030141615.1). Lineage (NCBI taxonomy): Eukaryota > Metazoa > Mollusca > Bivalvia > Unionida > Unionidae > Unio > Unio pictorum. The sequence continues at coordinate 12,179,092 of JARLTB010000113.1, forward strand.
TCATTTTCACTAATCTCATTCATTTATTTTATTTAATCATTGGATAATTTTCATTTTGGTTTGTTTGAGAATGCTCGTGTTATTCTTTGTTTGCTTTATTTAGCAATATGACGTGCCCTTGAATTTGCAAAATGCATGGGTCCAACCAGTCTGGTTAAAGAAATGTTGACGTGTCTGTTCATTGTGCATTCTAATTTTGGCATGTCATTTAGGAAGTGCCATAACATTCTAAAACCCTTCAACGTGCTCAGTTCACTAACTTTTATTTCTTTCATTCTGGAATTCTTCAGCTATATAATCAGGTAAAAATAAGCTTTATGTACACAAACCTAAATTATGAGTAGAAAATATATAATCATAGATCAAAGGCGCATATAGAACTAGAGCACACATGTTTAAGAAGATAGCATTTTGATTTTCCGGATTAGACCAAAAAGTTGACGACATACTTCTATACGGTACATAAAAAATGTTTCACAGGGACATCTGTCTGTACTATAAGTACTACTCTCCTTATATCTGTCTAATTGTGTCTGGTAGAACGTGTTACGCAGCCTTCATACATGTTGCTGACGTTTGGCACAATATAGCATTTATTTTTTACAATGTCGACTTTCGGCAGCCTAGACTGTTATTAATGAAGATTGTATACCACACGTATCGATATCCAATGTTTTTCCTAAACTAATAAATGAAAATTTCATTAATGACATATTATCGGTCTACTTGTTGTCGTCATTCGTTCCGTTTTGAACTACTTGTATATTCAACTATAAAGAGTCACTTGAAGAACAGATCCAAACCGAAATAAGTCAAAATTAAATAGTGATGCAAGCTTCAATCAAAATGGTGTTGTTTTCAAAGATAATGCCTGTATTATTTTAAGTGATTGATGAAAAAGTGTTGATAATGTGTTGTCTGTTTGCTTCCTTGTACGTGTAGCCGGATTTGACACCATGCTTACCTTGACAATGTTTTCTTTGTCTAATACGCATTGCGTAATCCCAATTGATATTGCTTTCGGTTTCAAATAAAATGCACTTCATTTAAACTAAAAGTAGCACTCGCAATATCCACTTTGTGCACGTAACTGTAATATCGTGAGCTGCACGTGTGAGACGGCTTGTGATATAACACATTGCGTCAAATCCCGCTTCCATGTCAATGCTGTAACTGACTGCATAACTGTTATCTTTGAGTCAATGCTAGTGACCCGAATGTTTTAAAATTTGCCATTGCGCAAAGACTCTTAAGTTTATTAAATATGTGTAGTGGTCTGTACAATGATGATGATGATGATGATGATGATGATGATGATGATGATGATTACCATTATTATTATTATTATTATTATTATTATTATTGATACTTGTTCAAATCCTTAATGAATAATGATGACACAACATTGTGTCATATTTGCTATCAATTAAATAATAGATTTATGTCGAGAAGGAAACATACCTGTAATTTTTATAAGTAAACGCTTTGACGTTTTAACGTGCTACTGTGTCATTTCACTTGGCACACGCTATATCAGGATCATATAGTTCCGTACATTCTATGCAGTTACATGCTTGGAACGAAACAATAAAATGTTTTTATTAGAAGATTTGAAATTTTAAAAAAATAACCCAAACATTCATTGAGTTTTCAAAATCTAAAAATAAAATGAACTAAGGGGCGAACAACTATTTCTAAGAGTACCTTGTGTTGACGAATATATTTCCCAAAGCAGAGAAGTTAAATGGGTCCCAAAAACATCTTTCCCAAGTGGACAATTTCGCAAAAGTAATTTCTCTACAGCCCAGTTTCTTTGCAGATCGTACATTCAACCCACATGACAGTTTTGTCAGTCCTCTTCTCCAGATTTGGATTTCAGTGCAAATAAAAGGATTCGGGACGGTGAGTGGAGTGAATAATTGACTGACACCGTTTCATTTTGCCAATGTATGCAATGCTTCTGTTGTGCCACTTTGCTGCTCAAAATTAACTAGAAAGAAATGTTTAAATATTTAGTTGATGGTTATATTGTTGTTTTGATTTTATTTCTCAGTGCATGATTTGCTACCATTGCGGTCAGTATAAGTGGTATAAGACGAACCAAGTACACACATTTGTTGCGTCTGACAATGGAACCAACGATGATAAAGGTGAGATGGCAATAATCAGCGAAGGCGAGCATTTTGGACCATTCGTCTATTATATTCAGTAGTTTACTTTCTGCAGATGTAGAACAAATGTTTTTCATGTAATGAAAAATAATCACGGAATATCAAAAGCTCAATAAATCCTGACGCAAATGTATCTCCGTTTTAGAAATTGGTATCATTTACAATATGTATCTTTCTTCTTGCCATTTCAAAACAAAAGCTGATACCTGTTAAGAGTACATGTAAATTAATACTTTAAAAGGAAAGTCAGATGTCAGAATAGGGGTTTATTCTAGCAAGCAGCTTAGTAAAGCACGAGAATTTAAAAAAAAGCAAGACGAAATAAGTTAATGGTATAGTTATAATTGACATCGCTTCATGTATTCTCACTGTATTCTTTTCAACTAATCGATAACAAGGTGCTGGTAGATGGAGTCAAAGAATGTAGCTAAGGAAGACATAGTTGGTGTAGCCCGTTGGCCAAGTTTTTCTACATATATTCTAATTTGGCGGCGCAGTTACCTTTTTCATGTGATATCCATGTAAGCATTTTGAAATGCTACATTTATTACTTTCACTTTTAAATAAAATATACCTTTTTAAACTGAAACTAGCTCGAGTAATGTCTCAATTAGCGAATTCTTATTTCCTCTATGACACTGTTCATAATGTCATTTCAAATATATCGATTTTGTACATTTACTGAATTTTCCCTCTCAAAAATTATACAAATACAGAATACAGAGCCTGGTTTATGATGAGATTCTACTTACAAGAAAACATTTCGACCATCGTCATAAACCACTTATGACACTTACTATGATACACGCAAAACGATCCAATATCAAGACTTTTTTTTATTGTCAAGCTTGTAATTGTGTCTTCCATAAATCAAGACTGCTAAGACAGGTTACAGAATAGTTTCTCATATCAACTTAATTTCTCATTCATTCGCGCTATTAAATGTATATGCACCTATCTCACCACTTGCCCCACAGCAAACTTTTTGTACCGGCCCCCACCCTCCTTTACTCATACTTATTTTTAATTCAATAACATCTAGCAATGCTTGTCTTTATTCTTATAATTAAATAGTAATTGACACTCTCACCATACGGTAGCGGACTCGTGCACAATACAAAATTAACTTTCGGATCTAACAGCAGTATGTCTGAAATCAACACTGGTGAAACCCATTGATATTTATATTAGAATAAATATTTTTGACTTCGCCCCAGAGACAATATTTACATATTTAATTATCACTTTAACAATATCAACCAAGGTCTTGATATCACTGAATTTGATATTCACATATTTTTGTTGTTGCATCATTACCATCATCGATGTGTTCTTGCGGTTTCTATTACTGATATGTCCGCACTCGTTGCGTCACGTCTTTTTAATGTTTAATAGGGTAGTTATGTCATGTGCAAATCTGCGTCTGTTTTACCATTTTTAGTGATTTCAGGCATGTGTTTTTTCAGCAGCTACTGCAATAATAACATAACATCTTCAATGTCCACATTAAGTGTATATAATTTACCAGTTCGATCTTGAAAAATCACAATCTCACCAGAGTCATATACATCATGGGACAGTAGAGAGTTGAAAACATCAGATTTCCTGATGGAATTTGTTAGATTATGATTATTAACGTAGCTTTAACAATTTTTCAGCCATATCGCTACGATGTCCGCAGTGAGGCAGTTTCAACATCGACAACAACCCAACTGGTAAATTCAGTTAAATCCACTTTCACGGCACACTTACTAAAATCCAATTCAGCAACGCGTCAAGTTGTGTAACATCAATAAATATTCAGACATTTCGCATAATGTCCAGCATGCTATATTGAAAAACCAGTTGGTGCTGGCAGGGTTGGTAAATGATCCAGTGCATGCAACGTTTTAACAAGATGAACATATATGAGGATGCATAACCTAGTTTGTATCTGTATAGTTAAATAAAGTAGCAGTAGACAACTTCATCTTCTATGGGTGATAGTACCCTTAGTTAGATAATTAACAATTTCAAGTGTTGGTACAAGTCCATATCAGTCAAAATATAATAAATGATAAGGAGTCACCAACAAACCAAACCAATGAGTACCAGATCTTTTTGTCAAATCAAGGTCAATAATGCTGGTTTCATGTGTGTATGGAAGTGTCCAAGTTCATTTCAGATAAAGTGACTTTGGAAATGATTGATTTAACCATTGTGAGTAAAGAAAGATTAAATAATGTACATGATATTTTGTGCAATTAAGGACCTCTTCTTGATAATATATGGGGACTTATTCCCAGTAACTAAAAGCCTCCATATTCTTTTTTCAAAGTAATTCCTGATGCTGTTCTAACAACCCCGAATTCCTCCACTTGTGCAACAGATGGAGCTACTGCTGCTGCTAACAAAGCCATAATTGATGAAAAGAATGGAATTGCTAAACTGGTTCTTGCAATTTTGTATCACCTTTTATTTGGATAATTTTAATGTCACCGAGGTTTATTTTGTTTGGCCTCATTAAGTTGAATAAGTTGTGTTTGTGTCAAACACAATAGGACAAATCCAGTTAATTTTGTCCCTGAAAGTTTCAATGTGACCCCACAATCAGTTTTTACTGTGTTCTATTTTATTTTTGCAATGTGGTTTTCACAAATGCAGACTTCACTCCATCATAGAACATTATTATTTTAAAATTAAATGGGTTCAATTTGAGAAAATTCTACAGCATACAAAGGATCCTAATTCAGCCACCAGTGCCCTCTAACAATAGGGTTTTATCAGAAGGAAACACAGCAGTGACTCTTAAACTGATTATAATCAGGAAATTGGCACCAGATTATAACAGGCCTACCCAGACATGCATGACACTACATGTCAACAAAGGATTGTTGTAACAAAAAGTAATTAATTGGATATAATGTCAGGTGTAGTATGATATCTAATGGTAACAATGTAAATCAGTTGTCATCTTGAATGTCATCCTGCCAACATAAACCTGATCTTATTGGAATAGTGACATTTTGGCAGTAAAATACATTTCTTTCAACCTTAGGCATTTCAGTCCCAAATAAGCAAGATGTTTTGACTTTGAAAACCTTGGCCTTAAGATTGTATGGCTCCAAGTTTGAGAAATAAAAGCAAAACATTTCAACCTTTTTCTATTATTGTGATAAAATAAATGCAATATAATAAATTTTGTTTCGTCTTCAATTTTAGGTACTGATTCTTTTTCTGTTGCATGAGGTGAAGCTGCATAACCTCATCTTGCAACTAGTCTCAGAATAATCCATTGTTATATGCATCATGGGACAGTAGAGAGTTAAAAACATCAGATTTCCTGACGGATTTTGTTTGATTATGATTTTTAACATAGCTTTAACAATTTTTCAGCCATATCGCTACGATGTCTGCAGTGAGGCAGTTTATAGTGATGTCTAGCACTGGGGCATCATTCCGCAGGCATGTATCATGATGTCCCACCCAGTCACATTATCCTGACACCAGGCCGACCAGTCCTAACACTAACCTCTTAATGCCGAGTGACAAGCGGGGAGACGTTAGTACCATTTCTGAAAGTCTTTGGTATAACTTGGCCGGGGATAGAGTCCACGACCTCCCGCTTCCTCAGTGGACACTCTAACCACTAGGCCATCGGAGCGGTTAATTTCCTGATGGAACGTGCACAAATTTACAATGGAAACATCACCACCTGAAAGGTACAGTTGATATATAACTGAGATTATATTTCTGATGTGTGTGGTGAAGTGGCTTATGTATACAAATGTTTGCAAGCTAAATGTACTATGGACAGGAGTTTAAAATTTCTATCAAAACTTATTTTCAGATTATTGTTTGCCTATATTTTGAAGCTATAAAAGCAAAGTATTTAGAGTTTTCATATAGGTAAGTACAGTTCTCCATATAGTGGAATGCACCGTGATAATATAGACAATATTAAATTAGAAAACATATTTGGTATATATTTCTTAACCCATGTTCTTCATCTCTTCATAATATTTATAATAAGAAAACATGCTCTCTTTAAGACCATGTGAAATTGTGTTGTTTGTGAGAGCCTTATTTTATGAAGTTTGTAACAAGGTAATGGATTATATAGGTATTGCTGTATCTTAACGAAATTGAATATCTGTATAAAAGATAGAGAAGAGAGAATATAATAAACAGCAGAACCTAATTTATTCTTTATTTTTTAATAACTTAATAAATACCAACATCACATTTCTACAATCTTTTCATCTCAGCCAGTATTAGTTGAACCCATAATGTGTTACTAGTGGAAGAACCCTGACAAAAAGTAGTAAGAGTATGATAGACTAATACTATTACAATTAAGATTTACTAGGTACTAGTCTATTACAATTAAGATTTACTAGGTACTAGTCTATTACAATTAAGATTTACTAGGTACTAGTCTATTACAATTAAGATTTACTAGGTACTAGTCTATTACAATTAAGATTTACTAGGTACGTCTATTACAATTATGATTTACTAGGTACTAGTCTATTACAATTATGATTTACTAGGTACTAGTCTACTACAATTAAGATTTACTAGGTACTAGTCTATTACAATTAAGATTTACTAGGTACTAGTCTATTACAATTAAGATTTACTAGGTACTAGTCTATTACGATTATGATTTACTAGGTACTAGTCTATTACAATTAAGATTTACTAGGTACTAGTCTATTACAATTAAGATTTACTAGGTACTAGTCTATTACAATTATGATTTACTAGGTACTAGTCTATTACAATTATGATTTACTAGGTACTTGTCTATTACAATTATGATTTACTAGGTACTAGTCTATTACAATTATGATTTACTAGGTACTAGTCTATTACAATTATGATTTACTAGGTACTAGTCTATTACAATTATGATTTACTAGGTACTAGTCTATTACAATTAAGATTTACTAGGTACTAGTCTATTACAATTATGATTTACTAGGTACTAGTCTATTACAATTATGAAAACTATTTGTCCAAATGGAAAATTACTAGCCTAGGCTAGGGCTAGCTGACTACTGTTAATTTCATGTCCTGCTACAGAAATTTTACATTTTGTTCTTAATTATTTTTCCATTTTTGTTATAAACATGATATCAAACTCCTTCAGTAATGCCATGACAGTATGTTCTATGATCCATGGCAAATTTCCTTTTCAAATGCAGACATTAGGATTTCAATTGTTCACATTTCAAAGCTATTTCATTGCATGTACTTTCACAAATCCCCAAGAAAGAAGTTAGTCATACTCATGACAATTACCTTGGCCAATAAAGCAATGGTTTATCGGTATCAACAATGCAGGTCTCTGAATCATAAAGCATGGGATAATAAAGAGAACATTTCCCTGACAACCCAAAACTAATGTCAAAGGAGACCAGAAATAAAAGATTTCATCCAAATAAAACCTGTTGCATCCAAATCTTGACTACTTCTAGTTGTAGTAGCATGCCAACACATATGCCATTTATTTTAAATAATTTTTAACTATGTATTAAATAAATTCTTTATTCTGTGAATTAATACATGCACAAAACATTATCTGGTCTAAATGGTGGTCAGATTATAATTATTTCACTTTATTGATAAACATAACAAATCTAGAATAGATATCACACAAGGGTTTGTTGAAAATCATAATAAAATCCAACACAAGACACATGGTACAAATGTAACATCAACAAAACAAACATATAAAAGACCATAAAATATAAAGTCAAATAAAAATAAAATTATGATCATATGAAAGTATTATTAAATATTGAATAACAGAATTAAATAAAATTAATTACATCATCTATTTCTTTTCTTTTAATTAAATGCTTTATTTATTTTAAATAAACAAAAACTACAACCACCCAAATAGTCAGGAAAATGGAAGGTATTTGCTGTGAAACAAATGTCACGGGGTGTGAATACTATTGGTTTGTTGTTGAATAAGGCTAATATGTTGTATTCATTATAGCTATAATAGTGTTATGAGCTGTATATATTCTACTTGATCTTCCTCCCCCTCCTCCATACTCACACTTAAAACCCTACTAAATGGACAGCCCCAAACATAATGAATGCTTCATGAAGGTAGGATGTCAAAAATGGTTTGTTTTGGGAAATGAAATCCATAGACTTTCTGATATGGTGTGTATCACCATCACTTTGCTACAACGACTGGTCCAAATCTGCTAAAAATGGCATAGAGTCACCAGAGTGCAGGGGTGATGGTATATCACTGACAATTGATAAATGGCCTGTTGAAGCAGGAACTGTTTCTCTTTCTTTCATGTCTGCCTGCAAAAGTAGGCCTATATGACATGCTGTTGCTGAAAACTACCCCTGTGAATTCTCTGCAAAAATTGCCCCTTTGTTTGTGTGGTCTCTAACAGGACCATGCTAAAATATATTGTGCTGAAAGTTACAGGGAAGCCCTTGTGCCTCTTGCTTTCTCACCTCCTATTGTTTGATGCACTAACTGAAGTGATGAACAAAAAAGGGAGATAATTTGTAGGAAAAACTGCAAAGATCATCTGCAGACCTTTTGCCTAGATGAAAATATATTTAGATGTGCAACACAGAGGGCAAGTCAACACAATATTCCTAAATCCAAAGTGGCATTTAAGACTTGTTGCATTTTAGTGACATCCAGAAAGTGTTCATGTGGAGAATGCTATCTCTGCACATGACCTTTTTCCAGTGAGGTGAGAAAGTCTCATGCAACTCTCACTGCATCAAGAAGCTCCTGTGTTACAGAGATCGCAATCTTTAAGCATCATGGCAAGATTATGAATAATCAAATATCATCATGATCTATATATACCAAGGCATTTAATAAGTAGACAGAATGGATTAAAGGTCGAGTATGAAATCCTATACATTTTCCCTATTGGCGCTGTGAGCTAAATCCATCCATTCAATTGGTGGATATGCACATTCCAGCATTTCCATTTTATCACTTTCAACAGTGAGAAATGATGATGAAGTATCATTGGCAAGCTTCATCTTGCCCAATATTTTAAATATGCCATCAGTAGTTATAGCTTTATGAAATTCTTGAGCAGCATGGCTGGTTTAGTTGTCAGATGGCTTCATAAGTAATGCTGATTTGCCATGAATTTCACAGGATTGATTGGTTCAGTCGATCAGTTGTCCAGCCCCTAAAAGAAATAATAGACTCATAACAACTGTAAACATACATAGCTCATACACACTGCTGAACAATTGGCTTAGAGTCGGAAAGGTGTGCAAAAATGGTATATGCCTAGTATCAGACCAATGTAATCATACACAGATTTTTCAGCTGTACTGGTTGGTCAGCAGTCAGAACAGTATGCCAAAAATGGTATATGCCTTGCAGGTGAGCCAGTGGGTGAGATATGGTTGGTAAAGCAGGCAGGATATGCAGTCTGGATGGATGGCTAAATTGGTTGAAACGAACAGACTCATCACCACTGTAATCATACATAGCATGTTTATAATGCTCAACTGGTTTCTCTTCAGCTGGATAAGCATACGAAGACGATGCATGTTTTGCAGTCCCACTGGCTGCTGCAGTATCAGTAAGGACCACCTGTCAGTATTTTAATAGTACAAACCATCCATCCATATTGTATTGGTATCGACTGTATCCAACTGTATTGGTGGAATTGCAAATCTTCATGTCTGGGTTGTTTACTTTATTTTTTTTTATGCACAGAAAGGGTTGACAACAGCAAGCTCTCATGATCACTAAACAATTTACTGCTATACTGTTGCAAGTAGCATGTGGGTATAGTTGTTTATGTGCTAGACATACTAAGACTGGCCTAGATTTTGGTCAACTGGAGAAAGCTATCATCTGGCTGATGCTATCCAGGGAAAGAGGCTATTCATAATGATGTGAACAGATTAAAAAGTTAAGAAAATATTTTTGTGAGATACCCTATCTTTAATTAACTTGACAGCTACATGTATATGATTTTCAAAAGGCAGCAAATTTAATTTGCGTTTAAGCCACCCCTGTTATAAATTGTTAAGCATTAACATTTTTCCTGTAAAAAAGAAAACTTTTACTGCACAATAAATGTGTATCAATCACTTTGGAAAAGTCAACAATACATCAGAGTCCAGTGCTTTTATTCAAGTTTGGTGCTAACTTCCTTTGAGGACAGGTTCTTTGTTTATATTTAATATTGTAATTGGCTTTCTTTGATGAAGGTACATGTGTTATTGACATCACTGCTAAAGGACAGCTTTGGAGGACTAACAGATGCTGGTTTCTTATTGCAGTGGCAACATCAACACTGACATGACTGAGACTGACTCTTTTATCTGCTTATTATTTATACAGAATGATCAGTGCTTCAAAGATAATTAGTTTTCTGTTAAGTTTTATCAAAACGATTTTTTTCTGGGTATTTTTAAAAGAAAGGAATTAGCCATTAATTGGTCGATTGTGGCAGTTACTGTTCCAGTTTTCAAAGGGGTTGGTCAATTGTACATAGTCCTGGTAGTATGACTACTGGAGTTTAAAACACTAAGTACTCAAGGCAGATGTCAGCCTAAGCAGTTTATAACAATGCACTGTTAAGATGGTGTGTCAATATGAACAAAGATTTTATGTAACAATAAATAGATTCCAGTGCAGTTTATCAACTCTGGCTTCCTTTCATGGTGCCTCTTAATTTCTTCACTCGAAGGCCAAGATACATGTTAAAAAGCCTTCATTGTCGATAAAAAAAATACTCACCAGATGGTATATCCTTCCACCAACAATGATATTTTTTAAACAATTTGTGACATTGGTGAAACCCAGAACAATTACCGATGAAAATATTTATGTTATTGTTTCTTTGTTGGTACTTTTAAGCCACAACTGTATTGTAACAGAATCAATCTCTTCCACAAAATGATAAATGCTTGACATGTTATTCTTCATACTTTTATAACAGAAATGTTTTTTGTGTACGAGAAAAACACACTGTATGTTGTCTGTACAATTAAAACATGACTTACTGTAATTACAGTTTTATAAGTCGATGTGGAGTACAAGATGAATTAACTTTTTTGGGTACATTTTCAATTTTTCATTACATAAGTGTCAGATCTCAGTCTTCTTCTAGCAAGAAAAGATCAAAACCTCAGCTTTTTTACTGTTCCATACAGCATTGTGAATTTTATTCTATCTGTAACTCAGTAGATTTTCACTTCAGCATCATTAAATACAAAAAAGTACCTAATTTGTTTCCCACAAAACATTTTAAATAAATTTAGTACTTTTTGCTACCTTTAATGACAATGGCCTAAAAATATACTGACCTACAAATACGATAACATTTGTAATGCTGTGTGGAATGAAGCTATAGTAACTTCCAGTTTCATGAATATTAATAGTTCCACAGTGAGCTGTTTCAGATTATCTGCAATAAGGAAACTACATCATTAATTCTAAAATATTTTCCTCCACAGCTGTTTTGAAGAGAGAAGGATTTGTTTTGCATTTTTCTTCTTGCACCTCGTAATCAAAATAAAATATGAATGAATATGAGAACAATAGTGAGAGAAAAAGATTTCAACCCTTCTTTATTCTATTTTGTACCTTACTGCCCTTATTTATTCGAAGTTTTTGTGAAAGAGAAAACAGTAATAAATTAAATAGTACATGGAAACTACTAAAATACATACTTCACTCCATCAGATTCAAAGTTTAAATATTCACAACATTTATATCCATATCGATTCCATTTAGGTTACATCTTTCAAAGGAACAGTTAGCATTCTGTGGAATGTTCTTTGCATGAATAACGACCTCTCCATTCCCAAAAATATTAGATAATTCTTTATGAATAAGTACACATACACGTCCTGAAATGAGGCAATGTTTGGTTTTTATCTCTGCTAGTTGTTCTGATGGTTTTGTTGGCTAGTACAAAATGTTTCAATGATTTAGAAACTTACAGAAATAAGCATTTGCCATTGCTTTTTCATCACGTTACAATAGTCACAATAACATTGGGTAGCCTCATTACCATGTTGGTAACCTCACTAATTTGATCTGGAGTTTTGAATCTTAATCTGAGACAGGTGTGAGCATGATGACCTAACCACTGCTGCAGCATATTAATCAGATCAGGTAAATGACAGCATCAAGCTATGTGGTTCTTGGGATAATGGATACTGTAACTAAAACTAAAAGGATTTGTTTACATGAGAAAGATCACAACTATCAGACAACTAAACAATACAGAGTACAATCATCCTGAAACATCTCCCTCTCTTTCATATTATGATCTATTTTAAATCTTCACAAGGTGCACAAAGATAAATGCAGTGGAATATCTGTCATTGTCATGGTTATGCATTTCTAACTTGTCTATTCTAATGCACATATTATGTAATCAAATTTAAAGAATGTATATTACTACTGCATGCTTCTTTAAAGCAATTATATCTGATGTACATGACTTTAGTACTGATGATCATGTTAGATATTTGAAAATACTTCTTGGCAGTTCCAATATTATCTACCCAAAGATGATAAATATTTTCACCTATTATTTTTCATACTTTTAGAGACAAATTGTTTTGTTTTTACATGCTTAAAACTACATGACACAGTAATGTGATCTGAATGGCTTAATCCACATAAAAGTCAATTCAGAGTACAAGATGAACCCTGATTTATGGAGTGGAAAGGTACCAACTTGTAGCCAGCAACTATGGTAATGTACTGTACTACAGAAAAGAAATGTGGATGATCAAGTTTACGTTGCACATTGATAGAATGTAACTTGACTGTCTGAAGAACATCTTAACATATAGTAGTGAAATGAAAATCGGGCACACATGGTGATCACCTAATGGGTAGCAAAAGGGAGATAACTTGTAAGAATTGCTTCCCCTTGTCCATATAATAAATATATATTGTTTAGCTTTCCTGGATGACTAGATTCATAATGTAACATGATCAGGTAATGATGTTGATGGGAAAAAAAGTGGATTATTCAATCAGAAGGAACTTCTTAAGTTTTGATGGAACTGCTAGCTGTAAAATAAATGGTGCAATAGATTTCTCTTGAGACAGGTGCTTCAGATGTGTCCTGATTTTTGTTCGACAGGTCTGCTGTAGTGATGGTGGATTAGTAACATACTCATTTAGCATTTGCCGCAGTTCTGGATTTCGCATCACTTTGATGTTACGAGGATAGTGAGCAAGGTCACGTTGTGTTAGTTTGACTCCTGCTTCCAACAGAAGTTTTAAGGTCTTTTCACGGCAGTTGAATATTGACCAATACAATGCTGTTGTGTTTCTGGGAAAATAATAAATAATAGATTGAATTCAATATTAAGTAAATAAATTAGACAATTAAAAATATCAAAATTAATTTTCTGAAGATACAAATCTGTAAATGTTCTGAAAATACTTAGGATTCAAGCTTCACCTGACAAAACAGCCCTCTTCTGTTTCAAGCCAATATGAAAGATAAAAAATCTAACAATATTTCTTTGTTGGAACTAGTGTCGTTATGCTCCAATGTCGAGCTTTTGTGGTAGGCTATGAAACTGAATGGATATAAATCTCTACATAAATAATAGTGAAACAAATTTTGAAAGTAGTATTACATATATAGCTGTCATGCACTTTTCACTTCGGACCAAAACTATCATGAAAGATAAATCATAATGGTTATTATTAAAAGTACATATAATTATTACATAAATTCATTACAGGTTAATTATATAAAAAAAATAGATTCAGTTTTGATTTAATTAACAAAATTATTGTTTGAATCTTAAATGTTGCAATTTTATGAAAACAAGTATCTATGCTTTTCTTTATGAACCAGACACTTTAACATTATATATAAATATCTTAAACAAATTTCTGTAAACATTGATACCTGGAATCAGGAATATCTGGATCTGCTCCATGACTGATCAGGACCTGGGCATTATTTTCGCATCCAAAGTACACACTAGCTGAAAGTGCCGTCTCTCCAAATCGTGCATCCTGCATGTTTAAGCAAGCACCATGAGAGACTAGCTTTTGGCAGGCACTTGAGTTGTTATTTCTGGCAGCAAGGATAAGTGGCGTGTTTCCATCATCATTAATATGATCAATATTTAAACCAAAACTTAAAACAAAATCCAGTACTTCTTCTGAACTTATTGCCATAACAGCAGCATGAATCAAATTTCCCTGACTACACTCAATGTACGGATCACCTCCCTTCTCATAAATATATTTAATGATATCCATTCTTCCACTCATCACAGCCATGAAGAGTGGGGTGGAACTATCTGCAGCTTTCAAGTTTATAAATGCTGATTTTCCCCGAATATTTCTTCTGTTCTCATGTACATCTAAATTACTAAATTCCCTACATTCACTAAATTTAGGTACAGTCTCTTCAGTTGTATTTAAAGCTTCCCCATTAACTTGATCTAATTCATAATCAAGAATCCATTCAATAATTTCCTTATGATAATCAAATCCAAGAAAAGCAGAGATATGCAAAGGGGGATAACTCTTTTGGAAAAGGTTTATCTTGCTTTCCTTAACTCGGCTGCAACCAGCACTAAGCAACATTTTGGCAATTTCTCCATCACTGTTGTTCCCTGCATGGAGGGCGAGACCAAGAGGTGTTTCTCCAAGACCATTTACTTTCTCTAAATTGGCACCATGTTGAATTAGGAGTGCAACCATTTCTTTTCTACCATGTATCACTGCTAGATGTACTGGAGACTGTTGGTTGCTCCCATAACTGTGGTTAACATCTAAAAGCAAAAATGTCATAGGCAGATGAAAACATTTCCAATACTGGATACAATAGCAGATCTCCAAAACCAAGAATAAAATGATTAGATCTGCAGCATAAAGTTCTGTATCAGCAAGGAATGTAGCCAACTGATCTGGACACCTTCAAAATAATAATGCCCTCACTAGAAAATGACATTAACACTTTCAAATTTAACATATATGACATGTTTTATTTTAAAATGTTTAGCAGAGCAACTTAAATTAGAGAATAATTCCCTTTCAACCACATGAATGAAATTGTTTCCAACAGTAATTTAACATCTTTCCATGTGACTTGTTTTGCATACAGTCTGTTAGTCAACTTAGTGACGCATATATATATATATATATATATATATATATATATATATATATATATATATACACATACATACACACACATATATATACATATATACACACAAATATGCACATAACTGTCAGAATGTATCGATAGTCAAACTTTATGGTTAGTGGTTTGATTGTTTGTTTGATTGGGATTTTTAATGTAGCTTTTAAAAAATTCAGTCATATTGCTACAATGTCTGCAATGAGGCAGTTTAAAGTGATGTCTAGCACTGGGGCATCATGCCTCAGACATGTAGCATGATGTCCCACCCAGTCACATTATCCTGATACCTGGCCGGCCAGTCCTAACACTGACCTCTTAATGCTGAGTTGCTGAGCATCAAGCGAGGCAGCTGATAGTACCATTTTTGTATGTCTTTGGTATGACTCTGCTGGGGATCAAACCCACGACCTCCCACTTCCGTGGCAGACACTCTAACCATTATAACACTGGAGCGGTTGGTCAGTGGTTTAAAATGTCATGTACAGATGTGCTTTAATAAGCACATGATTTGTTATGCATGGCTGCATTAGCCATTTGATGTTGATCAGTTTGACAAAAACAATGAAAGGGATTGTCTTAGGTGTTTAATTTGCACTGATACTGACTGTAGTATTGTTTTAGCCCTTAAAACATCCTACATTTGTTGTTGGTACATCCTTGTTCATCTTTTGTATTCTTTTGATTGATTGCTGGTGGCTGAGCCACAAAATTAAATACTAATACAGATGTAAACTTAGCAGATTCACAAATTTAAGTACTCATGAACATGTATTTTTATCTTACAAAGGTGATGAAATAAATAAAAATAAATATAAAGCAAACCATAGTATCTAGACTTCAAGGTTGTTTTCCAATTCCAGTCATGTTTAAGATTCCAAGAAAAAAAGCAAACAATTTGATAGCCCTGACTGAATTGGTATTGTCTTGACAGAAATGGTAATTCCATGAAAAGTCATTCCTTACCATATCCTTGATTGATGTCTTCCCCATGTTCCAAAAGAACTGAGGCCAGGTACAGGTTGTTACTTTCCACAGCCTGAATCAATGGTGGCTGGGCAAGATGCACATTATTTCCGGTATGAATGCTCAAAACTTGTTGAATATTAGCACCATTTTGCAGCAGCAATTTTGACACCTCCACTGATTTGTTCATAGACAGCTGCAATGGTGTCATGTTCTGACAGCATGGTTCATTCACCCTTGCTCCGTATGACAAAAACTGCTTAATAACTGTCACTTCATTCAAAATTATTGCAAGTGCAAAAGCATTCATCTCTGCTTGGCCATCTTGTAAATTTGGATTAGCACCATTTTCTAGAAGAAGATTTGTGAGTAGTTCATCATGGGTACTCACAGCAGCCATTAATGGTGTTTCTAATCTGGTTACGGTGTTTGGTGTAATTCCTGCAGCAAACAGAATTTTGAGAATTTCTATAACTAATTCACGGACTTGTCCATTTTGAACCTCCTCACTTGTATAAGTTGTTGCCAGTGCTATGCCAAGGGACTGAGACATACCCGACAAGTACTGACAGTAATACTTGATAGTTTTATACACTGCCAAATTATCTGGATCTTGTATTTTACTGCATTTTTTCAGGAAACATAAAGCTTCTGACAGTTTCCCCATGTGGATTAAAGTGCAAAGGTCACAGAGTTGACCAAAATTCTGAGTTATCCTCATCTCCATTATAGATACTTGTAGTATATTATTCATAAAGAACATAAACTTTCCTTTCTTCAAATTGCATGTGCTTTTGCCAAGTTTCCTCTTACAATCTGAAAAATATAACTATCTTCACAGGTACATAGCTCCATTTCAAAGTACTCAGTGACTTCTATGTGGCTATCCTCCTAATCTAAATCATTTTCTAACTCAAGGCTCATCAATGCAATTCAGGCTGAATACCATTTCAATCTCATATCCACGTTTTGTTGATTTCAGAGCATTATCTGAAATAAAATGATCAAAGAATTAAATTTGAAGATGCATCTGTGCTACATAATAATATCAAGTATTCACAGGGAATACTCTCTTTGACAGTAAATGTATATTAGAATTGAGTTACTGCATATATTATAATTATATTAGGTAACTGGGAATATATTACTTTGCAACAAACTTTAACTGGAATCATTATACTTTCGATATTATGATTATAACCTGCATATATTTGATTGAACAGTTGAAAGACATGTCTTTTATAAATAATAAAACATACAAATATCATTGTTTGTTCATAAATATTACAAATGCTTTTTAAACAAGATGACCTAATAATGTTACTTTTTATTAGGATACATAAAAAATCAATTGCTGTCATAAAAGTTACATCTCATAAGATTTGTAAAAAATAATAGCAAAAAACATTTTTAAATGTGACATGACAACAACCCTTTTCCCTATTTATTCAAGGACCCTAAGACATAAAACTATCATCATGGAACCTGTACAAAAATGTGAATAATTTTTACATTGTTTGGTAAGGTAAATGTTCACAGTGCATACATACATAAATGTCTAATGAATCTAACAATAAATAATAGAGATAACCACAATTCAAAGTCTTGATGTATTTGATGAGTATAAAATTGTTAATGCCAATTTTAATGCAGCAACTTGAGCTGGTTTTATATTGTAGATATTCATTTCTATTGCGATTACTATTAAATTTTATTTTGGAGTATATTTGGGATCCACATACATTTATATGTGGGGCATGCTTGGAGATAAACTGTCACTTCCTCTTGTCTTGATACTGTACTGTTATTGTTGGAACAATAATCAGAATATATGGTGTATCTTAATTTCCTGTATTTCTATAGCTTTTGACCATAACTCACATTTCAATGGAAAGCTCAGGTTTTCATACAATCTTTCAGCATTCTGACTGTGATTTCCTTATTATATCAACAGAGTTTTCTCCATACCAACATAGTGCTCTCCCTTTATTCTCTAATTTTAGGGATGCATAAACTAAAACTACTTTCCATTCTGTTTTTAAGTTTAAGTTAAGTTAACATTTAAGTTGTGACGATGGAACAAAACTTGGCACACTAATAGATGATACAATGGAGTTCATTACATGTTTTAAGATCCAGATCACAGTGAAATATTTGCCATTTTTCAATGAACAGTTCCAAACTAGATAAGAACTTAAGAGATATTTGAGATTATTGGCTACAATTATATATATATATATATATATATATATATATATATATATATATATATATATATATATATATATATATATATATATATATATATATATATATATGTCAGGATTTTAAGTTTTATATCACACTCATTTCCATTCTATCATTTTTGTGCCATTTCAGCTTTAGGAAACAAACCTGATATGCCTGTATATAATTATTTTAAAGTGCCACATGTATTACAAAGTTGTTCAAGGTGAATATTTTACATTTTTCACTTTGCTTTCCTGTCACATACAACACTGGGGGTCCCATCTTCATGGTCAAGGGTGAAGGTATTTTACCAATACAATCCTTTCCAGTCTATACCATCACAGCCACTTTAGCCTAAGTGGTAGACATGGTATATTTGTGGTGTTCTTTATTTGGAATATAACTGGAAGACCAAAGTCTGCATATGGCAGAATTTTATGTTTCAGCAACATTGTTATTTTTTGCTCTGTTTAAGGTGTAGGAATGAAATCTGGTCACTAAGAGATATCTTGCATTCCACATCTGGCATCCAATCTTTAAGGTCACAGTTATACAGTTCATAATTATTTTTTTTCCTGTTTATTTTTTATCAGCTAATGAAGTATAGAATACAAGATGGCATCTCACATAAAACAGTTAAGGTTTTATCTTGAAGGTTAAGATCACTGATAAAAATCATCCCTGCTTCTTCCGTTACTTTAATATGCTTCAAGGCAAACACATACGCTCTTTTACTTTTCACTAGTAATGCTTCAGCAGTCATATTGGTCTTAGCCAGATCACATCAATGCATAATTTTGTGACATCACCACATTAGGTGGAAGCCGAAAGTTCACTAAATTCACTTTTTCTTCTGCCATTAATAGCTGTACTGGTTAACTATATTGCAGTAAGCCATGCTGGATGGACAGCCTGTAGATTTGGCATTTCTGGTGGCTCTCAGCTTTATCAATTCAATAATGCAGTAGGTCAAACTGCAATTCTAAGCCCCTAACTATCCAGAGTATCTAACATTTCCAAGCAATATAGAACTGTTTCTAAATGCAAGCAGCCATCTAGCACTGCATTGCAGTTTCTAATACTGCTATCCACTGATGGTAGGTAATTTAAAAATAATACAAAAGACAGACCTATTTGCTAGTATATTATTTCTGCAACATGATGTGTGCTGCTAGTTAACATTGGAAATGCGATGTCATGTATGCATGCTTTTAAAAGCTCATGAAACAGTATTGCAGTTAGTTCAAACATCTGAGCCCAGTGGTCTCCATTTAACCATGCATAATATTCTAGCCCATTCCCCTCCCTCCAAATCAATACAACTCTGTATTGCTTATTTTTTTTATTTGCTCCAACTTTTAAAATAAAAAAAGACAGGATACATATATTCCCCTTACTTCTCCCACCCAATTTTAGATGACAATTATTTTGGGGTGGTACATTGGGATTGCAGGAATTAGATGAAACTTGGACTAACATATATTATATTATTATACCCAAAGGGATTCTAAGTACATATGACCAAAGGGATGTTATAGTGTGGGAAACAGTAAAATCGATACAAACACCAATATCAGGTTTTTAACTAGTAATATATTGGGTATGTTTTAATCCCCACCTTACCCTGAAGATTGACAGACCACACATAACAGGCGAGATTATAATCAATGTCCTTTTGATTGTTCCAAAACTAAAAATAACTTACTACACCAACAGATAATCTAATCTTAATACAACCAATAGGAAGGCAGCCTCTAATCCGGTATGTTGTACTTCCATAGTATGCAGGCACTATCAGGGCCATGTTCAAGCAGTAGCATGGGAAAAAGAAGTCCTACAATGCAAGACCTCAACCATGAGGCTGATATTTATGTTTTGGTCATCCAAAACATAAATATCATGGTTGAGGTTTTGCAGAACTAGGGAAAATGGTCTTCCATTTGTTACATATGTTATAATAAGTCAAAATTTGTGTAGACATACAAATTGATATCTCTTAGCTAAAGATATTATGCTACACACACTGATTTATCAGTGTCCTTCCTTGTATTACTTTAAATATAGAACGTAAAAAAAATAGTTTTAAATTGTTGTCAATGATTTGGGCTACAGTGGCAATTAGTTGTTGGTCTCCGCCGCTAGTAAAATAAAAATAAAATTAAAAAAGGTGGAGAACAATTTGCTGATCTAGTCCTCGACCGAGATATAACGTTATGACACTCGAACATAAATATAAGGGTCAGCGGCTTACATTGTAGGTAGCACAATCCACTTCAAAGGATCAGACATCAGTATACAGTAGAGCTGTCACATTTCTCGTGAAAGCACTCAAAAAGATAATGATATTAACGTCATATTTGACATTGTGTAGAGTGCGTGTGCTCAATTTCCAGTTTGTGTGCCATTTTTCGGGCCTCAATCGCGAGATTGAAGGTTGGCTTTAAAACGAGGAACGGTACAAAGAACTTCCAAAACAATCTGACTGCTACTCCAAAAGTTGTTCCAAATATCAATATGATTTGGAATTAATTTATGAACCAGTCTATCTGGCGCCTTGTTTTGATCTGTCTGTACCTGTCAATCAGTTTGCGATACTTAATATACCAATTGAAGATTAACAAAAATGAGTTTAGCACTGAGGTATGTGTAAATCAAAATATGATTGCAATCTGTAAAAATTGCATTCGTACATTATTTATGTTACCACACGGCAATACGTAACATGTCAGCGTTAAGTGTATTACATGTTTTCGCGATTGTACCATATCTTTCGATGTTGAAAACGAAAATCATAAAAAATGATCAGTTGTACAAAACACATTCATTTCATTCATTGACTTATAATTTTTAACTCCTCTGTAACCGAGCGGTCAGTATCAGTGTTACTTGTAAACCGAACGTAATGTATGACTCCTCTCTTTGAGTCGATAGCATAGTCCTACAACTTAAGCCTTCGAAGTGTGACCACCTTGATACTTATGTTTTCTTACTACCGAAATACGGCGCTGTGTAGCGTATTTTGATACCGATTGACATTGTAACTAAAGTCACATTTTCCGGAATATCTCATGCACTTGTCAGCAAAATAATATATAACAACACTTTTCTACAAATTAAAGTCATAATGTTCTAGTCAGGCATTAATTACTCAGATGTCTTTTTCTAATAAATTCAAATTCTCACAAGAGAATGGACCTGTTGTTTTCAAGTTTGTTGGCCTACTTTTCAGCTGGCTGGAAAGCAAGGGAAGCCTTGAATTAGGTATTCCAAGCATTTTTAAGATAGCAGCAAATACAAAGAATAGCACTGACTTAAGCTGTTGTTACCATCCTTAAGACCTATATATGAAAATAAAATGTTGAAAAAATAATGTAAATGGGTGAAATACTTTTTTCCTTTCAAAGTTTTTAAGGGACTTGGCGATCCGCTCTGAAAATGCAAGTACGTCGCTGTTGACACCAGGCCAATAAAAATTACTAAAGGCAGGGTAACTAGAGTACCGTTGGGTCAGATGCCTTTGATAGATACACCATTCAAAAGTGTAGCCATCAACATTGTAGGACCAATATTTCCACATACAGATCGGAAAAACCGATACATTTTGACGCTGGTAGATTACGCTACCAGATATCCCGAAGCCACAGCTCTGCCATCAATTGAAACCGAACGTGTAGCTGAAGCGCTCGTAGACATGTTCAGCAGGGTCGGAGTGCCAGAGGAGGTTCTTATAGATTGTGGAGTACAATTTACCTCAGATCTCATGGCAGAAATTAGTAGGTTGTTATCCTTTAAACAATTACGTACAACACCCTACCATCCTATGTACAACGGGTTGGTTGAGAAATTGAACGGGACACTGAAGCAAATCTTGCGGAGGATGTGTGCGGAAAGACGAAGGATTGGGATAGATATCTGAATGCCCTTCTGTTTGCATATCGTGAGGTTCCTCTGGAAAGCTTAGGTTTCTCCCCGTTTGAACTATTGTATGGTAGGACAGTCCGTGGTCCTATGCGTATACTTCGCGAACTATGGTCGAACAAGGTCGTGGACGAAGAGGTTAAGACTACTTACCAATATGTGGTTGATTTACGCGAAAGATTAGAAAGTACATGTCGTATGGTGCAAGACGAACTCGTGAAATCAAGTCGTAGGTACGCCAAGTATTACAACCGGGGAACGCGGAGTAAAACGTTTGACGTAGTAAATCAAGTGTTGGTGCTTCTTCCAACAAATAACAACAAGCTGCTAGTTCAATGGAAGGGGCCATATGAAGTCAAACAGGTGAAAGGCGAAATGGATTATATCGTTGATATAGAGGGAAAATCCAAGACGTTTCACGCCAATATGCTTAAACTCTATGTAGCGAGACCTGGACAAACAATTGATAAAAGGATCTTGAATGTAGTATGCGTAGCAGTGATAGAAGATGGGTCTAATGATGAAGGGGAATTAATCTCCAGTACAGGATTGCCATTTGAATACACTATTGACGTAGGCAAAGAAAGTATTGACCAGATAAATATATGCCCTGATTTATCGGAAGGTCAGCGTACACAGATCATGGAGGTTTTTTCTACATGCCCAGAGGTGTTTACGGACAGACTAGGCCAGTTGCAACCTCAACCAGATAAAATAGGAGCAATCAGGGATGCACCTAAACCAGAGACAAAAAATTAAGTGAGATCATTCCTATGTATAGTCAGGTTTTATAGGAAATTCGTCCCCAACTTTGCAGCTATTGCAAGCCCATTAACAGATTTGAATAGATAGGGGGAACCAAATAAAGTTTCATGGGGTGTATGCCAGGAAAAAGCCTTTAACGCTTTAAAACATAAACTGGTGAGTGCACCAATTTTAAAGTTGCCAGACTTACATAAACCTTTTGTACTGAGGACTGACTGATGCATCCGATACGGGTCTTGGGGCTGTTTTGCTACAGGAGCAAGGGGGTGTGAAATTGCCCATTGCTTATGCAAATAGGAAATTACTCCCTAGAGAGAAAAATTACTCCGTGATTGAAAATGAGTGCTTAGGTTTAATATGGGGAATAGGAAAATTCCACACGTACCTGTTTGGGAGGGAGTTTACTTTGCAAACGGACCATCAGCCACTCTTATATTTGAATAAAGCGAAGGTTGCCAATGCAAGATTGATGCGTTGGGCGTTATCTTTGCAGCCGTATAGTTTCCGAATCGAGGCGATTCGAGGCTCAGAAAATGTAGGGGCTGATTTTTAAGTAGGGTGTAGTGGGCAGATCATTTCGTTCAGCCTACAAATTGAAGGATTTTATAATGGTTCATTTCTCACATTCCGTGATTGTTCTAAAAGTGATACCACTTTTATTTTAGGGGGAGGTATTGTCACGGAATGATGTAACTTTTATTCAGGAAATACATGTACTCTGGTTTTGTTTATCGTGTGCAATGATACCTGAGGGTGATTTTTATATATGGGCAGTTGTACTTCGGAATCGTGAGTACAGTTCGCTGTATGCCGCACGTGCAGCGTGTTCTCGATACGGAGAATGAAAACCTATAAATGCTATACAATATGTGAAGGGTCTTTACATTACTAAGGGTTTTGTCAACAAGCGGCTGGTTTAAAGGACTGTAGCTGTAGGGCTATTGATCCGAGGGAGGGAGGATTGGCACAACTTTAGCTGTAGGGCTATTGATCCGAGGGTGTTAAACGTCCGGGGTGTCCGGAGCTGTCAAACGTCAGGAGCTGTGTTTAAATGCACTGGTTAACAGAACACGTTTGATGATACAGATATAAATTATGATTTAATGTGGCGATATATATATATATATATATATATATATATATATATATATATATATATATATAAGCAAAAATAAATGAAATGCGTGCGTATTGTAATCCAAAATATTGGATTTAAACATAATAACGCACAGACTCGAAGATGCAAACAAATTATACAATGCTACAAATAAATTATACAATGATACAAATAAATGATACAATGATACAAAAACCCCAGAGAAATATACAAAAAAGATGAATACAGTTCACTCATGTAGTAAACAATGCAGGATTACTCATATAGTAAAAATGTATATGCTCAAGTAGCCAAACTATATTTGAAAATAATAAAGGGACAGATAACGACTTATCTTTCCAGTCCCAAAAGATATACTGGGTTCTGCAAACCCATATTAGCCCACGGCTAACAAATTACAAATAAATAGATATAATCGACTGTTAGTATACAGCTCCACAGCTGATACAATTAAACTTCACAATTTCCACAGACCCCGGACACTCGGAATACTACGAAACATTAGACCCTCCAGACACTCTGGTCATTTAGACAGCTCTACAGCTGGGTCACTCTTGTCACTCTTGACATTAGACACTCTGGACGCTAGACATGAGACACTTTGGCGCATTAAACAGCTCTGGACACACCAGTGCATTTAAACACAGCTCCTGACGTTTGACAGCTCCGGACACCCCGGATGTTTAACACCCTCGGATCAATAGCCCTACAGCTACAGTCCTTATCTAAGACTTGATAGCTATGAGCTGTATACAGTTGTACATAACATAAAGAACACTTTCAAACATATTCAAGCTGGCTTAAAGCTTGTTTTGTATATGCCCCTTCAGATTGCATACTGTTATTGGGGATTCTCAGCACATAATATTCACACAGATGAAGAACTGATTAAATCTTATACAACTTGATGGGATAAAGAATTTGTATTTGTTGACTTCTGATGGATCCAGAAGAGAGACAAATATTTATGTGTTAGATTAGTGTTGAATAATAGCTATTTCCTCTCATTACCCTTCTCCATCTTTTTTTCTACCTTCTGTTTCCATTTAGATAAAATCCAAGCATCTTCTTTCGATCTTCCAGCACATAATGTAAAAGCCACTCTGATCTGTGCAGTTTGCAATTGGAACTGACTTGGCTTCTGAGGAAACCATAATTTAGAATGCAGGCTGAGTTTTCAGTGCTGCAGTCATCTAATCCAATACTGAAAGACTCCTTGACTTTGAACTTTTCAATTTTCAGTTTCAAGAATGTTGTTGAGGTTTCACTAAAGATGTACGTATGTAAATAAGTAACTTATTATTAGTTGTTATGTAAAGTGAAGTGCTAAGTTCGTAACAATGTGTCTTTTAAATGAAATATTCTAATTTGACACGTTTTTTTTTTATTTTCTATTTTAGAGCAGAGTTTGCCCTTGACAAGACAAAGAAGAAAAAGAAGCGCGAGCTTGCTGAGGAACAAAAGCAGGAAATAAAGGAGGCATTCGACCTTTTTGATACTGACAAAGACCGAGCAATTGATTACCATGAATTAAAGGTATTCTGTTTCCATATAAGAATTATTGTTAATAGCCAAAATTATGTGAATAAAATAAATTGTTGTCATTAATCATAAGACATTTAATTTTTTAGAACACTGTATGCAAGAGCATTTACCTTTCAATTGATAGTTCATGTGACTATCTGTATTTACTCAGAAATTTACTCCCCACCACTAGGCTGTCGTTTCTCCTTTCTACAGCTCACAGCCATCAATAATACATTTTCTTTGCCTTTTTCAATCTTATTTTGAACTTCCAGTTTATTTCCTTTCATTGGAGGCTTAGCACCTGCATTGTTTAACCAAATATCTAGCATTTACTAACAATTTAGAGCGGTTGATAATATCTGCATTGAAGGTATGGCTTCATGGACAATATTATACAAAGTAATCTGTTTCTAAGGTAACCAATCAGAATAATCATACTCTGATAAACTTAGTGGAATTTCTTGTTGTACACTACAAATAACATATTTTTGGAACCCCATGCATTGATGTGGTGGTTGAGAGGTTGTCAAATTTACATTTCTCTAACATTATGTAATGACTTTATGTAAATAAAAGACCTATAAATAACAGTAGTAGTAATACCAAGTTTGGTCTCTATATTTATCTCAAATTGGTATATTGCTTTCTCCTGCTTGTTGGAAAATGCTCTACTTAAAATAAAACAAAATCTTAGGAAAGTGCTAGTGGACTTATTTTACGTACATTGGATGCAATGAATCTTGTTTTACAAAAATCTCTCAACACCATTTTACTGGAATGAACACTCATTCATTTCCTTATTTCATTTTGAAGTTTGTACAATATACTTTGTTAGGTATAATATGAAGTTCAGTATTATTGCACTCTGCAGTGAAAAGAACAATAATAAATGATAGCTGACAAACATTTATTTTTTATGGATGTGAAACAAAAGTGCACAAGTTATGATTGTTAACCAAAAACATGAGCTCGGCCAGATTTGGTCAAGTGTTTGGGAGGGTCCAAAATTGCAAAAGTACTCGTACTTTCCTCACAAGTGCACCAAAGCAAAAGTCTGTGTGTCTCTTTACATGATGTGTGCATAATGCATAATAAATGTATGCATGAATAAAGCAATAGTCAAATTTAAAGTGTCTGTACCGTATGATTATGAGTGCTTTCTGTTTGTTTTTTAACAGGGTGGGGTAGGGTTCCAGCACAGGCACTGACAATTTCTTAGTAATATCTTGTACTATTTCTCTGACATCCAATCACAGGATGACAGAGGTGTGATTTCAACTTGAGATTTTTATTATAAAAATGATACCATGTCATTCCTTTTCTTATTTGAAATAAATTTACCTTGTGATAAATGAAATAACAAATAAGTATCCAAATTGGAAAGAACAATCTAGCCCCGTAAATTAAACGTCCGGTCACTTGCAGTATATGAACAAAATTAAACAAGTACGTTGGGTCATTACATGATTTAAAAAATTCAGAATTTGCTTGTTTTTTTTTTTGGTCAACTGGAATTTAATTGTCAAATCCTTAGAGGATTATTTTTCATAAGCAATAAGGAAAACTTACATTGTTCAAATGAAGATCAATATGTTATGAATAAAGTAAAAATGTAAACTTATTGCAAAATAAGTTGATCAATCTTCTCTAAATGTACTGAATAAACAAGGCTTTTTAAAATTTATTTCTTTTAATGAAGATCACTCGATTCTTTAAATGGTATCTGATTGTAAATCATGCATGATGTTTTAATCTTTCATTGTTAGTGTCAATCAGTACAAATTTCATTGTTGATCACTGGATCATAATTTGAGGTACATGTATTAAGTACAACACACCAAGTCATTTATGTGAGTTGTTGTAGGGTTTAACGCCATTTTTCAACACACGATAGGTTATACATGGCGGCCAGTATTAATGGTGGAGGAAGAACTCGGGATAGAACCAATGACCCACGAGAAGCTACTGGCAAGCTTTCTCACATACCCACATTGGCCAAATCTGAGACTCGAATGTATGCAAAGGTGAGATGGCAGTGATCCATAACGGAGAGTGCTTTAGACCATTCGGCCACTCAGGGCCCCTCATTTATTTGAGAGAAATGCACCTGTACAATTACAAATGGGTTTGACAGAGTAACTATTGTCCCAGAGTAAGTTCCTTTGTGTGTGGCTTACACTTAGGGTATTGAAGAAACCATTGGATTTTGGAGTCTAGTGGTCACAAATATGACAAATGTGACTAGTAAATAATGCCTGATGACTGCATACCTTGACCAGAGGTCAAGTTCATTAGTTTCCAGAGTCAGCTATGCGCTACCAGTGTCTTCTAATCTTCAACCCTCTCTGCATAGGATTGTGCTTGAGATGACATTGAGTGAGCACCGCTGTTGCTTGTCAGTCACTGCCCATGGTGCTGTTTCCCAGGCTATGCCACTGCTTTTGAGATGTTTCTATGTTTTCTATGGCTCGGTCTCCTTTGGCTTGCCTCGTTTTCTCTTTCTTTGTCAAAGGGATACCCTGAGTAGTACATTAGATAGCATTCTACACATGTGATGAAGCCATCACCATTGCATTAATTTCAGCTGAGATGTATTTTATCTACTCAGCTGTTCAATGGAGTTCTTTTAACAAGAATTTTTTGTTGAATGTTTTTAGTCACTTTTTGATAGGACATGTGGTTGTTTTCCAGCACTCACAAACATGCAGCAGCACACTGAGGACATTTCTTTTAAAAGGTCATCTTGCTTATATGTTTGTTGACCTCCAGATATTTTGAAGCAAATGAAAGGCCTGGTTTGTTTTGCTTGATTTGAGTGTTCATCTCCCTCTTTTAGTCACCAATGATAGATTCCTTGTTATCTCAATAGGTGAATTTTGCTTTTCACTGGGTTGTGACAGCTACTACATAGATGACTATTAAGCAAAAGCCGGATATATAATGTAACCTTCATGGTACTTGTGTAAAATGTGCATTATGATTAATCTTTACATTATTAGCCAAATTTACCATTATGTCTATATTTTTTTCCTCAAGGTTGCAATGAGAGCTCTTGGTTTTGATGTAAAGAAAGCTGATGTTTTAAAGATTCTTAGAGATTATGATAGAGAAGGAACTGGCAAAATTACCTTTGAAGATTTCAATGAAGTCAGTGAGTAACTTATTCGTTAAAATTAATACCATCTAAAACACTTACTTTTTCAGAGATTTTGAACATGACTGGTAATTTATTATTAATGTCCCCTTTGTTAATCTTTTGTCTTCCAGTTGAAAATGTGTATAATATATGCAGTGTATGCTTACATGAAAGTGATGTTTGGACAGACAGATGTCATGCAATAAATTTTGACCATAGTACTGGAAATGAGTGCAACATAAACTATGTATTGTACATTTACTGTATTTTCTGGCTTATAAGTTGATGAGGAGTATAAGTCTAGTTCACAAATTTTGTAAATTTTCCATCCTTTGTCCGAATATAAGTTGATTTGGGGTATAAGATGAGGTCAGGTCAATAACTTGGTTTCATATTTTACACTTGTAACTTCCGGTTTCATGGTATTATTGTAGAATATTCCATATTACCAGGTATCGTGAAATTGCATCATCGATGCTAACATACTTATGATTTTACTCTTGTAGAAGTCACTGCTATATTCTGTAATCAATTGACACAGCTGAATAAACAGTCCATGCTTGTTTTAATTATGATATACGTTGCAACAAGAGCCAAACAGCTGTGCATGCTATGTACATGATAATTAAAGGTCTAAAGCTTTAATCTGATTATTCTAGTTGAAACCAGTCTTGAGCGCAAAATTCAGCAGATGAGGTAAACTCAGTGAGGCTAACAATAAGAAAATGAGGCTATCCATAGGGAAATCAGAAATGTATAAAAAACAAAAGTTGCAAACAATAAAATAAATAATACTTTTTATTATACTTTAAAATATCTGTGAAATGCAGTATCAAATTTACAAAAATGGACAGTTAGGTAATACATATATTTAACATGTCAATTATAATTGAAAGGACATCGATGTTGTAATTCATTTTATTACCTGTAGTAGAACTGTTCCATATTCTTATTAAGAAAATAATGATTAAAAGTTCACTTAATCATCTCCAATATCTGAAAATCCCTCAAAGTCTGTGTCTTCTAAATGAAAAATGGTTGCAATCTCAGGGCTCAGATCATAACAAATGTTCACATCATCCTCATCTGGCTTCTTTGTCCCACTCACAATTTCTGCTTTAGCAATTCCATTCACAATAACAGATTCAGAAAGCCTGTCCCTTGCATCCTCAACCCAGTGTGCAACCTGGAAATTTGTAGTGTGCCTCATATGTGCTTTCAATCTTCAACTTTGTCTCGACACTGATGTGTGCATGCATATAATCCATAATGAGGAGATACTTCTTAGTGAGGAAAAATGCTAAATTGATCAATAATACCGTATTGCCATTTTGATTTTAAAAAAATTTATAATTAATTGTTGGTCACTGGTGAGAAAGTACAATGATTGATGCATAAGCTCTCTTTATGTCATTACAATATCTACTGGTGTTCATTAACAAATAGACAAAGGACGTTATAAAACATACCATTAAATATTATCAATAATTAGTTCTCCTTATAAAGTCTGTTACTGTAACAAAACACCACATGCATTTTAAAATGAGTTCTGAAGCCATTTAATGTTTTCTTATTTAAGAAAATTACATCTCTGTACATGCTAAAGTGAAAACCACATGCCCTTTGTCAACTATTGTTTCATTAGAATCATACAAACCTAAAATATAGAAACCTTGTCATTTTCTATTATATGATAATAATAATAATAATAATGAGGGCTTTGTGTAGCGCTTCATCTTTAGAAGCTCTAAGTTCTACAACATATATAATGATATATGACTACAAAAAAAAAACACCATAAAATTATAAAATATAAAACCATGCTGAAAATATTTAAGGTAGGAAACATTATTAAGTCTTTAAGTTTGTTCTTGCAGTCGAAAAAGGCGAGTTTTAAGAGCACTCTTGAAAGGGATCACTGTGTCTTTGTGTCTGATTTCAATGAGTAATTCATTCCACATTGCTGGGCTCTGGTATGCAAAAGAACGTTGTCCATATGACTTCATTTTCATAGTGGGAATAAAGAGTATTACATTGTCAGAAGAGGAGCATAATAAGTATCTTGCTGGTGTGTAGGCATGCTGAACTTTAGTATGTCAGTGAAACGTAGCACAGAGAACAAATTTTGTGTTTGATTCTGGATTGAATGGATAGCCAGTGTAGGGTACAGAGCAGCAGGGAGATCTGCTCTGATCGTGGTACTCAAAGGATGATCTGAGGAGCTGTGTTTTGAAGTTTCTGGAGTAGATATTGAGAGGAACCAGACAGAATTGAGTTACATTAGTCCAGTCTTGAAAGCACTAATGAACACAATTGTTTTAGTGGCATCTCCTGAAAGTTATTTGGGAATGGATCTGATTCATCTCAGCTCAAGATATGCAGCCTTGTATATATTCATGAAATGTAGGTGCAATGTGAGAGTACTGGCCAGAGTAACGACTAGGTTTTGTACTGTGTAAATTTAATGTTGGTGTTGCTGATATTTATTGTCTGAGGTAAAAGATATAAATGAGAAAGTCTTTGTGTTGTGATCAGAATGGTCTCAGTTATATCATCATTAATCTGCAGCTTGTTACATGTCATCCATGATTTCACATCACAAATGCACCTTTGTCTTTAAGTTTGTTCTTGCAGTTGAAGAAGGTGAGTTTTAAAAGATTAAACGTCTTGGATGCTAGCATCAACTTCAGTTGGGTGGCTAGATTTGTATATTTGGGTGTCATCAGCATATAGTTGGTGAGACAATGGATGACATTGGATGATGATCTATGACACTTGAGAGCAGCTGAGTCTGTAAAATGAAGAGAACAGGTCCAAGAACAGACCCTTGTGGAACACCTCAACATTGATCAACTTTGCTGGAGTGTGTTCCATTATCTTTTAAGTGTTTGTTGTGTTTTGACTTGGATATAATTAACATTTTATTACAAATCTATTCAACAATATACCCTTCCATTATCTCTATTGGCCGGTTTGAATACCAAGGAATGCGTATAATTTTTTGTCCTTATAACAAATTATGTATGGACAACAGCATCACTAAAACATTGACAGATATTAATTTACCTAAAGAGAGCCTCATTTCTCTACTGGCTGCCTCGCTGATTTGACCTATTCTGTTAATTCTTGCCCTCAATCTGGTTTCAATAATAACTAAAGCACTGAGCATGTTTAATTACTGTGTCAGTAACACTACATAGCCATATGGTTATTGTGACAGTCTACATAGTAATTAAAACAAGAATGAATTGTTGATATAGTGCTGTTTATTGATAAAGGATTATAGTAGGGTTGTAATACATGAGGATCATCAGGTAACAAAATGCTACAACTAAAAACTGCCCTGGTCTTGTACACAATTTTTTTTCATCCATCTCTCTCTATCTTTCTCTCTCACACATGAGCATGCTCACTATATATCTGATTTTAGTTTAGTTTATGCCATATTTAGTTGAGAAACTTTGTCAAATACAATTATAAACATATGATTTGGGGGATTCATTAAGAAGCCTAATTTACCGTATTTTATAAATAGTCATAGAACGCTCATATATTAACATCCCTTTGTAGGATCAATTAGGTCAATGACAAAGCTATCCTGGTAATCACTTTCATGTGTCCAAAATCAAATATCAATGGACCAATTGCTAAAAAAAATATCAGGAAGCATTATGGTTTTCTGGGATGAATAATACAAACTAATTTTATATCTTTTTTAGAAACAAACAATATACTTTGAATTAGTACAGTACACTAAAGAGTATAGATCCTAAGTGTGTTGTTATATGATCCAGTGATCTTTTTACTGGTAATTGTTTTCTTTTATCTCAATTTTGAGAAATGAGAAAATACACACTTAATGCAATCCAAATAATGACAAAAACTTAAATATAAATGCAGTCATATTAGTTTATAACAATTTATTAACATATTAATTTGATAAGATTTTGTACTTCTATGCAACCCGTTTTCGATTATGCAGATTATAGAGCAATTTTAATAGCATACTGGGTACCATAATCGATATATAAGTCAATGCAATTTCAATGACATAATCCATATATAAGTCAATTCGGAGTATAAGACGACGACCTGACTTTCAAGTAAAAAAAGTAACGACTTATAGGTCTGAAAATACGGTAATTAATTTGAAAAGGTAGTGGTACCGAGACTACGGTATTGTAATTAAAGACAGGTAGAAATATTTAATTGCTACTAAAGCTTGAAATTGTAGTTTCATTAGGTTAAAAATGATAGTATAAAAGTAAAACATCTAAAGTACATGTACTTTGAAATAACCCCAACAATATCCATATGCAAACACATGTAAAGGTGTCTTCACATAGTGTTCGTCAATTCAAACTACATTTGTAACTGATGTTAATTGGAGTAATCATAACTTCACAGCTACATGTTTAGAGAGATAGGCTAGAATTAATGAGAATCTTTATGACTGTCAGTATTGGTGAAAATTTGGAAAAGTATAAAATTTAAGTTGCTTAGTATAGTGGCAGCTGATTAACTATTTATACATTCTTGCAATGATATGATCTAGGTACTCCTATAGGTTAAAAGTAATTGCATTATGTGGTTTCTAAAGTGCTGAAGGGAAATCCTATGGCCAAAATACATACTGTAAATTGTTATATTATCATTTTCTTGTTAATAGAGAACAATTGCATTGAGACAGTGACATTGTTCACATCAAGATGAAGTTGGTTCTCACTTTGATTTGAAAATCACTGGCAATATAGAGTCTCCTCCAAACACTGACTTGACACATGTTTTATATCAATCGCAATAACATTTCAGCTTAATTTTTTATTTCATTAAACATGTTCTAATTTCATAAAACAAGGTTTTCAATAGTGGTTTATCTTTTTATCCTAGGTTCCTGATATAAGGAATACCATGTTCATTCATTCTACAGCCCACATGCTCTTCAAGAAAAGTCTTTTAAGTAGAATCTTATTAAAGTGACAGGCTTTTTTTGTCTTGAATATCCATTTGAAATGTTCTGGTTTATAACATTCTCTTCATTGCAGTGACAGACATGATGCTGGAGAGAGACCCTCAAGAAGAAATTCTCAAAGCTTTTAAGCTTTTTGATGATGACAGCTCAGGAAAAATTAGTTTACGTAACCTCCGGAGAGTAGCAAGGTAAAATGTTTTAAAAAGGATTCATTATCCTCAGAAAATGAGGTTTATTCATGTAACAACTGTTTGAGGAATATGATATTTTAACCAGAGACTCCTCAGGCTGATGAGGTATGTTGGTGTTCCATAGTTTAATTCCATGTAAACATGTAAGATAATCCTGTGCCATTCAGATTTTATAATACTGGGCTTCAGTAGTAAAATTGTATGAACATTATTAAAGTGAACATAATAAGAAACAAAATGAAAATTATATCAAATGGCAATATAGGTGTTAGGAAGCCACAAAGTTCTTTAAAATTCAGAGTGTGGAAGGTTATCTGCTGTTACTTTTAACATACCTTAATTCACCTAAATAACTTAGTCCGACAATGTAAGACACAGCAAATGTTATTTTTGTTTTAATATGGGCTTGTATAGCGTGTTCTGATGTCGGTTGACATCAG
Organism: Unio pictorum; assembly: GCA_030141615.1. Classification (NCBI taxonomy): domain Eukaryota; kingdom Metazoa; phylum Mollusca; class Bivalvia; order Unionida; family Unionidae; genus Unio; species Unio pictorum. Next base: position 12,213,669 of record JARLTB010000113.1, read on the forward strand.
AACGAGCAATCAAAGTTTCAGGAATATCTCTCACACTTGGCAGCTCATATCAACACTTGTCCACAAATTGATATATAATTAATATACTTACTGGGCTGTTTTTATCCTTGTGGAATCAAAATCTGACACTAGCAAAAGAATGCATTTTCATATTCCGTTGACATAGATTTGAATTTGTTGAAAGTAGTCGAGGTTTGCCAAAGTATGTTAAAGTAGGTTCATATGGGGGATATGTTTCTTGAATGAAACAAAATGTTGCTAACAGTTCCAATAGGGTTTTGGTTTATAGTATTTTGTTAAAATAATAATATTTTAACTTTCCCCGATTTTGGCATTCACAGCTTTCATCACTTTCTAGCCAGCTGAAATGTAGGCCAACAAAACTTGAAAACAGGTCCATTTCTTTTGTGAGAATTTGAATTTATTAGAGAAAAGACATCAAAATAAGTAAAGTGTGACTAAAACATTATGACTTTGTAGTTTATTTTAGTTGCCAGTTGTGTGAGATATTCCTGAAAATTTGACTTTTGTTACGATGCTAGTCGACATCAAAACACGCTACCCAGCATCGTTAGTTAGACAGTAAGACCCTTATATCAGCGTCAAAGTCTTACATGTAGGACTACTAAATAACTGGACCCTCAGATTTTTTAATTTTTTAAATTGAATAAGTTTTTGGGACATATATCAGGTTTAGTTCAAGCCAAAGAAAAATCAAATTCTCGCTGGAAAGTAAACTAACGAGTGTTATTTTTTACCTGTACTCAAGAGCTGTTGATTGTGTATTCTATCATCTTGCTGTAAAACCCACATTTATTTCCATAATTATGAACATGAAAAATCTGAAGATGTTGTCAGTGGAAGCATTAAAAACAGCTGATTCAGTACATTACAGATTTTTGTATTGCCCTATCTGTATTATGGACTTAGTCACATAGGCAAAGGAAGTGTCCACTATGTATTTAGGGTATCCATCAAGCCTAGTGGACAGTCACTGAATCTGGTTAAGTTCTATAAAGATTTTCTTGCATCCTAAATGAGTTTTATGACACTCTTACTGATTATTTGTATTCTTCCTGTGAGTTGACACCTTAAACAGATGAGTGAAATTCTGATGACACCGTGTCGCGTGTCAGTTTCATACTTTTACCTAGGCAAAATATACAGTAGCAACATTGCATGTAGTATTTGTTACTAGCCTCGATACATACATACAAAAGTGCAAAATATGGAATATAATACTATTTTATTAATTTCTTGGATATCAACCCAAGACAGAGTTTATATTAGATCTAGCCACAATGTACATTACTGTTGATTGACTACATGTGCACGTATCTTTTAGCATATGCACATGCATACATTTTACTATTTTTGATCAAACGAGAACTTCGATGTGTTTTCCAAATGTTTTTTTTAAAGTGCTCTTTGCCTCGGTAATTACGTTGTCATAGTTTCCATTTAATTTCCTTACTATTTCTATGGCACCCATTTAACAAATTTACAAGAAAAAAAATAAAAAGTGAAAAATAATTTGAGTAAACATAATTCTGGCATTAAAAAAGACTTCCTTTTAACATGACCTTAGTATGGTGAAGATCTTATATAGCCATAGGAGAGTCAGATTGAACAAGAATATTGCTCAGGCTTAGCCTTTGCTGGACTGCCATTCCTTCCAAATGGAGTTGTGTAAACATAGTTGGATTTTAACTCCATGGCAACCAGAATAAGCTGTGGCTTCCTTATGGGACACTAGTATGATTGAGTTGGTTTTTACCATTAACCTACTTATGTGATTTTCTTTATCGTTCCAGGGAACTCGGTGAGAACATGACAGATGAGGAACTTAGAGCCATGATCGATGAGTTTGATAGAGATGGCGATGGAGAGAGTAAGCATTCATCAGTTTTTTTGCTTCCTGTTTAGATAAGTCTGGTTGCTTTAATCACAAATTATAATTGATTTAATTTGACTGCTTTACTGAAAAAAAAATACAAATACCCAGATCATTATTGGATCAAATAATGAGGTTTTCATACTTTCAAAATTTCTAAGTTCACAGACATGAAATTTTCAACCTGCGATGAGCAGCTCATTTGAGTAATGCTTATTTTTTAAGTACAAGTCTGTTAGTAATTAGTCAATATTTTTTTCAAGATTTATCATAGTATTGATATTCTATTAATAACTTTGACAATCTCACCATTTGCAATTTTCAGTAAGTCAGCATTAGTATATATGTTGCTTAGTTTTGGCTATGATATTGTGATCCATAGCAAAGATGCATTGCATATAATATTTGGATAAGTCAATTAGCGAGGCATATTGTAATTAATTATGTTTATGTATACTTCCATATTGATGTATTCTCTTACCTGGATATAAATTCTCACAAACTATTCAATGCTCATATTGTAGTGGTAGAATCACAATTTGTCATCGACCATATTGATTGCAAAATATGTTTTATTTCATTAGGATTCCTTTGACCCAGCATCCAGACTGTTATTAAAATTAAATCTAGCAACAGCAATCAAGAAACTAAAATGGACAGGTTTCTGTTTATTTGAGCCTGTAAAGTAAAGCAATTGTATATAAAAGAAAATAATTATCAATCAGAAAACAGACTTATTTGTTAGCATGACTGATGTTTAGGTTAGCAAAGCTGTATCATATATTACAAGTCAGTGACACTGATACTGGTGGTTATCAATAAAATAAGAACACTAGACTTTAATAAACAGTTGTGTGTTCTGCTGATAAATTCACAAATTAAATCAGAATACAGTGACACTTCTAAGTAAATACCATCTGTTTATTAAAGTCAGCAATAATTAATCTCATTTCTTGATTTCACTGACATATTTACCTTGCATATTGAGAACATCTCTCATCATAAAATAGAATGTTATGGTGCCTTTAAATGCCATATAGGCAGGTTTCATGTAAATACTTTATACAAGTTGCCAATCCTGAAAGGATTATCTTTCTGACAAATCACTGTGATGACTGACTTAGTGTGACTGCTTGTGAGATATATTTGTGTTGCATGATGTATATGTCAAATGAAGTAATCTCAATATTGCTTAAGATTCATTTATTTTTTGTATCTAAAAACATTTTTGCAATTAATTGTGTGATGCTGTCATTTGGTAATTTTTTTAATTCACATGGCTTGTGACCAAGAACCAAACTTTTGCAAAAGTAAAATGCACAAAGTTTTCCTTATTTATATTAGTTACTTCATCCTTGGTTGATGTCACAAACATTGTTTCTTCGGTCATTTAGCTTGAAAGCAGTATCAGGAACAGGATTATCACTGGGTCATATAAAGAGGACCTGTGATGAGGTATTATAAATAGGTCCTATAATGATGTATTATAATGAGGACCTATAATGAGGTATTATAATGATGCCATATAATGAGGTATTATAATGATGTCATAATGATGTATTATGATGAGGTATTATGAGGTATTATAATGAGGACCTATAATGAGGTATTATAAATAGGTCATATAATGATGTAATATAATTAGGACCTATAATGATGTATTATAATGACGTATTATAATGAGGTCATATGTATCAAGTTGTTGATGGCCAAATGTACAGGATTAACAGTTAGTCCTTTAATGTTGTTACGAATTGAGGAGGCCAGTTCCAAGTATAGCTTTGACTTTTATTATACCACTGTTAGAAGAATTTAACATTATTTATGGATTCATTTTAGCCATCCATTTGTATGCTGAAGCCATTATCAATTTCCTCGTCTTCGCTATAACAGTTACTATGTTTTCAGAATTTTGTCATTCAAATTTGTGCCACCTATATCAGGATTATTACAACAACAAATGAAAGGTTGTTTACCTATGTTAACTGATTAATTAAATATTGTAACTACATACCTGGGTTATTTATTACTTTTGTATTATGTTATTATTTTTCAGTTAATGAGGAGGAATTCTTAGCCATTATGACTGGAGATACATAAACAAGACGACAGGATATTGTAGTTGTTGCCAAATCTAATTCACATTTCTGCAGTAATAAATGAAGAAACTGCTCCACATTTTGAATTACGTGTGTTCACCAGCTAGAATGAAGAGAATCTGCCTTCAGTATAAATATAATGTTTGTGTTTAGTTCCTGTTTAATTTGCATTCCAATCATCACTTGCAATATTTCAAAAGGATAATATTAGCAGGGTTTCATTTTTATTGTTTCAGAAGTGTTTTCACTGGCTGTTTGAATTAATAGCGGTAATGCAGACCTTTTCATGGATTTCTGCTAAATAAACAGAACAGCTGCTTTCAGACCATAATAAGCAGCAGGTCCATTATGAATTGTACCAAAACTCCAAAAGTATATACGTAGCAGAATTACATCCTCCCTGAAAATTGTATAATCCCTTCATATCGTACAAAATTCAAAACATTCTTTGCTTTGTGTATCTGACCTTTTGTAATTGGAGAATAATCTAGTTGTTATAGGAGTGTACACATATACATTTTTTATATTTTGAAGAGAAAGAGCAGCCTAATGATGAACAACAGGAGTGTGACATGGACTCGCTGTAAAATAAGAATACATTTAAATTGTGTATGCCATGCAAAATTCTTGCTGCAAATTCACTGACTTCTTCCATGTCTGGGATGGCCATACATTTGCTGTGTGTCATCTTGTGACCCCACAGTGGTTTCTTGTGTTTTAGACTGTAAAAGGACACTAATATAGGCTGCACAGAATATGCATCTGTTATTAGTTAATATTTATTTTTGTACATATGGATGCATATTCATTTATTCAAAAATATTCTCCTGGTTTGCAACCAAATGTATGATATTGCTTTGTGAAAGAAGAGTTCAGAATCAGTCTAATTCATTTGATTCGGTCTCTTTCACAATTTTTTAAGTGTTTTGTTCTGTTCAGATATCGTTATTTATGCAAACCTCTGTGTAAAGATATTTACATTTTCAACTAGAATCGCTATATCTATGTACGTTGTTTTAAGCATTACATTCAGCTCAATGTAATTACGGTTATATTTTTCATCATTGCAAAGTTTTATTTATGGAATACACTTAATGTATCAACATGAGCATGTTAAAATGACATAGCTGTTTCTTGTCTTCATCATTACTAGTTGGTATTTGTTTAAGTGACAGGGTCTATATGCTTACGTACTATTGTTCTCTCATTTGCTTTTCATATGTAAAATTAAATTTGTTGATTACTGTCTGAAAACAGACCAGAGTTTGTGTATGTGTTCTATAGCTGTCTTTCTTTCTGCTCTTTTTAAATATTCTTGTTTATTTTTAGATTCAATTTAGTTCATGGACAATGTATATTACTTTAAGTTCTGTCTACAAAATATTTTTCTTTCAAGTTACGAATTTTAATAATGCAAGCTTTCTGCTATATTGCTTTTATTATGCTTCCAATGATAGCAAAGGAAATTGTGTCTGCATGCTTAAAGAAATTTTTGTAGATACTTTGCTAATTCTTTTGCCATTACACATATTTTGATAAAAGAATATGTACAATCTTTGTCAATATAGTATATAGACATCAACCATGTTGAACTGTTCGGTTTCATTTTTCTGACTTCAAACACATTTAGAAAGTTTGATTTTATTGCTTCTTTTTTTTATTTTTTTCAGACACTAACAATTGTGAAATAAGATTGTTTATTGCGTATTACTTATCACAGCATAAAATTTAAAATACACTTGTTTTCCTTAAAGGTGATACAATGGCAGAGATTATGAAGTAAAGCTATATGACTCACTACTTTCTTATGATATCTTATGCATTACATTCTTTGAAATGTCCTATCTACAGAGTAGAGATCGCTCTGCTTGCTTGAAGCATTATACTTATTATAGGTTATGTTTTCCCTCTATAATTACATTTGATGTAGTTGAAAACGATGTTCTCTACAGAACCACTTCTTTTGATGGTCAGTTGATCAGACAACTCGTGATCCCAGAGTCATACCGGCGCCTAGTCTAGTATCCACGACGATATGGACCATCAAGGCATGGACAAAACACTCTGGTTAGCTGGTCAAAGGTTTAATTGGCCGGGTTGAGAGAAAAGGTGAACCGCAAGGTGGAGTCTTGCAAACGGTGCATACGAAGAAAGACACCATTTAGGGCAATGAGAACTAAATTAAAGACAAATTGGCCTCATGACGCAATAAGAGGTTGTGCAATTACTAGGATAAAGAATGAAAGGTAGGACATTAGGCAAGGCCAAGGACTACACAAGGCAACATTTACTAATGCATCGTGAGGTCACAGCTATGGTAAGCAATACAAGGTGTTAGACAAGGCCTATGCAAGGTGAGACATGAAACAATAAGAACATGATAAAAGACAAACAAGCCAAACGACGCAATGTGAGGATACACAAGCCTGGGGTAAACAATGCAAAGCAACACATTTTACAAGGGATACTCAAGGTGAGGCAAGGGAAAATAAATGGGCAATATACAGTGTCATAAGGATGCCATGGGAGGCTACACAAGACTGGGGTATGCTAAACAATTCAAGGCATTAGGTTATACTGGAAGCATTATGATTTAGTCTAAACAGTTTAATTTGATGACAGTTTGAATTTGCATGGGTTATCTAATGAAAATAACTTGGATGTTAGAGTTTCAGACCTGGAGGCTCCTTCAAGCTTACATTATCATTCATTGATATAATGAAACAATCATTACAAGAGTTAGCAAAATAATAATGTTTATTTGACAGGCTTTAATGTTTTCTTTACATATATGCAGGAGAAATAAGACTTCACTGTAATCATGAAACGGTCTCAAAAGGGGTCAGTACATATATTTGTACCACTTGAATGTGATACCTGTATTAGGCTTAATGAATACCTGTCTTGTCAGAACCATACAAAATAATTCTTTGAAAAAAACAAACATTGGCTGATATCAATTGTAATGTAATATATGTTCACATTTGTTTTGGAGAAAGATGCATTTGAGGTGGTCATGCTTTCATGTAACAGTGCTGGCTGACGTTTGTCATACAACTATTGATGTTGTATAAGTGCTTTTACCAAATACACTGGACAAAACCTTTATGGATGTATACATTAAATTAAGTGATGAGAAGATTATCTAATTATTTTCTTTATTAATGCTTGATTCACAATATATATATATATATATATATATATATATATATATATATATATATATATATATATATATATATATATATATGTTTGTGTGTGTGTGAGTGTGTGGTAACATAGCAGAAGTCTTATGGTCTTGGCTAGCTTACCATCATTAAAATCTACTTCAAATGCTTTGATTGTCTGAATGTCACATTTTCAAAACAGTAATACTTATCAACAATAAACAATATTTCTGAACTTAACCTTATGGTTCTTCAAGCCTTTTATGTTAAAATAAAATAGCATACACTTAGGGTTGTTTTACCTGTAATGAAATTTTTTTTTAGACTATATATACTGTCAGAAAAGTTTCATGGAGAACATGAATTTGTTTTAATTGGCAGTTTTGTTATGTTTAATGAGCATTATCGATGTGTCATGATTATTAATCAACTGGGAATAACATTAGTGATGAAGTCTTCATGCAAACTATTTAAAATATACACTTTTCGACAATGATCATTTCTGTCACAGATCGGGTCATTTAAAGTAAAGTAAAGATGTATGTATATATATATATATATATATATATATATATATATATATATATATATATATATATATATATATATATATACACTCACACACAAACCTATATTTTATGCCAACTAAAAGAGAAGAGATGCACAAAACGGATGCAGTGACCCTAGTGTTGCATAGGAAAGCTGTTTTGTGATTTTGACACCAATTTTTAGCCATGATATAATATACATGATAGATAGAATAGCTGGCGGAGGAAGAACACTTGGAGAACTACTGGCCTACTGGCAAACTTTCTCGTGTATGCACTCTGAGACTTGAACCAACAAAAAGGTGAGAAAGGAGTCAACAGTACAGGTATTTTGCTGTAGACCTCCCAGCTACCCAATTGGAGCACACCAAAATAAAAAACAACCAAGCATATGCTTATATGCTTGCACCTTCCATGTTGAAATATTGTAGCATTTGTTGTAAGTTGAATAAATGTTGGTGTAGTTTATTGATATTGTTCCCAATATACTGGCTTTGTGATGAACTCACCATTGAGGATAATCCTCGTTTACTGTGTATCCAAAAACAACTCGGTCCAAAACCCGTTGCGGAGAATGCCATTGATGCATAAATGGGGATATACTTCCATGGGGTTGATTTATATAGTCTGTTATTGTTTTTTGTTCGGGTCCGTTGGGTGTCTTCAAACCTCTCACGAGTGTTGGGGGACACATTTACGCTTTCGTCCACCCACTACACTTTCATTTTCACTCTGTAATGTGAGTGCAATCGGAGAAAAATTGATGACATTTGGTGTGTGTGTGTGTGTTACCAAAGAGCACTCTCTACCACACGGCTGGTTTTTGATTCGCAGTCATGATCATGGGTTAGCATTTTCTATTCATTCCAATTTTTATATACAGACGTTTGAAATACATGTGTAAGTCAGCTGGATGTAATAAATTTCACTTATGTCATGTTCAGGTATCACATTCAAGATAGTGTCTTCAACGTAAATGTCACAGATCAATATCGGGACATTCTCCATTCATCTTTGTAATTTTAAAGTCATCTCAGGCACGAGCTTAAGCCTTTTACTTACACATGTATGTAGTTCTACGAGGAAATCAGTTTATTGTCATTTTCGGAGTGGTAAATGACAAACAAGTTAATCTAATTACTCCAAAAAGATTGATTACAATTTAATTACAGTCGCAGAACATTAGTTAGTTAGCTATTCCACCCCTCAAAGCCAGACTTCATGTCACTTCTATCTTTAATACAAGATTACTTTCTTGCAACATTCTCATGGCTGACTGTATGCTATAACAAGGAATGCAAGCCTATTTATGAAAATGTACCTTACCATTCACAAAGACGAGCCAGAGAACAATTGACAAAACAGGAAAAGCAATATGCTATACGAGTCAGAGGACAGTTGACAAAACAAGAAAAGCAATATGCTATACGAGTCAGCGGACAGTTGACAAAACAGGAAAAGCAATATGCTATAAGAGTCAGAGGACATCAGACAAAACAGGAAAAGCAATATGATATAACCATGACTGAAAGCCTATTTATGAAAATGTACTTTACAATTCACAAAGACGAGATAGAGAACAATTGACAAAAGAAGAAAAGCAATTTAAGTGCATTATTAATACATATATACTGTAATCTTTAATATCTATCATCACAGCATCTTCTAAATTCATTGATTTGGTTATCAGGCTCAATTTAAAATTCACTAATATGCTTAGAAAACATTTTATAACACAATTTCTCTAACAGAGGCCACGAACGTCAATTTAAATTTCACATATTTCAATCACTTTGAAGACATTTATCTTTACGACGACTCCATTTTGATTTTAGTATAAAACTGTTCAAACACCTGGCCATACACTTTCGAAACTTGCTGAGCACAAACTCGAGCTGAAGCTCAAATTCCTAAAGTTAGTTAATGTTCTCAGAGTAAATTGCATTCTTAAAATTAGGCGCAAAACCTATAGGAACAAATATAATATTCCCAAGGGTTCTGTTTTTCTGCATGTAACATCATTCGACTCCATTCTGGCATTTGACCGTCCACATTACATGGATATTCCGTGTGCAGGGAGTTTCGTACTGTGTGCAGGTAAATAATCCTCTAGTGGTATTCAGCTAATTGGAATAGATAAGAGTCATCGCCAGTGCAGTCAATGCCAGTCAGTGCTGTAAATATCACGCGTGCCCCGAGTTTTTTAAGTACGAAGGCGATGTAAGCAGTGTACGTAGAGAGAAAGGAAATATCTAATTTGAACTCGTTTTGAGAAAACTGCGAATATATCTTTTCGTTTTCTGGAAACAGACTTACTCAAGTTGAATAATAATAAACTTAAACACAAATGATGAGACTTACGTTTTTAGATGTAAACAATGTCTTGGAATGGCCCATTATGGTTTTGGGATAGTGGCTCTGATCACAGGAGTCTGACGTTTTATCAATAATGTACGGCGAAATGTCTGACAAAATGAAATACCCTTAACAATAATATATATATATATATATATATATATATATATATATATATATATATATATATATATATATATATATATATATATAAACGCAAGGAGTGCAAGCGTGACCACAACCACAGGAGTCTGACGTTTTATCAATAAAGTACGGCGAAATGTCTGACAAAATGAAATACCCTTATCAATAATATATAAAAAACGTCAGACTCCTGTGCTCTGATGGAGAATGTGCTACCTGAAAACATGATTTACTAAGATCTGCAAGTAAATCTTTCGAATACATTAGGCAGCTTATCTTTACAAAAAGATATGTTGGTAAATATTTTAGCCAGTAAATAAGCAAATATAAAAGCAAAGAAGAAAAAGCAAGATCGACGGAAAATAGGTTGTTAGGAACATATCACTGGAGTTATGTACGATTATGTTCAGTTATCTCCCCTTTTCTGAACATCACTGGTGAACTAAAAAATACATTGCGCACACCAATTATTGTATTTCCAGTCAACCAATAGAACTAGGATGCATTCCATTTGGTGCGTTGCACAAGTGAGCGCAATCAAGACCATGGCGAATGACAACATTGGGAAATAGGCTTGGATTCCTTAAGAATTTGATAGCGATTAAATCTGAATAATTGTTTATTTGTCTGTAGATGTACCGTTGTTTGTATGTGTGCGTGTAGATTTACAGCCAAATGTTGAACACTAGCTGAAAATATCACGTTTTTTGTTAGAAAGGTGTGTAGTTAAAGAAACTGTAGTTTGCAGGTGCCAGTTGATATACATATAATCTACTATTTACGTATAGAAAGACATCTACGTACTTGAAATTATAAATTTACATTGGCATAAAATGTTCATACGTACTAGCATTTACGTGCAACATCTGTATACAATGATAAGATGTAACCTAATTTAAATTTGCACGTGTAAATTGCAAGGTATGAAAATTGCACGATGGGAGCGCACCTTCATGAATTACCACTCGTTTGTATTTTACTTATTTATTTCTATTTTATTTACTTTATTTTTTCTTTACGTTAGACCAGAGGATGAACGGCGATTATTTTGTAAAAAAAAATGTAACTTTAGCTAAGTGTGGTCAAAGTATATTTTTGTACAAAGCTTTTGAGTCGTGGCAACTGTATAACTGCTCTCGTCTCTACATTGTCCCGATATATAGTGTAGACGGAAGAATATATTATTGAGTGGATGTGAATGAATATGACTATCAATGTATGTAAGTATGTCCGTGTTTGATTATCTACTGATGAAGGCGATAATGACGATGACACTTGTCATATTTAATGTTGTGTGTGTGTGTGCATCGGTGACATTTTCACAGGTGCAAATTAATCACCCCGTGCAACCTTGGTGCATGAAAACAAGGCACTAACCGCTCCGATGGTCTAGTGGTTAGATCGTCCGCCTCGGATACGAGAGGTCGTGGGTTCGATCCCCGGCCGAGTTATAACAAAGACTAACAAAAAATGTACTAACAGCTTCCTCGCTTGGCGCTCAGCATGAAGACGTTAGTGTTAGGACACACTGCAGATATCGTAGCTATAGGACTGAAACATTGCTACGTTATAAATCCAATCACACACACACACACACACACACACGCACACACACACGCACACACATTGTACGAATACTGTTAATATTGGATTTAAACTATATGTGCATTATCTACTGCCCATCCTAATAGTATTCCTAAGTACATTCCTGCCGAATAAGGAAATTATTTTCCTGCAAGTTGTATCAAACGATAAGAATCTTTGACCAATCTGTATTTTCTGTCTTATCATTTCTAATTTGAGGTGACTTCCTTGTATTGCACGAAAGATTATGAATCTTATTCAAGTAAATTATGTAATCTTGATCAATTGAGAACCTGACAGTCAAGCGATGAGTTGTAAGTCTGATGCGGTCGAACCAGTCTTAATTTTTCAAATATGCTTCTCTCTCTCTCTCTCTCTCTCTCTCTCTCTCTCTCTCTCTCTCTCTCTCTCTCTCTATATATATATATATATATATATATATATATATATATATATATATATATATATATATATAATGGCGGCACGAGTGTTTGGGGGGGGGGGGAGCAATTGCCCCCAAATGCCAAGCGAAGCGGTAGTGGTGTTATATTGGGAATTATTGGCTTGCGGCTGTCCTCTTCTTTCATCTTATTTCACTTACTCATCAAAGCAACGGGTACAATTATTGCGCGAAAATTTCTTTTGTGAAGTGATTGGAGATGGTGATGGGGGAATTGCTTTTGAAACTATTTATTGTAACAAATTTAGGGGACCTAGGCGTCTCAAACCATCGTACTGCCACTGAATATGTATAAGGCGATAGATACAAAAGCGTGAGATATTACCGTTTCGCAGCATTACCGTCAGTATTTCTTCCGATAGTAAGTATCACGGTACTTGTTTATTGTATCGGTACGTTACTGTTAGCAACAGTTAACAAGGAATTTACGCACATTTTTGAGTAATCTTATTAGAAACTGAATAACATTAACAGCAAGTTTACATTTTTCATTACAAATAATTGTAAACATTATTATTATTATTATTATTATTATTATTATTATTATTATTATTATTATTTTCTTTACAAAGAATTGTATTTTCCAGAAATTAATTTTGGACATTACAAATGTGATTATAATTAAAATCCTTCAGTTATATTCTTAATTTTGAGATTATCGTGACAACACTACTTTTATGTTTTATTTTCACAAAATTTCTTAAATCCACCAAAATATTTTCTCGTTTGTTGTATAAGTGTGTTTTTTTTTTGTTTCCTTGGCCCTCTCTGAAAAACATAGTGCATTCGTGTTGGCATCGATCTCAAAGTTTATTTGCCTTGCTTCATTGTCAAGACATCCTACTTTTATCAAGAATCTGTCTAAAGTCAGCACAGAGTTATCCGCTTTAATTACAATTTTAGAATACAAACTGAGCAGCAGTTAGCATACACATCGCAATTCGTCTACTATAAGGTACTATTTAATTTTCGCTTCTGGTGGACCGATCTTTGAACTGTTATATTTTATTTTTTTTAATTGGAAGATAGTCCTTTTATCTGAAAATATTTATCGCATATATTATGGTGTTATTTTGCTATAAACAGATAATGAGAGAGAGAGAGAGAGAGAGAGAGAGAGAGAGAGAGAGAGAGAGAGAGAGAGTTAAGGGGAGGGGAGGTATATATATATATATATATATATATATATATATATATATATATATATATATATATATATATATATATATATATATATATATATATATATATATATATATATATATATATATCCAACTTCTGCATATTTAATTTTGTTTTTATGTCCCCCTGTCACAAAGCATTAAAGTGTGAGTCACTAATAGTTACAATATAATGTAGTTCGTATCACGTTATGTTCAGAAATATCATGGTAAAAATTTGTCTTCGTACCCTGCTCTAGACTATATATTGTAATTAATATAGAGTATGCGCATTTGATAGCACCCCGTTTTAAAGATTTAGATTTGTGTGATTACTTGTGTGATTGTTGGAATTCGGTGCAATGGAAATATCCTTAGCCCGAAATAATTAGCCAATTACTAGGAGCAAACGTCACGGAGTAAAGTGTTAGCGAGTTTCCATGATGCCATAGTTCACTAATAGTGAATTCAGGTGAAAACCAAATGAATGTACCTGAGTGACATAGTCAGTATTAAAATCTAGTGTACACTGGTGGTGTGACTGCAGTGGCAGTATTTGCGGTAGGAAACTGGTTAATTACGCAATGGAATCTACAAGAAGGGACTTAGCATATGCCGTTTATGTCGCCATGGTGGGAAACGAAATGCAGTTGTACTGGCAAAATGTGCTTGGAAACCAAAGATTGACTGGCCTAAGGTGGCGGAGTTAAAGTAGTTTCCATTTTAGGGGAGAGTTGTATAGTTTCTACGGCGTGAGCTGCTGGCGGTACTGCAACCTGATGATGAAGAGAAACCATGCAGATGTATGATTTATAGATATTTTTGCAGTTTGATATTTGTGGTCTTGAATTGATTGATTAGAGTAACATTTATGTATAGACGGACACGTTATGGGCTTTCTAATTTATAACTGAAGTTGTCTGGAAGTCTTTGCAAATTTGGGGTATATTTATGACTTCTATCGTGAATCGCTCCAGGGTTTGACAACCGCTCGGTCAAGTAAAGACTCCTGGCTTGTAACAATATCACTTATATTCTGTATCTGAAATGCCATAACGCGATTACACGAAACAACATAAGATAGCTAGATAAGCATGTAGAGCCCGTGCATAATTGACGTGAAATAAATTTAGGCGTGAACCTTCAATATCTATTAAGCTCACCCTTTTTCTCTCTGTTATTCTCATTAATTGATACAGACCTGGATTGCATTATAATTTCATCATCTAATTACAGGTAAAGCAGTTATCTTGGCAGTATTTTTATGCGGACTAGTTTCAAAAGCTAGTAAGTGAGAGATTTATTTTACTTTGAAATATTAATACTTTACATTTTACTTGATTTTGAAATGCTTTACCATTTTGCTTGAAATTCAAAATAATGTCAGTTGTCACAGAATGGTATAACTGCCTTGGACTTGTATAAAAGTTAGATAAAAATGCAAGAGAAACGTTTGATTAGTGAATCACCCATAATTTCGTTTGAAAGTCATATGCAAGAACTTAAAAAGATCTTGGGCGTATGTTGCTCTGTGAAACGATGCACATGACCAGTTTATGTTCATATCTCGTGGACAAATTGAAAAAATGTAAATAAATAATGTTGATAAATTCTGTCAATCTTAGCATACGCATTAAAACTTAGTAGCTTTTTTTTTACTCAAATGTCACCGTTCAGTTTTAGTAGAAGAGGCGTTCTTATGATTACAAAATACACACAGATTTCAGGAATCTTGTCCATGGGCAAACCGTATGAATTGAAGAACAAACCAAGTGAGGAGGTTGTACATAGGAATCCTCATGTCGGTTGATCCTCCTAAAGATCATTTTGGTTAGTCAAACTTATCGTGCAGTTTTTCATGTATTGACGTGCAACAATAGTATAAACATCACCTGAAAATGAGTACATCGTCAAATCACTGTGCTCCCGCCATTTTTATTAAAGTACTTGCCTATGTAGTCTAATAGATTTCAGTTCCTCGCCATGAAACGTCGAAAATGTTAGAATCATCGTCAGAAGATGCGCATATCGACCATACTTATGCGATGTTTTGTCGGAGATACTGCCCTGTTTTACTTGGAGCCAGATTCAGCGCGTGACAGTTTGTTGTATAGAGCAATTAGTCTCAGTTGTCAATGTATCTCCTGGACATTTAATCATCTGACATTCTTAAATTTCAATCCTACTGCAAGTTTGGTAAAAGTTATTGCACTTTTATTTTCTTGCAGCGTAATACAATGTAAGACATGACCTTATGAACATACTTCGTATTGCAGAGTTTCACAGAAATCTGGAATCGAGGATATGATTAGAGTGATGCTTAGTGCAGCAGCTCTGGGTTCTATGGTTATTATAAAAAAAAACTGATGGGTAACCAGTAAGAATCGATATTACTCGAGAAGATCCTAATATGTTTCAATTGACTTTCCATGTGCTATTAACATGCAAAAGGTTGTGTCTTGATAACGCAGTCAGAATTGGCATCATTAATTGGGTAGTTAATGATTAGTGACCTCACGTATGACGTTTGCGATTACTTGAGGTCGAGTGAAATTTGGCGGCATACATTAAACCTAAGTGTCTGCCATTTGTTTTTACCACCATCTTTCTAGCTTTGTTAGATTTTAATGATATTTATCAAACCTAGTATTTGGACTATTTCTATAGACATGCGTCATACTGTACAGTATTCAAGAGCAGTTACGACAGCATGTATTTGTTTTGTAAACTGGACCCTCTTTAAAACTTTTTATCACAGTGAATTATCTGAGTATGTTTTCAGGTTATCGTGTTAGGTAATTTACGATTGGATCAATTCTTTGCATTCCGTGTTTTGGTCGTATTTTGTATGGTATGGCATGCATTACTTATATTTAACTTAACATGCTTACAGATACGTCATACTAATATTGAAAGTTGAGAACATGCAGTGTGAAATTAGAGTTTGATGATGTGAGGTCTCTAGGCGATTCGAGGATTTGTAGCAATTGCACATTATGAACCAATCAGTTGAGAACGATTGTCGTCTTGAAGCCCCTTAGAAAAGATAAAAAAGAACTGGCCATAAGCTAGACTAATGCTAGTGTTTGACTCTCTAGGTAGAGAGATCCTATCCGTATAAAATTATATTTTATGTGAATTTGTTCTAACAAGATACACTGCTTGTACACTGTTTGTCTGCAAAAATGTCAAAATGAGCTGAATAGGTATCTGATGAGCAAGTAAGATTACATTTTATAAAGGTGGGACTTTTGAGACTTTGTTAGTCATACTTTACGTCATTGTCTTGGATCTTCTTAATACATAGCAACCCGGATATAAAATAGTAAAATGTTTAGATTGGAAAGCATTTTCTTTGCAGACTCTATGTAACATGACGCGACGGTGTTTACTGCTACCGGTTGTATTTATTATCGTGGCTAAACTTGAGGGTGTGTGCTCACAACCTGGTGCACTTTTCATTCTAATATACTGATTAAGAATATCTTGAAATAATGGCTGAGAAGAAGCTCTCGACGTACTACTTTCTGTTCAGAAAACTCAATATAAAATAACAAGTCATTGTATTGAGCTTTGATCAAAACGATATTTATCCACAAACAGAAATACTTTGCTACAATTATTGTCAAAGATAACGCCGGCGTTTAATTTTATTTTCTGTTTGTAAATGTCAGGTTCCATAAGGTGCCTCAGCTGCACAGAGGCTGCTAGACCACGTGATTGTCAATACGTACAGGAATGTGGCAGTCATGAGGTACCGTATAACTAATTAAAATCCTAGGCCTCTTTTGTTGTCGGTTGTATGCATGTAAAGAGTAACCAAGAAAATTGATGGATATCAGAAAAGAAACTGGTTTGACTGTTGACAGCTCTAAAATAAACAGTTATTCAGCGAAACAGCCACCCTCAACCCGAGAAAAAAAAAGAAGCAAAACTGAAAACCAAGACATAAACAAACAAAAAATGGTTTACGATTTGTTTTTACCACAACCTGAAGAAACATTTCTT
Source organism: Unio pictorum (assembly GCA_030141615.1). Lineage (NCBI taxonomy): Eukaryota > Metazoa > Mollusca > Bivalvia > Unionida > Unionidae > Unio > Unio pictorum. The sequence continues at coordinate 12,231,088 of JARLTB010000113.1, forward strand.
TTTCGTTCTAAACGTTAAAGTGATACTCATTAACAGTCCTGACACGTTAGGCTACAAGACAACAACACAATAATCGTCTATAAAACTATAAATAAAACACGTTTCCCATTTTCCTTACAAAAGCAATTTTCTTATGAATGTCAGATCAGCCGAAGTATGATATCATCTTAATACATTTACATACCACATGATGAAAAAAAAATCGCAGCAAACGTGCAAAGCAAATTAATTGTCCAGAACTTTTTTGTTTTAAACACCAGCATTTATTTCTTTTGATAGCCTTAATTGTATTCCTTATGCTCTATAGTTTTATGCATGCATCTACAAAGCCTGATGGAATACTTGCTCCATGATGTCAAATGGCACAACATGTTACTAGTTTCTAGCTCAGACCTCGTATTTGGGCTTGGTGGAGAGAGCAAATTGTCAGAAACGGTTCCAGAATTAATGCAGTATATTTAAATGAAAATATGTAAATAGAGGTAACAATCGTAGCTCTGATCTGTCAGTTAATCTTTCTACTTTTGATGAGGCTTTCATATGAGATTCCTTTCTTTCAAAATACTCGCTCCAATTTTATGTTAATCATGACTTGGAAATGATTAAGATGAGCATACTACAGCCACATACACACTAACACATATATTATAAATGTGTGTACATTTACTGTACCTTGATTAGATAGTGCCTCACAGACACACACTCCAACCACACAATAATTAGACTAAATCGAGCACACACTATAGAATCGATTTATATGTTACTTCATTTGTATTGGAAAATATGAACGAGGATTTCAAGGTAATACTGTAGGACATTGGGAATTTGGCATTTTAAGATTACTAAACAACTTTTTGACACGTATGGTTGCAGACAAACTTACATGTATATAGATAATAATTTAACTGTGACTAAAACAAGAGTAAAAGTTAATACTAAATCTTACTAAACACAAAATTTAAAATTTTGCTAAGTGTTACTTTTCGTAACATTTATTTACTTTTAAATTATCTTTTTAATGTTTAATCTTTAAATCTGCATTCTCAATCAGCGTCCCTCTTGTATTCATTCATGATGATACATGTGGAATTTAAGAACCCATCTCATAAAAAAAATATCCGATCGGATATGTATTGCAATCTACCGCAAAAGCTTATGCTGGTCTATCGGGATTTTATCCACACGATATAAGAGCTTGAAATGAAAACTGAGATAGATGAAACCTTGCAGACATTGAAAATACATTAAGAGTAACAATGAAGGAAACAGTTAAAGTATTTGGAACGAAATACAAGCTTAGTGTTGGAAACAAAATTGATGAAGTAGTACAATCATTATTGAGCAGATATGTAACTTCATGTTATAAATATATATATATATATATATCATGAAGTTACATATCTGCTCAATAATGATTGTACTACTTCATCAATTTTGTTTCCAACATACATACATATATATATATATATATATATATATATATATATGTATATATATATCTATGTATATATATATACATAGATATATATACATATATATATATATATAAATATATATATATACATATATTTACATATATATATATATATACATATACATATATATATATATATACATATATTTATATATACATATAGATATACATATCTATATATACATATCTATATATATATATATATATATATATATATATATATATATATATATATATATATACAAAGTAATTGATAATGTTGGGTGGTAGAGAACGAGCAGACACGGAATCAATCACTTCGCTTTCAGTTTTTAATTTATATCTTTCTAACTGATAATTTTTCCGTTAGAATCATTCACAAAGACAAAGTATAAAGTGACTGCTAAAACAGTATAACAAATAAAATTCAGTACACAAAATTTGTTTTACAAAAAGATGACCATGTGAGAAATGCTACTATATTCATAAAAATATGTTCAATTTAGAGACTTTATCCAAACAAATAATACTATCAACTTCGTTATTTTCTAGTGACGGCTGTCAATCTGTTTGAACATCATCTACGTTACAACCGTACATATTACACTTGTCCAGTTCATGAACACAATAACAGTTGCATCACATTGTCCAGTTTGGTTAAATGTTTTTCACCAGCTTATCAGAAGAAATCTTTTTAAATGTACTTACTTGAAATAACTGCAGCGACATTGCCTTTGACGTCGCAGCCGTTTCAAATCTATTCATTGTAGATGTATTATGTTAAGGTGTTGTCAATAAAATTCAACATAATTGGATTTAGTAGGTTCTGCAAAGCAGACGTTTGAGTGTTCTTCTATTTTATTGCGGATCACTGATATTTGTTTACCAGTTTGAAAGGCATTGCTTAAAATCTGTTACTTTAAATATGATTTCATTTAGTGTTTTTGTTGTGAAAAAGGGCTTTTTAGAGGTTTTCAAATTTCAATGACGGTGGCCGCATTTTATAGCGAGTATGCAGCAGTTCAATAAAAACGAGAAACATATACATCAAGATGATCTTTGCTATGTTTGGTTTCTGAGAAAAAGTTGAAAATATAATTTATTTACAAAAAAGGATGATTCGCGCCGATTGTAATACATGGAATCTCATACTAGTATTAATATATATATATATAATTCGTGTTACTTGGAAACATTTTTGTATTATTCACAAATGTGAATTTCATGCATTTTGGTCTTAATTTTCATTGGAAACTAAACTATAATATTCAGATATAAGAAACTCGAAGCTCGTCTTTATGACACGTCAGAAATGCGTTGAATAATGTAATATGCAAAGTTTGGAAGCTGCTTCAAATAAAACGCATTAGTCATCTCGTTACAAACATTTCTTAAGTTACTAATACCTTCTCTTCTTTCCAGACATGTTCCATAGAATCCTATATAACATTATTGGGTGACATTCGATACAATGTTGGCTGTATGGATAGATTGGTAAGTATAATCTAAATTGTCCTTTTCTCTGAAGTAAATAAAGTTTTCATACGGATTTGCAATAGTCTTGACTGCAGTAGTGTTCTTCACGATTATATTTTCACTCTAATATTTATTTTCTTCTGACAAACGCAAAACTTTGAGTGGGATCTGATAAATCCCAACAGAGACAAGAAAAGTTGTTAAAAACAAAGCATGAATGGAAGGTGGGAAGAATGTTTTGGTCAATTGAAGCACAGATTGATCATATCAAATTTAAGATATGCAAATGCTTCATTATGCAGAGAGAGAGAGAGAGAGAGAGAGAGAGAGAGAGAGAGAGAGAGAGAGAGAGAGAAAGAGATTTTCGTCCTTCTTGAGAAAAGAAGATGTCTTTCTATTTGTAGAGATGTGTAAGTTAAGCCTCTAAGTCTTAAAAATGTAATCAAAAGAAATGAAAACAACAAGCAATTTATTTCTCTACTAAAAGTGAACAATTAAGACACGTCAATCTCAAATAAATCTAAATTTTCTACATCATATCCACTCCTATATAATTTTCTAAATGAATTTCAATGGTCTTGAATATTCTGATGTAATTTGTTTATAAACGTTACCTTATCTTTACAAGAAAAGTGCTGCTTATTTTTGTACAACCTGTAGATATCCGAAAAGGTTTGCTCTTTGTTTGGACAAGAAGTGAATACATACAATGATTTATTTTCTTTTTTTTCAAACTATATCAATCAGGAATGATGTGCCCTGTTATTGATACAGTAAGTAAACGGAGAGAGAGAGAGAGAGAGAGAGAGAGAGAGAGAGAGAGAGAGAGATGAGAGAGAGAGAGAGAGAGAGAGAGATATTAGGGTTTCTAATTTGCTGTATCAGGCGTTTGATTTCTCAAAGTTGTGCCAGATTGCAATTTGAAGATACTCGTATGAGACTCAGATGTATTTTAAGAAAGGCAAATTATAGTATGGCTTACTGACAAATAAAAATGTGTCAGTCATGACTAATCATCATCTGTGTGAGCAGCATTTTCCAAAGTTTCTTTTTCTTCTTTTCAACTTTAATCTTGATGACTCAATTAATATGAGCTGTCAGAGTTTAACGTAATCTTATAATCCTTTTTGCATGAACTTAGTTGTTGTTTTCCCATGCAAAAACAATATGTTTCGTCAGTGTCTATTTAAAATGTCAAAATATCGATATACTTCGGATACCCAGTCAAAACCCTTCAAGATTTATACATGATAAAGAACAGCCTGTTCTACTGTCACAGAAGTGTAAACATCACCAGTTTTGCCAATTAATACACTTGTTAATAATAAAGTCCATTGCTCTCATTCCCATTTCAAGCTTTCAGCAATGTTCTGAATGTAAAAAATATCTACTTCTTTTTCGTGAAAATATATATTAATTTCATATTTCTGGTTTCATCAAAAGCATGAAATTGTTGGTAACTTGCAGGGTTGAGAAGAGAACTCCTCACGGCAGTTCTTAAATGTTTTAATCTGTAAGGCAATTTCATTTCGTCTTTTTGCTTTCGTATTTGAAATATCTCTGTACATTTCCTTCTTTTTTCATTCACTCCAGAGTTGCTACTACTTTTGTTCTCTCTAACATTTTAATTTCCTTTTCTTTTCTCTGCCTTTACATTTCAATCATATTCTGCAGAACCAAAAGATGTCTTAGTTCCAGGTCCACCTGGTAATTTCCTCTAATTAGTTTCGTTTCCTATCAAAACGAGATTCACACTTACCAATCAAACACAACAAATTATTATCTAAAGTTCTGTCTGCACCATTAATGAATCAAACAAGTTGTTTGTTTATATTATCTTGCTTTGTTATAAATGCCCTCGCTTCATAAACACCATAATGTCCGGGAAGCTCAAGTAACTCACATTTGTTTAATGATTCTAGCCCATTAGGGTAGAATGTGAACAGTTTCGATATTTGATGAAAATGGGGACGTTAATAGACTTTTCTAATGATTTCGTAAATGTGTGGTATCACAATCGTTACTATGGACAATGAAAATTCCGAAACAAAGCCAATTTACTTTCTGAGGCAATTTTAATCACTGTAAATTCCGACCACAGATGGATTCCAAGAGAATCATCTCCCTATTTATACAAATGTTCCATTCACCTAGATATGATTCATTCTCAGGGAAATTCCTACTGGTTATAAACAATACCCAGCATAGAATGTTCCAAATTCAAATCATGTTTTACAAATCCTATTTAAAGTTTATTCTCATAGACGAAAGTTAGCTATGCAGACAATGTGTTTATAAATAATTAATATCTAAAAGTAAAGTCTACAATCACTGACTTACATTAAACGCACATTATTAATGACTTCAATGCGTGTGTCACCACGTTTGTGATAATTGTGATTGACGTAGATGTGAAGCGCATTGTCATAATGTCTTAAAGTTCAATGGCGATCATACACCGTCCAGCGTGCGAAACGGCATACCTAAGCATACACATTTACCAAGTCATATTTATGTAGGATTGTTCTCTCTTACAAATCTTGAATATTTCATGGTGTCTACAACGGAGTCTCTCTGAAACATTCAGGCTCCCTGTTTTTTTCAACACAATATATTACATTACCAGAATATGTTACAATACTAAGGTAATTTTTTTAATGTCGGGATATATTGCAGTAGCAGTCTATAGTATACTTCCAGGTTATAAAACAATAACGCTATATTAAGGGACACAACTCATTTTTATGAAAAATATTTAAACATTACACTCATTCATAAATATATCCTCGAAACCATAAGGAAGTTAGGTTTCGAAAAAAATCTGATGATTCTATGGTTCCAATTATTTTATTTACGCAATATTAATGTTTCGGGTCTTAAAACAATTTTGAGCTAATAATGTTCCACGAAAGAAAAAGTGGATCTCAGTTATCAACTTATCACAATTACGTTATAAGCGACTGCAGTCAACCAGATGAAATTGATGGTATTACATGTAATTAAGGATGAAATTAAAATATAACATGACTCGTCAACAGAAGGCTTAAAGGCAAATAAAATTCAAAACACTACATGTTAACCTATGATAATTTTATAATGAAGGAGGTATGGAAAACAACATAAAGGTCTATAAAATCAAGAGAACATCGACACGTTCCAAACAGTGTCATCTATTTAATCCAAAATACATTTTTTTTTCTAGATAAAAGATTTAAGATGCACATTTTTAACGTTAATGAACCGTAAAAAACAATACGAAAATTACAAACTCAACCAAGATCAGTTGTTGTGTGAGATCTTTAAACACCACAAGCGGTAAGAAACATGGAGTACATACATAACAAATAACAGATTTTAAAATCGAAATTAGACTGCTATGTTGATGGTGAGGGTTTCTTTGTTTACTAATTGAAATTCGTCTGCATGTGAATACTAATGCTGGTTGCATGGACAATCTGCATAAATCCAATGACTCGTTTAAAATAAGTTAAATCCTCTCTTGAATACAGATATTAAAAATGAATGGAATTACAAAGGCTGAAAAATGTTTGTCAGAAATAAAAATGCAAAAGACACCTGGGAAGAGAACATAAAAAACTAATTTGTAGACAAGGAGGCTTATGTTGTAAATGTTGCGCTTTGCATGTATGTATGTATGTATGTATGTATGTATGTATGTATGTATGTATGTATGTATGTATGTATGTATGTATGTATGTATGTATGTATGTATGTATGTATGTATGTACGTACGTACGTACGTACGTATGTATGTACGTATGTATGTTTTTTTTGTATGGTTTAACGCCATTTCTCAGCACACGATAGGCTATACCTGGTGGCCAGTATTAATGGTGAAGGAAGAACCCGGGAAAAAATCCAAAAAGAACCACCGACCCACGAGAAGCTACTGGCAAGCTTTCTCACAGAAACACATTGGCCGAATCAGAGACTCGAACCCACGCAGACAGAGATGAGATGGCAGTGATCAGTAACGGAGAGCGCTTAAGACCACTCGGCCCTTTGTATGTATGTTATTAAAACAAAATATTTGTTGTAAGTTGTGTGAAACGTTTATTACGTTATGTTCTTTGACAGTAGTACTTGCTTCCACGACTAATGGTAAAAGTTGACTACTGTTCCAGAAATGTGCGGCTGCTGGAAGAAAAAGAGATGTTCTCAACGCCACTATTCTCAGTATGATTCAACAGAAAAACGACTTTGGTGCAGTTCCCGAGGAGCAATCGGATCAAAAAGATATGTTCGTGTGTTCTGAGTGTTGTGATACGGAACTGTGTAATATCAAGGGGTGTGGTGAAGAAGGTGAGCATTGTCTTGTTCTGTCGAAGTAAATAAGGTATACTTGATACGTCAAAGTTTGAATTTCTCCTAATGGGTTACATGTTTCGTATGACACTGAGTACATTGCATAGGGCATACCAATGAAGCTAATATACAGTCAGATATGGTGTCTATTAAATATTATTATCGCAATGAAGATGAATCCCTTTTATATTCTGTAAAATTTCCTCCATCCTTTTAATTGGTTTAAATGCGCTTCCGTTTGTATCCAGATGATCACATATACGTGGACATTTGTTTGATACATGTGGCTATATTTATGAGAAAGGAATTATTAAATTTCGTCAAATCTGTCAAATACAATTTGTTTTAAATTAAAAGTATTTCTGTTCCAAAACAAAGACGTCGACAATTGCACCGTCTGATGATTTCTAAGCTATATCTCGGCTTTAATAGGGCTAACAATAATTTGTAACACTGATTCATGGAAGCATTGTCTAGCCTAATATTTATACGACTTGTCTCGACCAGTAAACAAAATTTAAAGCATACTTGTTGTCTTAGACTCTTAGAGACAATCTAAACAAAGAAACAACAGACAGGAGCATATCTAAGCATATATTTAATACATAAGGCTAAACAAAATGTACTCGTTATTTTGATTCTCAATTTTGATCTGATAGCCTTAATATATTACTGCACTAAACCAGGAACCTATTTCTGTGCATTTAGTTTTCATCTGCGACCTGATCTGTGCATCGTTAAAATAACCATTATAGACAAAAAGTCAAATATTTCACTTATTTAAATGGTTCTGGCCAGACTGAACGCGATATAATTTATGATTCTAACTTTGTCAGAATCTAATGCATACACTGCTATATCGTTGGTGTTATTTTGGGGTTTAACTCTATGTCTCAGATAGGCTATATATGGCGGCTGATCTAACTGGTGGAGGGAGAGGAGAAACCCACTTAGAACCACCGATCCACGAGAAGCTACTGACAGCTTTCTCGCATGCCACATTGGCCGAGTTCGAGAGTCGAACCCACGTAGTCAGAGATGAGATAGCAGTGAATGGCTGATGTGTACGTTTTAGACCACTCGGCCACTCGTTGCAGAGTAATGATATGACTCCACTTAGTAACAAGCCTAGCTGGTTCGAGCATGTTAGTAAAGTGGTACCAGACACAATAATTTGGTTTATTTTCCCAACCGCGAAAGTGTCACTTTGTTTCTACTCCCGGCGCAATTGGGGTCTCTACCAATATTAGTAACTAGTTACCATGATGGGAATGACTTTTGATAGCTTTGAGAGGTGAATCTGGATGACATTTACGAATGAATGCAAAGGTAAGATAGGGGACTGCAAGCGACCTCGATTTATGAGATCACATTCTAACTATCTGCTGCTGGTCTCGAGTTTTAGTCTCATGACATGTGTGCCCTAGTGAGAGACAGACGAATCGGATTCTGTTCCTGACTGAGAGAGTTAGATGCGTTGTCCTCGTCCGTTACAGTACATATTCTTGTTCCATTAATAGGTTTGCCGCCGAACAGCGGACTACTATGTTATGCATGCGAACAAGAGGTTGCTCCGGACAGATGTAACAAAATTGCACTATGTAGCAGAGACTCCGTAAGTAATCCTCTCTTTGACCAAACAGGTAACTTTGCATCTTAAATATTTTTGTTACAAATTATAATGAGCCAGGAAGCTTCATTATGACAGTATGCCACATGAACACCAATTGAGTGGGTCAAGGCCCAACTAAGAGAAATCCGGTAAAAGACGAACAAGAAAAAAACATAAAATAAACGAATTTGAAGAAAAATCAACTACTTCAAAACGACGATTACAATTTTACATTATAACGTTTGTATTCCATGGGATCAGATGTCTCTATTCATATATATCGGTATATATTTCTTAGCTCGGGTTATACGTTGATGCAATAAAAGTAAAAATACACTTTCTACTTCTTGAAAAGAACCTCTAGTTTTCTTTAGGAATTGATTAAATATATCCGAAAATGACATTTCCTATATGCACGTGACAAACGATGATAAATACATACTCATAGAATGGAACATGAAATTGAATAACTCCAAAAAAACATATAATAACGGTGTGATGTGTAAATTAACATGCTATTCCTTATTTTGCATGCGTGTTTCATATAGTCTTGTCATCTTTCAACGCTTCATAACGGATTGGATATTTTATATAAGAGCGACTGTATACATACAGATGTAAGTATATTTTCCTATTTCCGTGTACTAATCATGTGATTATTCCACAGCTGCCCTTTGATCTTATATTTTTCTGTTGACTGTTTAAAAAATATTTAGTAACCATGATGTCAAATGTAACTTCTTTGAAATGCTGTGTATCTTATATTAAAATCATAACTGTACTTAGATACGACCCCATAAATGTTGATCCATTTCAATGACAACTATTCTCTACTTAGTGTTATGTCCTTTTTTGGATTTGTTGAGACCAGCGTAGACATCAATAAATATATATTCTCTTCACACTCTTAAGCCATGAAAGTTAATGTTACTCTCTCTCTCTGTAAACACACACACACACACACACACACACACACACACACACACACACACACACACACACACACACATCATATGGAAATTAATAGAGTAAGTTACAGATGTACAGCATACAGAGCAAAAAGTGGTTCGAATGTCGGTAGGGACGATTATTCGAGGGAAAAACAATATCAAGAAAAATACAACACTCTAGCCGGAATCATAGTATCATCTCCAAATTATAATTTAATGCGATATTATTTCGCATTTTCTACGATCTGTCGTCATTACATCGCACTTTCCTTCGTGTGTATTTGTTGTTAGATCTCTATCTCACTCTGTAAATATATAAAGAAGTAGTAGTTAATGATGGGTATTATGGTTCACCCAGCTCCCGCCTTGATCTGCACCATTATATCTATTAATGGGCCATGGGAGTTCTAGTTCAATGTGCTTTTTAGATAGACGTTTATAAGGTTCAAGTTCCACTATAATGCTATTCAGCTCGTCCACTGTAGAAGTTCTTTTTTTGGTGCTTTTGAGACGAATGACCCAGGTGTATTTATTGAACACATCGATGGTTGTCATGAAACAGTGGAAATGATCATTGTGCACGCTGTCAGCTCTCCTGTCGCCGAGGCATGTTGCCCATATATCTTTGTCCGCGACTGTCATGATTGCGTCTTGGACAATGCTTGCATGCGGTTTTTTTTCAGTTCTACTGTCAGTTTGGAGCCAATGATACAACGCACCAGAGCTATCTATACGTTCTCTGAGTCTTTTAGGCTTGAGTTGACTCGATCGAAAACCGTCTTTTCGTTGGAATGATCCTGGTAACAGAGATTGTATTGAATTGCGATGTCATCGACACCGTTGTATGGTTCTTGACCGGGCATTGCTGATGGTGCTCAAACAGTTGTTTGTTGTACGGAATCCCATGGTTTGATTGATGTATGTCCTGATTGCGTCGATGATCCACATAGCTTGGGTAGTTGATTTATCTGAACATATACTTCCACGGCTCTCTTGAGCATTTGTCATTTCCATAGCTTTTACAGTCACTCACGCATAGGTTTTACTCCACGCGAAGGTCTTCGAAACGCGTGTCGAAATCGCAGTGTCTTCAATAACAATGTTAAAACAGATCAACTCTGCATTTTAGGGGTCGCGATCTTACCTGTACCGATGTGTGCCACATACGGTAAACTATGAGTTGATCGTTAGCCATGATGTTTGGTGACCACCTCGACGAGGTCGACACAATCTCAGTTTTGCTCTTGCACTTGAGGCATCACGAGTTCATGATGATTATATGAAGGGTGTGTATTACGTTTTTAAAGCCTAAGATGGTTTCGAGGGAGATTTTTGCATCGTGTATGAGATGGTGGATGTATTCGACAGACGTTCTGCCACAGATGTTATCGCTGATATCTCGAAGTTTTAGAGCGTCGTATACAGCCCATTTGTGCGCTTTTTGCACATAACTCGCAACTTAATCAGGAGAACATAAATCAAACGAGACGAAATATTTCAAGTCGCTACACGTAGGATCGTTGACTAGAAAATCAATGAGTGTCATGTCCATCCTAATAATATTTAAGCTTAATGGCGTGATTTGTTTGGGAAATTTACCTTCTGAAAATACGCTTTGGAAATGTGGAACGCTAGATACTAAGAGGTGCTCGAGGTTAGTTAGTTAAAATAGTTTTTTAGTTCATGCTTTTATCACGTGTCGTTCCTGGCGGCAAGAGTCCTTTACCAGGGCCGAGCAGTCCTGGTATTAATGATCCAGGGATCCCTGCTAACAGAAGTCCGATAAATACTTCTTGTTTCGACAGATGCACTGAGGATATGTTCAGAACTAGACCTATTTCCTAGGCATTATGTTTAGCAACACAAGTTGCTTGACGATACATTATCATGATCAGATCGGGTCCCATGAATGCCGACTCATTCAGTCTGACCGATACACATCTATTTATGCAGCTGACATATCAATACATTTCTACAGCTGTGGTGACAGCGTGACTAAACGATACTAAATGAACTACTATTATAATCGTAACTGATATAGCTAATGTCACGATGTCCCTCTTTTTGCCGAGCTCCTCTACCCATGACTGCCTTTTGAGTAGCTCCGGTAATGGCTCTGGTGGTTGTGGCCAATCCATATGATGCTGCTTTAATTCTAAAGAATACCGCGACTCGAATATCAGCATGGTCGAGTGCCATATCTATATCAAGTCCTTCTATAAACTACTATACTGATCTGACATCAATAGCTCTTGATCCACAAGATGACTGAGGATCTCTATCATCTCGTTATTGACGTCCACATCAAAATTTTCTGTTTTTGGTAAGCGACCACTAACTTGAGCCGCGTAAAGATCTCGGAGGGTTTATGATAGTACCGGATGCTTTCTGCTTCTTGACCGCTTAGAGCTCTCGAATGTGAATTCTTCGTTTCTATACTGGTTTTCTGGCTGTTGTAGGTGTTGTTGTTTCTATTTTCATCAAAACTTTAGATGTCAATTTTTTTGCCTCATTCCTCCACTTGTCTTTCAACTACCGAGTTTGGGGTATTTTAGATGTAGTCCACCATCTTTTGTAATACGGCTTTCTTTCATCTTCCATCCATTTATCACGTAGTTGTATTCCCTGCCCCAACAAAGGAGGTCTGCATAGTAAGTAATTGATTCTACGTTTGGATGCAACCCTTTGCAGGAAGGCTTGCTGATTTATCTGACTGAGCATTGAAAAAGTCGAGTTCTTGCATGGTAAGCATGGACCTGGCTCCTGTGTGACTGACTTTTTTGTCCTGACTTTGAGTTTCTTTCAAAACCACCTTATTCGAGTCTTTGGACTCCCAAGCAGCTATATTAGATATTCCGTTTTGTTTCTGTCTTGTGTTGCATGCTCCAGGGTCCGTACACTCGGTTGACGTCAGTGATCAATGCACGTGCAGCTACCGATTGACAGTGATGTTTGTTCGGCAGATGATCCTATCGACACACTAACGTAAGATCTCTGGAAAGGTGTCTGTCGCGATGACCACCAACCTGTTTTTGCTTAACGTAGATTGACGACTAAAACCGATTTCAAATATCACTTCACTTTTAGTTTTTGAGTCTTAGTCTTCACATATTTTTTTGGCTAATTCTTGTTTCAAAAACACTTGTTTAAACCTTTCCTTTTCCTGTTAGATCGTTTCGTTCTCTTTTTTACGCGATTCTAGGTTGGCCTTGGTTGTTTCCTTTTCGTTTTCCACCTTTTTGAGTTACGCCGCTCTACATTTTTCTTTCCCTCTTATTTTTGTTGTAGTTAAGCTTTTCCAGCTTCTCGTGTTTTTCCAGCGTTTGCTCGTCTCGTCAGCTTGTAGATATCACTTTCGGAAGTCTCCATGGTAGGTCTCTTTCCCAAGCAATCACACCGGCTGTTGCTGAGTCGATTTGAACGTGTCAAGTAGCTGATCGTTTTGGCTTCGCCAAGTTTGGTCTCCGCCACACCGCGTGAAAACGTCTACCGGCCTACTTCGTCTTCCAGAACACGCTGACATAAGGCTCCTTGCTGATATAAAAGTCTTGAGAACTTATGTTGATGCAACAGGTGATATTTTTAAACGACATATGTAGACTAATGAAAAAAGTAACGGATGTCAAAGCCTTTGCAATTAGCTTCCAGAATAGGTATGCGCATTGCAAGGAAAGGTCATATATATGTGTTTGGAGCCCGAGGTAGTTGATGTATATATAGCAGTCTTTGAATTCGTGGGCTGTGATGTCACAGCAATGGTCTTTAGCTATCGCGTTTTCATCTCGATTATCGACTCCTGCAAATAGCACAAAACATCCCTTGTTCCATTGGATGCATTGATGAACATTGTCGTATAGGAAGATAAATACTATTTCAGCGCTTGTGTCAAGACAACGACAAATACTCGCAGATGTTTAGTCGTAATGTCGATTTTAAAGTCACCAAATACGATAATTTTTTCCGTGTCCTAATTGAGTTTATTGACGTACTGGGTGTCGTCCGTATCGGCTACGTTATACACATCGCCCACGGTGTTGTATTTGTCTTGGTGAGGATTAAGCATCACGCGATTGTGATTCAGTATGTTATTATGGAGCATGTTCAGAAGGATATTGATTTTAAACCTTCCGATAGAACCAATGATCATATATTGGCAATCCTGCATCCAACATGACGCGATGCTCTCTTGTTTTCACTTTTGGTCAAAGTTAATGATATTTATTATCTCTATAGAAAGAAACTGTCATTACACATCCTTTGATACACTCGTCAGATCAGACAGAAGCACTGCGTCTGGGGACACAAATTGTCAACCTCGCTGGATATACTATATAGGGGGTTCTGACGAGCGGTCACATTCTCATAAATCTTGAGAGCTGAGTTGTCCATCCTTATGCCAGTGGCGTATGATAGTCAGTAGACTCGCGCAGACCACAAGATCTTTGACTGCTGAAACTCTGACGGAAAATATGGGCATGGATGGAATAAGCTTTTACGATTATTTTGGAGGCTGCAGGATTTTCACAGCCGTTATGGGCCTTCAATCTCGAGGTTTGCAGGCTGCATGAGTGCATTCGAACGATGGACGATGATCAGGAGTGCTGGAAGCGTCACGCCATTAAAATGTCAAATCTGTCTTTGTGGCACATGCTACAGAAGAGCTCAGAGAGTTTATCAATCTATTATGTATAGTCTTTAAATGTTGTAACGACAGCGCGGTTAATACAAACCATTGAGGACATCATTCACTATTTGAATCCTAATGTATCTCATCATGAAAACATGCTAAATCAAACAACGACGGTATGGTTTTAAGGACGACGACAAGGCAGACAAAATAAATAATGAGTCCATATAATTAGTGTCTTGAAAACGCTTTAGCATCAATCAGACACTGCGAGGAGCTATAGAGGTACGTACATTTTTGAGCATGCAGTTCTATAGTACAAGGATTAGACACTATTCTGGACATGATGCAGCTCGACGAACAATCAGCTGGCCGCAGTAGCTACGATGGGGAACCATCAGCAAAAACTTGCGTAACGACGTTACAAATAACCAAGCACAAGATATAGATTTTTTTTACGGTGCTGGACGGGTCATGAAGATCCTGATTAAACTCCTCGAACCGCGAGGGAAGGACAATACAAATATTATCAAGCAAACCATACTGTCCGTTCTGAAAATGCGCAACAAAATCCGATCGTATCTGCGTGGAAGTGACTTTGCCGTATCTTGGCTCAATCCCGAGACGATCACATCGTGGACATGGTAGGAAGCCAATGCCGGCTGATGCAACTAAGTCGATTTGAAAAGTATTATGACCAGAAAAATGAGACCTAATCCTAAAAAAGATCTCTTAAAGCGACGATATATTACTTTCTTCGCTATGCTAAATTAAGAAGCAATTAAGGCAATGTACAACGGGATTTTTTTAATTTAGCAACTCTATTTTCAAAGGGATATACTAACACCTTGCCAATATCAATTGAATCACATACAACAGATCCAGGAAAGAGTTTATTCTGTGTCATGATATTGCTCATCGACTTAGGCGCATCGCTAGATTTATTCCGGTTGTTAACATAGAGAGAATGCCACCCTGCACGAATTAATCGAACGATTTAGAGGAGAGATCTAGGAGTTGTAAAAAACTATGCAGCTCGTCCACGAGTACAAAACGCTGACAGAACGAGAGATCTTCAACACGCAGCAGTACCAAAACCAACTGCGACAGGGAGTGCAAAGCGCTCATGGGAAAATAACTCTGCCTTGAGCGCCTTCGACTTCAGCATGAAACCATAAGCCGATCGCGACGAAATTTCATTGAGAGAAAAAACTAATCAAACTTGATCTGCAAGCCATTCAACGATAACGCGATGCAACAACGCGTCTTATACAAATCCGATGCATTGAAAGCGCATGGATGTGCATTTATTTGCTATCACAGGCTTTGAAGTAAGAGTCGATCACGAATTCATGCAGTGAATTATAGAACCTACAGTAGAGGCAGAACGTCCAGAACTCTAACCCATCAAGCATGTAATAGCTCACATCGTTCATAGTGTGCGGGAACAAATCGCTGATTGTGTATCGCAGTAAATATTTCAGTCCCATCGTCAACATTGACTGGTCATTTATCCAACGTCGCGTAGAAGATTATCAAAATTTGGATCGGCATGGGTCTTCGCCTGAGTATATTCTATCTCATTTCGAACTTCCAAATTCATGTTGTTGAGCGGAAGGAAGTACCTACCTCTTTCTAAATCCATCGTAACCACCAATCCATGAATCAGTGTCAAGAGCAACGATGAATACTGTCTAATAAGAGCTACCCGTCACTCGTTGCATTCCGTAGAGGATAACACCGATCGTGTCTCTAAGTTCAAGCCGTATTTTAAAAACATTCATACCAAAGGCAGCCGTTAAAAACGTTCCCAAACTAGAAGTGCTTAACCGGGGACTCTCCATCAACGTGTTTAGACTCTATGTCAAACAAATCAGGCAATAAGTGATTCATACTCTATCTGCTGTTGCTCTACCAAATATTCCCCACATAACATCATCTATTTACTGTATCACCATCACCATTTCGTGTACATCAAACTCTTTAGTCAATTATGTCGATCTCAGTACACAGAGCATAATAATCACGGATATACATGTTATAGCTGCTTTAAATGTTTTACTAAACCACATTTACAACACGATCACGTTGTGTCGGGATACTGTCTGCAACTACAAACCGTTCAGATGCCAATCAAGGGACAAGTATAGTTCGAACACCATTATAAAAAATCTCTCTTGATCCGATCAATTCTAAAAAAAAACACAAGTACATCCCGTAACCAATCGGCTATAAAACCTGCTGATCCGTTGATATGTTGTCTTCTCCGAATCGGCAGCAAAGATGTGAGGATTCCATCGTCGTCTGGTTCTTTCAGCAACTCACTGCTCAAAGGAAACTCGTCAGCCACCTCTAAAAATACTCAAATTATTATTCCCCAAACCTCGTCGTCCTTGCGACATCACAAAGTCGAGGTTGTTGTAGGGTTTAACGCCATTTTCAGCACACGATAGGCTATACATGGCGGCCGGTATTAATGGCGGAGGAAGAACCCAGGAAAACCCCCGGAAAGAACCACCAACCCACGAGAAGCTACTGGTAAGCATTCTCACATAACTACATTAGCCGAATCTTAGACTCGAACCCACGAGGACAGAGGTGAGATGGCAGTGATCGTAACGGAGAGCGCTATAGACCCCTCGGGGCCTCTTGCGACATCACACGTCGTCGACTCAATGCCATATATGTGAAGAACACTGTAAACCTCTAGACAAAGGTCAGAGATGACTGTCATGTCATGGTATTTTGGACTGTAATCACCGCTTGAAGGATCCAGACGTGCTTCAATGACGCTCATAATCTACGAAGCTAATGTGTGACAGTTCATCATCTTAGAATTCGGTCATCCCGACTTTAACACACATCTCGCTGAGGAGGGTTACTGTTAATGTCTTATGAAATGCATATCTAACACGTTTTAAAAACATGTTTCGATTGCTCATTTTTATTCATCGATCAGTTCCAGCTTATGGAGTCGTCGCTAAAACAACTCACTGAAACCTGTTTTAAATTCGTCATTTTGGAGGTCCTCTCAGTTTACTCCAAAGAAAAGGTGTTTATTTTAAAAATACGTCGATGAGTGGTCGAGATCAGTTGAAACTTCGTTGCCATTTGTTGACGCGTTCCATTTTCTTTCAATCTCTCTCACAACACCATGTAGGATTATCAGTACGCGAACAAATATGAATATACCTAGGTTGTCAAACAGCCGCCGATTATCATGCCCATTATCTGAAAACTGACGTATTTATATTCATGGATGTCTTCGAAAATTTCAGACGCATGTGCCTAGATCATTATCACTTCGATCCACTCTAATATTTCTCCCCACATGATCTCTCCTGAGATGCTCTCATCCAGGCGAGTCAGTGCAGCTTGAGCTCTTCAGCGATCCAGATATTAATGTCCACTGAACACACGATTCATGATGGACTCTCAGCCGTCATATAAAAACACGCCGTGGCCAACAACAAATACATGAAACAATATGATCTCACCCAGCCATTCACATACATCCTCTAATTTGGTTTGGCCATATCACATCTCTTTCCGGTTAGCAGTTTTCGCTGCGTCATCAGAAATTAGTTTCTACTTGAAAGAGAAGCGGGATACGATGAGGACCATGGCTAGCTGATCGAGGTCGATCACCTGTATCCTCTCATCTCTGTGTCACTCATAACGAGTATCCTTTCTGAGCTAAACCATTCCTCATCACCAACTCGATGCTTTCTCGACAACAGGAGTAAAAACACCGATTTGGAATATGTGATGCCATTTTTAGAAACGATCACCCAATTTCAACCACAAGAAAGCGATACAAAATACATTATCGACTACTAGAACATATTCTTCAACATGGACGCGTTCTTGACATAATTTATCGAGCTCGCAAGTTAAAACAATCTCCATGGATGAAATCCCACGTCTATATCAACACCCATCAACTAGCAACAGCCACTACGGAATTCAGTAAAACTTCACTCAAACTCATGAACAACAGCATTTTTGAAAAGGCAATGGAAACATTAAGCACATAAAGAAAATCGAAATCTGTAATAACCAACGACAACACGATAAACTTGTGCGTCTACAACGTCCTCATTATATCTTTGATGCCACTGAATCCAGATAAAAAACCATCTCTCATACTAGATAAACCCGTCTACGTCGGTCAAGCCTATCTCAATCTATCCAAAATACCATTGGTCTAAATTGATTTAAACTTTATCCAATACAAATACGTTTAAAAAGCAAGACTACTCATGACCGATACAGATTTACTCGTCTTTGAAATTTATGCCGACAACGTCTAAGCGGATCTGTCAACATGCAGACCTTTTTGATCTTAAGAAGCGTCATGAAACAAGTCAATTCCACTGCAAGGATATTAAAAGGAAGCTTAAAAGTTGAAACGTGTGGAATGTCCATCACAGAATTCACAGGATTTAGATCCAAAATATATTCTCACGCTCAATGATACTATCAGGACACAAGCCAAATGAGTGAATGACATAACAGTGGCATCGATCATTACAGTCATTTGCAAGCGTATCTACGTTATTCCTCCATGAGAGCTTTCCGATCACAGCGACAGCATCTCTCTGCCATGCCCATACACAAAACAACGACTATGCTCTTTCAACAATAAACGTTACTCCACTGGTGGTAATCACAATTCCCATATGGAAATTATCATATGTAAAGAGAACCAAAACTTAGTAATAGATACACGGAGGTATATCTTTATTTATCACGCAGTGAGATTGAACTCCCGTTTCTTGCGCAGTAATAGATTTAATGGGAAAGAGGAATCGCTCACCCAGGATGCTAGGTGAGCCACACACCCCACAACACATAACTACTTGTGTGTGCATGTGTATGTGCGTGTGTGTGTGTGTGTGTGTGTGTGAGAGAGAGAGAGAGAGAGAGAGAGAGAAATAGAAAAGGGGAGGGAGGAACCCATTATACATTTCTGTATACATTATGTATAGTAGCCTTCAATCTAAATTTTGATTCTTTTCAAGATATGCCACCATTTGGGAGTTCTTGATATAGGAGCTTATCAGCTTGTAGGCCGAAGAAGCGTTGATATGATTAGCAGATTCCAAAGGGTCACATCGTGTAACAAGTGCTGCACAAAAAACCTATGCAACTTGGACAATTGTACTTCCCTAATAACCCCATCCATAACAGTAGCAACCAATACACAGGCAACTACAACATTAGCACCTGGTATATTTTGGGTCTATTTGTTAATATTTTGGATATTTAAGACATGAAATTCATTCTAGAGTGTATTAATAATAACAATGAAAACTTAATAATAATAATAATAATAATAATAATAATAATAATAATAATAATAATAATGAGGACTTTGTAAAGCGTTTAATCTTTAGAAGCTCTAAGCGCTTTACAACATATATGATAATATGCCTACAAACAAAAAGCAAACATACACAATGAAATTCTAAAATATATACAAACATGATGGAAATATTTAAGGAAGGAAAAAGTATTAAGTTTTTAAGTTTGTTCTTGCAGTCAAACAATGTGAGTTATTATAAGATTCTTGAATGGGATCATTGTATCTTTGGGTCTAAGTTTAATGGGCAATTCGTTCTGCGTTACTGGGCCCTGGTATGCAAAAGAACGTCGTCTATATGACTTCGTCGTGATAGTGGGAATAATGAGTATTCTATTGTCAGAAGAAAAACGTAAGTATCTTGCTGGTTTGTACATATGGGTGTGGTCGGATAGTGAAACGCAGCACATAGAACAAAGTTTGTGTTTCATTCGGTATCAAATCGATAGCCAATGTAGGGTACAGCGATGCGGGGGAGGTGTGCTTTGATCCTGGTACTCTAAGGATGAATCGAACAGATGTCTGATATTTCTGGAATAGATATTGAGACGAACCAAATATAATTCAGTTACGAAAGTCCAGTCTTGAAAGTACTAATAAGCACACGCATGTTTTGTTGGCACAGCGGAAAGATATTTGGTAATGGGGCTGATGCGTCTCAGCTCAAGATATGCAGCCTTGAATATGGTCATGACATGTAAGTGCAATGTGAGATTACTGTGAACTTAATGTTGGTGATGCTGATATGTATTGTTTGAAGTACAACGTGTGATTGAATAATTCTGTGTGTTGTGATCAGAGTGGCTTCAGTTGTATCATCATCATTCGAATGCAGCTTGTTACATGTCATCTTTGATTTGACATCAGAAATGCACCTCTCTATACCGTGTATGGTAGCATCAACTTTGGTTGGGTGGCTAGATTTGAATATGTGGGTGTCATCAGCGTACAATTGGTGAGACACTGGAGGATGATCTGTGACACCAGAGTGCGGTTGAGTGTATAGAATGCAAATAACAGATCCAGGAAGACCCAAGTGGAACACCAACATATATATCAACTTGACTTGAGTTTATTCAATTTACCGACATCCTTTGTGTCCTGTTTTCCAAGTAAGACTTTAACTACAGTAAGGTTGTAACATGAACATCACATATATGCTGGAGACGGTAAATCAATATATCATGGTCCTTTGTGTCAAATGCTGCAGATAAATCAATGGGGTGTGGTGGGATGAGGTCCTCAATGTTTCCTCTATCTAAAGCAGACAGAATGTCATTAACCACTTTCAGAAGAGTAGTTTTAGTACAAGGGAGATATGCAGCCTGCACATTGCTAAAACGATTGTTGGAATTCAGATGAGACACAAGTTGGGTTAGAACAACTTTGCTAATATTTTGATATTATTAGGAGATTAGAAACTGGGCGGTAGTTCTTTAAAGCGTTATGGTCGAGACTTGGTTTCTTCAGCAGAGCCTATATGATGGCAGTTCTGAACAAAGTGATGCGAATTCCTTGGATGAGAGGGATTGAGAGAGGTATTAATAGCATCAGTTAGTGAAGGCAGCATTTGATCTAAGCACTCAAGAAGCAGTGATGTTGGATTTGCATCAAATGCATATGACTTTAATGTACTCTTCATCACAATTATTTGTACTAAATCCATAGACAGATATTTAAATCCTGCTAACGGTTGCCGCTGAAATTGTGTATCGCCACTGTATGATGATCTTGAGTCAATTGAAATTGTGTTGTCAAGCTTATCTCTAATGGTTTATTCTTTGTCATGGAACAAATTTGCAAACAGGTCAAGAAGGTCGACTATAGAGACGGTAGTTAGTTGTGTACAACTGTTCCTTGAAATTTGCATGTTAGTAATCTCGAAGATCCTTTTGCAACTGACATTTTCTGTGATCTATGTACTGTAGTGGGCTGATGTCATTTCATGGACTAAGGTTGTGACGTTCATCATAACGGTTTCATAGATTTGCTTATGAACAGCGAGTCTGGTGGAAAGTCAAATCCTCTCAGATTTTCGAAGGTCTCTGTTAGCAGTGCGAAGCTGGTCCCTATCACTGCTTTACCACGGAGAACACGTTTGAAGTAATATTCTGCACTTGATGACTCTGGGATGTTTTTCAAGCAATGAACGCAGGCAGTTATCGAACTGTTCTTCTTCTGTAGGAGGTAAGAAAGTTGTTAGGTTTGCTTGGAAGTCATACATTAGTTTGGTTATATTTACCATAAGGAGATTTCTCTTAGTAGCAAATCAAGGTGGCGGGTTTGGGACTGATACGTCAAGATGGCATATGATTAAGTTCGTGGGATACATGGGTGGATTGTTATCAGCTCTACAAAGAATCCAGACTAAATGTGACCATATTTATGGCTGAGTTTGTTAACTGACTGTGAGGTTAAAAACATGAATGGGAACTAGGGGTTTGGATGTGTATAGGTTACGATGACAGTCACAGTTAAGGTTAAAATTTCCAAGAATAATCAGATTTCCACCTACTTCAGGTGATTCAGAAATTGCCCCAGAAAGGGAGATTAATTCAGCGTGTCTTTTCTACTAGGACGTGGGTGGTAGAGGCATAAACAATGGACTGACCTTTGTTCCAGTGTGAGTGTTCTTTGGATTCGTTTAAACGATGTGTGATAGAAATTGAAGGTTGTGGTGACTTAAGACTTTTGACCCTGGTGTTCTTTGTGACGACTTTGTGATTCCAGCTGGGCGAGAGTGGCAGATGAACGATTTGATGGAGTAACTGGTAGGTGTTAGATCCGCGCACTTGGACTCATCGTTTTATGTGTTTAGCCATGCTTCTGTCAGAAAAAAAGAGGTCAATATTCTGATAGTTGATAACTTTAACTATTTATGTGCGTTTTTCCGGTGGTCCGATGGATTCGGCATTGAATGCTGCAGTACGCAGTTGTATCTTTTGGATAATTGACGAAAACGTTGACGATTTAATAGGGATTTGAATCATTGTATCTAATTAACGGATGAATATTTACAGTGTTGCGCCGGAAGGGCAAAAGGGAGACAAATGGAATTCATCTTCTTGTTCTACGCCGGCCATATTTGAATCAATGTTTCTTTCTCGCTTCCGTTTACATTTAAGTACTGATGAATTATTTCGTTTTCGCAGTTCGTTTATTCTAGAGGACACTTTCCTTGGGAAGAGCAAAGGAGTGATCATTTAAAGCAATTAAGGAGGGTCCATCTTAGCATAAACCGGGTGACTGGTGATCACGGCTTATTCAAAAGCAAAGGACATTGTAGCAGTGTAGCAACATTGTTTATAATGTGTTCATTGAGCTATATCTTCTTGCACCTTGTCTCTGTATTTTTTTTATTGATTTGTTCCTTATTTCTCTTCCTATTCATCATTATAATCGTCATCGTCGTGATCGATTTTGCTGCTACATTACTAAAGGACGGAAATATTTAGTTATAATTTAATTGTATCTGTTCTTAAACCCGTGCCGACGTTAATGTGGAAGGATTTTAATCATGAAAACCATAACTTACCTTAAAATAGCAGGTTGTAAGAATTTAAATTTTTTAAATATTTACAAAAGTAAAACACATTGGAATTTATATACATAAAATGAGAACCAGCAAAGTAGCATCAAGCACGTAACCGTTTATTTGATTCAACAATTCTTCTAAGAAATATATAAATATGAGCTGGTCATTTAAAAGGTATGAATTACAGTACCTTATGTGTCTGTATTCAGCATCGTTCAATGACACATTGAATGCACGACTTAAGCACATATATAAAAAAGCAACTATACGTTATAGACGGCAAAATATATTTAGAATACAATCAGCATTATTGATAATTACATCTTTAAATGATGGCGATGAAATGACACACGTCACTGTATATATGTTTGGTTAGGTCAGTTAAACTGAACAATATCATAACAATACTCATCTGCTAATAAGCATTACGTTTGACTTACCTTTTAAGAAAGTAATATCCAGATTTATTTGTTTACTTGTTTTAGTCTTGTAGATTATGCAATACATTTTTGTCTTATTGTTTTAAGGTCACATTATAGATTCAAATGAACTATTATTTGGTGATAATATTATAAGAATTGAACAGAACCATTTTCTGGTCCTGTATCTTTTCTGCTATCTATTTTAATGAATCACCCTACCTGTTCTTGTAGTGATTATTGAAAATAAAAGTAACTCCACAACATTGAACTGTAAGATAATCTATCTGATTCTCTCGTACACTGCTCACTTGCAGTTAACGGTGGATGGAGTACATGGTCTCACTGGAATATGTGCAGCGTGACCTGTGGAGGTGGTCATCATTTCCGGCTTCGCTCGTGTAACAATCCCCCTCCTGCCGATGCGGGAGCTCCCTGTAGTGGTTCAAACAGTGAAACGCAAATTTGCAATAATCAGCCATGTACAGGTAAGGGATAAAGTGTGTTTCGTCCAGATACATTTTGCTCACCGGTAATTTTGTGTTCCGGTTATGTTGTTAGCTGTCCCATTCGTTGTTCTCTTCTTTCAGGTTTTCTTGGATTGCATGGAATTGACATTAGGATAAGGAAATTATTCTTTTATTTATTTCAGCCATCTGAAAATACAAGGTTTGAGTAGTGTAATATAACGCTGGATAATATATGTTAAAGAAGAAAGGGACCCATCTGTAGTTACGGAAGCTATCAATCAATGCATTTGGTTCTAAACATGTTGCCCTAAACAAGACATTAGACTCGTTCCTCCGAATATGACAACTATAGTGGTAACTAGCTTAGAAGCATATGTACTGTTCACAAGAAACGAAACACACCAATCTCCTAAAATATTTTTTTTTCAATATATACTTCACAGAAAGAGCGAGTCATACTCAGAGACAATATATTTATAGTAAAACTTCATGTCGGTGGAAGAATTCCATTTCGAAATGGAGAACTAACCATGCCGGGGGACCCGAGTGGTCTAAAGCTCTCTCCGGTACGGATCACTGCCATCTCACGTCTATCTGCGTGGGTTCGAGTCAAAGATTCAGCCAATATGGGTATGCGAGAAACCTTGCCAGTAGCTTCTCATGGGTTGGTGGTTCTTTCCTATGGTTTTCCCGGGTTCTTCCTCCACCATTAATACTGGCCGCCATGTATATCGTGTGCTGAAAAAAATGGCGTTAAACCCTACAACAACTAATAGAAAATCAAATTTTTTGTAATTGCGGCAGTTATAGCGATTATTGTGAGGTGAGTATTATAATTAATTTTCAGTGTGAATTAACATGATAAATGATAGAAAATGTTGAATAGGAAGATAGGATGAAAAAACGACGGACATCCACACATACAATAGTATATAATTATAAAGCAATATAAGTAATATGCCCTGCGAAAGGATATGTAACTGCGACTGATGCAATCTGGTCTGGCAGCTTCGGAATATAAAACATTCTTGTTTAAACGTTTAATATTCACCCACCACGACTTTGCATTGTTAAAATGTTAAACATATAGTCTTTTTAATGATATCTGAAATGGAACTAGGTGCTCTAATTCATGTTTGCAATTGCCCTGAAATAATGGATCAGTAGAGGTAATTTTACATAGGATTCAATGATTTAATATAGATTTTTTATATTTCCGTTGATGCGAACATTATGTATTTCATTGACCTTCAAATGTGCAAGACGTAGGTAATGACAATGTCTGACACCAATAGAAAATTATTCGTGAGTACACATGCCTGGATCATTTGAATAAAATTACTGCATATTGTCCAAAACAGCAGCGAGAGAAGTGTATGAAAATAAACCCGTGTACAAAGAATATGTATTTGTCCATTACTTGAGCTAATTGTTTCGTACATTTTAAATGTAATTCTGACCAAACTGTAATTTGCTGTTTTAAGATGTTGTTTAACCCTTTAGCAAGCATATAAATCCAGGACGTTGTGAAAAAATCGAACTATTCAAGTATTTCCCAGAGTACGAGGAATGGTTTTGAACCCGTCCTATTATTAAAGTATCGATGTTTTACCAAACATCCAAAACGGTAAAATTAACACAAACGTCTTCAAACAGATTGCGCAACTCCCTTGTGTGAAGTCCCCGTTTGCAAGATTATAAGCGCCTTCATGATATGCATGGTAAGTTATATGCACGCTTCATATTGATGTTCAGGTCATTGTATATTATTGTTAAGTACCTCAACGGATTAGGAATAATCCAAGAGCAAATTTAAGCAGATGCATGAAAGATTGGCGTCAATTGAAAGAAACTTCCATCCCTTGTGCATTGTTAGTCATTCTCTGTACATTGTCATCGTATCAAAAGCTTTCTTTACAGTTCTCTAAAATATTTAGACAGTGTTTAAGATTTTTACATCATTTCATCAACGCTTTAGGACGAGTTTATGCAGAGGAATACGGGTAGCACTTAACTATAGTTTTACATGTTTTTGGCTCATAACAGTTTTGCCAGTCTATGGAAAATTATTGGCCAACTACAACTATATGTATTTATAACATTAGAGGGATATTCAGAAGAATATTGTCTACTCGAAAAATAGAGTCCCCTGTGCATTCACCTTGTGTGCGTGATTTGAAGAAATGATATCTTCATCGCCTGCTCACCATGATACCTACTTTTTATATGACCTTAATCTCCTTAAATGTGTGTGATTGGGATTTTTAAGGCAGCTTTAATAAGTTTTCATATCACTACAATGTCTGAAGTAAGGCAGTTTATTGTAATGTCTAGCACTGGGGCATCATAACGCTGACATGTATCATGATGTCCCACCCAGTCGTGTTATCCTGGCACCAGGCCGACCAGTCCTAACACTCACCTCTTAATGTTGAGCGCAAAATGAAGCAGCTGTTAGTGCCATTTTTGTAAGTTTTTGGTACGACTCGGCTGGTGATCGAACCCACTACCTCCCGCTTTCGTGCGGACGCTCTAACCACTAGGCCACCGGAGCTGTCTCGTCTTAATGTGCTAAGGAAATGTTAAGAAAAGAAGTCCGTTATTTCGGCGCGAGTAAATAAAATTCACGCCATAACAAACCGGTAGTTCTCTCGCACGATATATTAGTTTGTAATAAAGCCCTCTCTGGTCTTGTCAGACCAAAGTGTTACAATACAGAAACTCCGTCCAAAACCACTCAGGTGGTACACTGACTTACCTCACTCATTTTCGTCACCATGGTTTATGGCCCAGGACGTGTCGTATCCGAAGTGATTAATATACACATCCGCAGACCTGACCATTCTTCACTTGTTTTTCGGCTGATATATTCCTTTCTGTATTTATGTTGGTGTTCATTTTTTTAAAGAGTATTCTGCTAGCAGACGGAACAAAGAACGTGGTCAAAAGGAATACTTTAAAACGGGAAGCGTCGAATAGGTGGTGATATAATGATCTTGTTCGTGAATTCATACGTTTTAGTGAGATTATTTAATGTTGCGCTATCCTTTCTGTACCTAACTTATTTCGAGAAAAAAAACCAGCGAACTTTTAATTTTGATCTGAGATAGTTGCGAATTTAGATTTGTGATTTTGTCACGTTGTAACAGCTTAGATGTTGATAAGAATAAACAATTATAAAGCGAGGTAAAACTTATAGCTCGAATGTTTAAAGGTAGTATTCTAAAAACTTATTTGTGCTTGCAATCTACAAGCATCGTCAAAGTGTTTAGTTACCGATACACAACCTACATGTATTTACTATAGGCGCAATACACGTTGTGTTATAATTATATGTTACAGTGGAGCATGTAGGCATAGCTCTGCTTAAAACGAATACTTGTTGATGTCATGTACATTTCGAAAATCCAAGGATACATTTACATGATGCCACTCGCTTTGAGATGAAATTAATCTTGAAAGCCTTATAACTGATGCATAATTATTTATCTTTTGTGACAGATCTGGATGACAGCTACTGTTGTATATGTCAGCATAAATTGAACTGTGCAGCCAATTTTAGTCAACTTTCCATGGTTAGCAGGCTTTAGGTCCGATTAAACAATTATTTAATTCTTTACTTTATAAAGAGCAATATATGCATATGTTAGGAACATTACATCTCTAGTTTTGATTTGACGATCGATCGAGCTATTTGTTTTTAGTTGATGGACAATGGGCATCATGGACAATGTGGAGCTCTTGCAGTGTGACATGTGGAACAGGTGGCATAAGTAGTAGGCAACGTAACTGTGATAACCCCAGACCTTCCGCTACTGGATTATACTTTAATACGTCAAGATGGCATATGATTAAGTTCGTGGGATACATGGGTGGATTGTTATCAGCTCTACGAAGAATCCAGACTAAAATGTAACCATATTTAAGGCTGGGTTTGTTAACTGACTGTGAGGTTAAAAACATGAATGGGAACTAGGAGTTTGGATGTGTATAGGTTACGATGACAGTCACAGGGAAGGTTAAAATTTCCAAGAATAATCAGATTTCCACCTACTTCAGGTGATTCAGAAATTGCCCCAGAAAGGGAGATTAATTCAGCGTGTCTTTTCTACTAGGAACAGGGTGGTAGAGGCAGAAACAATGGACTGACCTTTGTTCCAGTGTAAGTGTTCTTTGGACTAGTTAAAACGATGTGTGATAGAAATTGAAGGTTGTGGTGACTTAAGACTTTTGACCCTGGTGTTCTTTATGACGACTTTGTGATTCCAGCTGGGCGAGAGTGGCAGATGAACGATTTGATGGAGTAACTGGTAGGTGTTAGATCCGCGCACTTGGACTCACCGTTTAATTTGTTTAACCATGCTTCTGTCAGAAAAAAAGAGGTCAATATTCTGATAGTTGATAACTGTAACTATTTATGTGCGTTTTTCCGGTAGTCCGATGGATTCGGCATTGAATGCTGCAGTACGCAGTTGTATCTTTTGGATAGTTGACGAAAACGTTGACGATTTAATAGGGATTTGAATCATTGTATCTAATTAACGGATGAATATTTACAGTGTTGCGCCGGAAGGGCAAAAGGGAGACAAATGGAATTCCTCTTCTTGTTCTACGCCGGCCATATTTGAATCAATGTTTCTTTCTCGCTTCCGTTTACATTTAAGTACTGATGAATGATTTCGTTTTCGCAGTTCGTTTATTCTAGAGGACACTGTCCTTGGGAAGAGCAAAGGAGTGATCATTTAAAGCAATTAAGGAGGGTCCATCTTAGCATAAACCGGGTGACTGGTGATCACGGCTTATTCAAAAGCAAAGGACATTGTAGCAGTGTAGCAACATTGTTTATAATGTGTTCATTGAGCTATATCTTCTTGCACCTTGTCTCTGTATTTTTTTTATTGATTTGTTCCTTATTTCTCTTCCTATTCATCATTATAATCGTCATCGTCGTGATCGCTTTCTGCTACATTACTAAAGGACGGAAATATTTAGTTATAATTTAATTGTATCTGTTCTTAAACCCGTGCCGACGTTAATGTTGAAGGATTTTAATCATGAAAACCATAACTTACATTAAAATAGCAGCTTGTAAGAATTTAAATTTTTTAAATATTTACAAAAGTAAAACACATTGGAATTTATATACATAAAATGAGAACCAGCAAAGTAGCATCA
This sequence comes from Unio pictorum, assembly GCA_030141615.1. Taxonomy (NCBI): domain Eukaryota; kingdom Metazoa; phylum Mollusca; class Bivalvia; order Unionida; family Unionidae; genus Unio; species Unio pictorum. The sequence continues at coordinate 12,260,496 of JARLTB010000113.1, forward strand.
AGCACGTAACCGTTTATTTGATTCAACAATTCTTATAAGAAATATATAAATATGAGCTGGTCATTTAAAATATATGAATTACAGTACCTTATATGTCTGTATTCAGCATCGTTCAATGACACGTTGAAGGCACGACTTAAGCACATATATAAAAAGCAACTATACGTTATAGACGGCAAAATATATTTAGAATACAATCAGCATTATTGATAATTACATCTTTAAATGATGGCGATGAAATGACACACGTCACTGTATAGATGTTTGGTTAAGTCAGTTAAACTGAACAATATCATAACAATACTCATCTACTAATAAGCATTACGTTTGACTTACCTTTTAAGAAAGTAATATCCAGATTCATTTGTTTGCTTGTTTTAGTCTTGTAGATTATGCAATTCATTTTTGTCTTATTGTTTTTAAGGTCACATTATAGATTCAAATGAACTATTATTTGGTGATAATATTATAAGAATTGAACAGAACCATTTTCAGGTCTTGTATCTTATCTGCTATCTATTTTAATGAATCACCCTACCTGTTCTTGTAGTGATTATTGAAAATAAAAGTAACTCCACAACATTGAACTGTAAGATAATCTATCTGATTCTCTCGTACACTGCTCACTTGCAGTTAACGGTGGATGGAGTACATGGTCGCACTGGAATATGTGCAGCGTGACCTGTGGAGGTGGTCATCATTTCCGGCTTCGCTCGTGCAACAATCCCCCTCCTGCCGATGCTGGAGCTCCCTGTAGTGGTTCAAACAGTGAAACGCAAATTTGCAATAATCAGCCATGTACAGGTAAGGGATAAAGTGTGTTTCGTCCAGATACATTTTGCTCACCGGTAATTTTGTGTTCCGGTTATGTTGTTAGCTGTCCCTTTCGTTGTTCTCTTCTTTCTGGTTTTCTTGGATTGCATGGAATTGACATTAGGATAAGGAAATTATTCTTTTATTTATTTCAGCCATCTGAAAATACAAGGTTTGAGTAGTGTAATATAACGCTGGATAATATATGTTAAAGAAGAAAGGGACCCATCTGTAGTTACGGAAGCTATCAATCAATGCATTTGGTTCTAAACATGTTGCCCTAAACAAGACATTAGACTCGATCCTCCGAATATGACAACTATAGTGGTAACTAGCTTAGAAGCATATGTACTGTTCACAAGAAACGAAACACACCAATCTCCTAAAATATATTGTTTCAATATATACTTCACAGAAAGAGCGAGTCATACTCAGAGACAATATATTTATAGTAAAACTTCATGTCGGTGGAAGAATTCCATTTCGAAATGGAGAACTAACCATGCCGGGGGACCCGAGTGGTCTAAAGCGCTCTCCGGTACGGATCACTGCCATCTCACGTCTATCTGCGTGGGTTCGAGTCTAAGATTCAGCCAATATGGGTATGTGAGAAACCTTGCCAGTAGCTTTTCGTGGGTTGGTGGTTCTTTCCTATGGTTTTCCCGGGTTCTTCCTCCACCATTAATACTGGCCGCCATGTATATCGTGTGCTGAAAAAATTGGCGTTAAACCCTACAACAACTAATAGAAAATCAAATTTTTTGTAATTGCGGCAGTTATAGCGATTATTGTGAGGTGAGTATTATAATTAGTTTTTAGTGTGAATTAACATGATAAATGATAGAAAATGTTGAATAGGAAGATAGGTTGAAAGAACGACGGACATCCACACATACAATAGTATATAATTATAAAGCAACATAGGTAATATTCCGTACGAAAGGATATGTAACTGCGACTGATGCAATCTGGTCTGGCAGCTTCGGAATATGCAACATTCTTGTTTAAATGTTTAATATTCACCCACCACGACTTTGCATTGTTAAAATGTTAAACATATAGTCTTTTTAATGATATCTGAAATGGAACTAGGTGCTCTAATTCATGTTTGCAATTGCCCTGAAATAATGGATCAGTAGAGGTAATTTTACATAGGATTCAATGATTTAATATAGATTTTTTATATTTCCGTTGATGCGAACATTATGTATTTCATTGACCTTCAAATGTGCAAGACGTAGGTAATGACAATGTCTGACACCAATAGAAGATTATTCGTGAGTACACATGCCTGGATCATTTGGATAAAATTACTGCATATTGTCCAAAACAGCAGCGAGAGAAATGTATGAAAATAAACCCGTGTACAAAGAATATGTATTTGTCCATTACTAGAGCTAATTGTTTCGTACATTTTAAACGTAATTCTGACCAAACTGTAATTTGTTGTTTTAAGATGTTGTTTAACCCTTTAGCAAGCATATAAATCCAGGACGTTGTGAAAAAATCGAACTATTCAAGTATTTCCCAGGGTACGAGGAATGGGTTTGAACCCGTCCTATTATTAAAGTATCGATGTTTTACCAAACATACAAAACGGTAAAATTGACACAAACGTCTTCAAACAGATTGCGCAACTCCCTTGTGTAAAGTCCCCGTTTGCAAGATTATAAGCGCCTTCATGATATGCATGGTAAGTTATATGCACGCTTCATATTGATGTTCAGGTCATTGTATATTATTGTTAAGTACCTCAACGGATTAGGAATAATCCAAGAGCAAATTTAAGCCGATGCATGAAAGATTGGCGTCAACTGAAAGAAACTTCCATCCCTTGTGCATTGTTAGTCATTCTCTGTACATTGTCATCGTATCAAAAGCTTTCTTTACAGTTCTCTAAAATATTTAGACAGTGTTTAAGATTTTTACATCATTTCATCAACGCTTTAGGACGAGTTTATGCAGGGGAATACGGGTAGCACTTAACTATAGTTTTACATGTTTTTGGCTCATAACAGTTTTGCCAGTCTATGGAAAATTATTGGCCAACTACAACTATATGTATTTGTAACATTAGAGGGATATTCAGAAGAATATTGTCTACTCGAAAAATAGAGTCCCCTGTGCATTCACCTTGTGTGCGTGATTTGAAGAAATGATATCTTCATAGCCTGCTCACCATGATACCTACTTTTTATGTGACCTTAATCTACTTAAATGTGTGTGATTGGGATTTTTAAGGTAGCTTTAAAAAGTTTTCAGTCATATCACTACAATGTCTGCAGTAAGGTAGTTTATTGTAATGTCTAGCACTGGGGCATCATAACGCAGACATGTATCATGATGTCCCACCCAGTCGTGTTATCCTGGCACTAGCCCGACCATTCCTAACACTCACCTCTTAATGCTGAGCGCCAAACGAGGCAGCTGTTAGTGCCATTTTTGTAAGTTTTTGGTACGACTCGGCTGGTGATCGAACCCACTACCTCCCGCTTTCGTGCGGACGCTCTAACCACTAGGCCACCGGAGCTGTCTCGTCTTAATGTGCTAAGGAAATGTTAAGAAAAGAAGTCCGTTATTTCGGCGCGAGTAAATAAAATTCGCGCCATAACAAACCGGTAGTTCTCTCGCACGATATATTGGTTTGTAATAAAGCCCTCTCTGGTCTTGTCAGACCAAAGTGTTACAATACAGAAACTCCGTCCAAAACCACTCAGGTGGTACACTGACTTACCTCACTCATTTTCGTCACCATGGTTTATTGCCCAGGACGTGTCGTATCCGAAATGATCAATATACACATCTGCAGACCCTTCTTCACTTGTTTTTCGGCTGATATATTCCTTTGTGTATTTATGGTGGTGTTCATTTTTTTAAAGAGTATTCTACTAGCAGACGGAACAAAGAACGTGGTTAAAAGGACTACTTTAAAACGGGAAGCGTCGAATAGGTGGTGATATAATGATCTTGTTCGTGAATTCATACGTTTTAGTGAGATTATTTAATGTTGCGCTATCCTTTCTGTACCTAACTTATTTCGAGAAAAAAAACCAGCGAACTTTTAATTTTGATCTGAGATAGTTGCGAATTTAGATTTGTGATTTTGTCACGTTGTAACAGCTTAGATGTTGATAAGAATAAGCAATTATAAAGCGAGGTAAAACTTATAGCTCGAATGTTTAAAGGTAGTATTCTAAAAACTTATTCGTGCTTGCAATCTACAAGCATCGTCAAAGTGTTTAGTTACCGATACACAACCTACATGTATTTACTATAGACGCAATACACGTTGTGTTATAATTATGTTACAGTGGAGCATGTAGGCATAGCTCTGCTTAAAACGAATACTTGTTGATGTCATGTACATTTCGAAAATCCAAGGATACATTTACATGATGCCACTCGCTTTGAGATGAAATTAATCTTGAAAGCCTTATAACTGATGCATAATTATTTATCTTTTGTGACAGATCTGGATGACAGCTACTGTTGTATATGTCAGCATAAATTGAACTGTGCAGCCAATTTTAATCAACTTTCCATGGTTAGCAGGCTTTAGGTCCGATTAAACAATTATTTAATTCTTTACTTTATAAAGAGCAATATATGCATATGTTAGGAACAATACATCTCTAGTTTTGATTTGACGATCGATCGAGCTATTTGTTTTTAGTTGATGGACAATGGGCATCATGGACGATGTGGAGCTCTTGCAGTGTGACATGTGGAACAGGTGGCACAAGTAGTAGGCAACGTAACTGTGATAACCCCAGACCTTCCGCTACTGGATTATACTGTAGTGGAGATTCATATGAAATCCGTCAGTGCTCAGGACCAAATGGTAAGCAAAATATTGAAGTTACCCTAAGTGTCTGGCTGATCAACTGCCAAACAATGGACATGGTTACATGTAGCTATACCGCTGAATTGTTACAACAACAACTTTGTGTTCAGCATTATTTGGAGTGAGTGGATACTTTGTTTTACTTTATGCTGATAATAATCATCTTTGATAATTGTCTTGATGTCTGTAGTGATCTTACTTTAAGTAACATCAATTTGCACGGAAATATTGCCAGATATTAAAATTGGACAGAGAACTGATTTTTTGTCATAAAAAAGGAACATACATATAGTACATTGATATATTATTATAACTATTTAGGAACGTCTAGCAAGACCTTAATTATGTTTAATTTATAAAGAAGAATTTCAAGACTAAAAAAGAATCATCATAAATTATAGTTTTGCTTATAGCGTACTATTATTATTACTAGACGTGACACACACACACATACACACACACACACACACACACATATATATATATATATATATATATATATATATATATATATATATATATATATATATATATACCATGGATCCAGCAAGGGATCACTTTTGTCAGGGATTGATTCAGATATATGTAAGAAACGGACTACAATCATTACTAAACTAATATCTAACTAGCCTGAGCGCCTTCTCCTAAAAGGCAAATAAAAACATACAGAAGGCAAGCAAATAAAAAACCGTTGTGTTTGGAAAACCTTACATAACTAAGACTTGTTACAGATGCTGGAAAATATTTTTATTGGCATATAAATCGATGACCCATGTCATCTGTTATTTTATGTAATTTAATGTACGCGTAAATAATATCCCGGATATATCAATCTTACAGTAGTAATTAGAGGTTATTAGGTGACAACACATTTAGAACAATAGTTTTTTAAAAATGTGTCAGCTGCAAAAGGTTAATTTGTTTAGTGAATTGCTGTTTTTGTCAAGTCTTCTTTCCTTAAACCACTCGGTTTCAATGGCGGCTTATCCAGTAAAAGTACTTTTCGTTCTGGTTTCGGAAACTCCCGTTGCGGTTATGAGCAATTGCAATGAGAGTTATACCACTGAAAGTGTTCTGAAACTGGGCTCATGTACAGCTTCTTTGTCAACCAATCAGATCTATGAAGGTTGATGCTTTTGTGTTACTTTTGCTTTTCTCTGAAATCAAGATCTTACATATGATGAGATTAATTGGATTCTCTGTTTTGCATGTTTTGTTTTCGACCATATATGTTTAGCTTTTTCTCTAGTCACTGCAATGGGGTAAGATAATATGTAGTGAACTAAGACGTTTTCATCAAGAGATGTCTGAGTTATAAATTCAAATCCAAAATGAATTAAAAGGCATATAAATAAGAACTGTTTGTAATAATTATAATTTTAATGTTCTGATTGTCAAACTACATTCCACTTTACATTCTTAAATTGCTTGTTAATAATAGTGATCAATTTATGAGGGAATCAGGGAAAGGAAATCAAAAATAATAAAGAAAATGTCAATAGTTTCTAAGAACTTTGTAGTTGATAGACACGGGGCAAATTACATAGAAGACCCATTATTGAGTACAACTGGCTTAATTGTTTAAAGATCGCAAAAATATAGACGATAATGAATTTACTGAAACGATGTAATGGTACCAACATATCTAGCCGATATATACAACAGCTTTAAATGATTTATGGAAACATTGATACGTCGTACAGAAAACTTTTATTTATCGCTTAACAATTCAGCTACATCTAAATCCAGACCTTGGTATTTGTACATTGTCGTGGAGAAATATTATCTGGAACAGAATATGTAATCGCCAAGAGTATTTCATAGGTGATCAATGTCAACGTAAATTGACGGTAAATACAATTAGTCTAAACACAGTTCTTCAGCATGCATTTAGTACGTAACAATTTATGTGACAGCATTGATGTAAAAATGCGCATAAAGCACAATATACAATTAATGAACAAATCAAATTGTAGGAGACAATCTATTAGACATGATGATTGTGACCCTGACAACACTTGAGAAGGCGCCTTGGAGAATCCATTATATTTTGCTAAATGAAAAGTTAATTAGCAGCTGAAGACACCCATATACTGAATACGGATGATCTTTATGAACTTCAAAGATTAATTTTAGAAGAGAAAATTATAACAATTCGACCGACCGACACAAAGGCAGTACATACCTGTTTCATGATAAAAACACCGCTGCAAAGATATGGATAAAGCGTTATAATTTATGACACTAGGAAGTGGAGAAAGGATCATTGCACAATAGAACATGTAAGAGATAACCTTAGGTTTTATACATGACCTAAATTGCATTAAAATTCAGAGGTTTGTTGGTCAAGGTCGAAACTATATTAAACAAGAAATTTCACACCGTAACAATGGAAATAATTGAAGTTTAGAAGGTTGTTTAATATAGATAATATCACACTTTAAATGTGTAGCAATTTATCATTCAACCATAACATAGACTTTACCTGTTCAGGACATATCAGACTATTGCGATGAATAAGGGTTGCAGTGTTATGTCATGATGATACAATTGTTGTGAAGAAAACTATAAACATACGAAGATGATATTAACATACAGTTTTGTCCTATGAATATGTAGAATATGATAGAGCCAACTCAAAAGACAAACTAAAGTAATCTCTACTGATTCCGAGGCAAGCTAATGTGAATTTGTTGATAGTGATGCACTAGTGAGGACCCCTCTATGAGTCCTTTTGCGTGTCGGAACGAAGGAACCTTAGGACAAGCTATAAAAAAGTAGGTTTAAACAAAAGTGAAGCCGTACGAGGGCTATCGCTGATATATTGAAAATGAAATTTTGTGCGTAAATTAGTGTTGAAATAACGTATGAATTCAACGTTGCTGTTAACAGTTAAGCTTGTTCCAAATTGACATAGATGCAGTTGACGAATTTATAGAGTACAACATCGAAGCATTTGCAGGACATTTATGTGCAGGGTTAAGCGTGACAGATACGTTTCACGTTAATAAATGCACAGTGCATGGATTGCGTTCTCGTCTGGTACCTTGTCGCAAGAGAAGAAAAATGAAAAATTTTTTGACCCATAATATTTAGAAGAACGTTTCAGTGAAATAAAAGGATTTGTGAATATTGATTAATAGTAGAAAGGTGTCGCTGACAAAAATAGTCCTTATTATAATCTTTCTGTAAAAAAGTTGAATCATGAAATATTAACCCGATTCAGATATGCCTTACACATATTACAAGAAAGAATACATTTAAATTCATGGGCTCCAAAACAGTATATAGCCATGATCATGATATTTTAAAGAGTGACTCGGATAAAAAATACCAGAAAGTTACAAAATATGAGAAAAAGCAGGTATTTACGCAGGTAAAGAAAATAATTTCATTACCATCATCATCATTATCATCATCATCATCTTCGTCGTCATCATCATCATCATCGTCATCATCACCGTCATCATCATCATCATCATCATCATCAGCAGCAGCAGCAGCAGCAGCATCATCAGCATCATCATCAGCATCATCATCATCATCATCAATCCCTTAACCCAATTGGTTGTTGGTGCAACACACTTGACTTTACAGTTATCAATTCTCTCCATCTTTCCCTCTCCTTTACCGACCTTTTGGAATCTCCAAATCCCACGCCTGTTCACTCCTTAAAGTTGTCTTCTCGTCTGTTTTTTCTGTATGTCTCTACTTCTGCACCCTCACACTGTGCCTTTTAAGATTGTTTTTTCCTTACCAAATGATCTTGAGACATGACCGTACCACTTCAGTTTCCCCCTTTTTACAGTGGTCAAGATGTTTTCATAGGATCCGGTGACTCGCAGGATCCTGTTATGGACTTTTGGTGGCATCTTATTTGGAATGTTTGAATCCTTATTTGTAGATCTGATGTCAGTGCCCATGTTTCACAATCACTCATAGATATGGATATGACAATAAAGCTTTATTTTGGAACCAAAATCAATGTTGGTATCTTTCTATATTGGTCTTAACTTTGTTATTTTTGCTCCTGTCTGGGTAATCCTGCAAAGCAATTTTGGCTTGAAGCCCTCTTCTATTATCATTGCTTTCCTCTCTTAGACTAGAAGACTGAGCTCACGCTAAGTTCACCGTCCTTTGCATCCCTATTTATAGTCTGTCATATAAATATCAACTACGGCAGCGAGTCATAGGATTGTGATGAAATTATATATTGGAGAATATTACAAGTTTTGTAATATTGTAATTGTTGACACTATATGACAACATAGCAACAATCGATTCAGTAATGCATATCATTGAGTTTATTATTATTGTCAAAGTAATAAGGGGAGATAGCTTCATATTTCTTTGCTCTGAATACCGTGCTTTCTCTCATAGGTATCCAGAACGATTATCGTTAGATAAAAAAAATCGTATCTACTACTCACAAATGCAGTGAATTCGTATCATTTTTAGAGGCATGTGCATGATCAAGATGGTATAGCGAATGATGCTTAGGGGTAATACGATGCGTGCCGTTGTTTGAGGGCTCCGACTTGAATCTTCGTTGAGTAAAGTTATAATTATATTAGCTGTGGGATATATCTTGCGTGATGCAGGTTTAGTTCTAATTAGATACGATTTTTATTTACATATCATTAGCAGGTTGAAGTTGCTTTCCATTCAATGACACCATGATCAGGAAAGAATATAATTTATAAATAATACCAACTTTATACCCACTAATAGTTATTGAGCTCACATTGGAAGTTCGGACTGTCTATATTTAGAAAAATAGTATATGAGTATTTCCGATTCCCTTAATTTATATAGTTCTTAGCTTTTTTAAAGCAGGTTAGAGTGTTGTGCACACACCATGGTTTAGTGTAAAAGATTAGAGTTACTAGCACACTAAGTGGTAGTTCTTGGTGAAGCGTATATATTAACATTCAGTAATAGGTGTAGAGACGTAAACCGTAGAGCAGCGAAGAGGCAGACATACAAAGTGATTGATACAACAACAAAACGAAGGCATTCTTTCTTAATGTTATGACATTTTATTGTACTAGGACATGAGAATTCAGAATACCAAATACTAGTACGATAAATAGTGTAAGAGTATACCATACGATTAGTAAAGTGTCATTCACGATTAGCATATGGAAAACAATCCAGATATTTTGACTCTCCCAGATTGACATTTACACATATTATATATAATATAATAATGTTGTAATGTTCTATTTTCAGGTCCGAAAGTTATACAATATGCATACAACTACTCAAGGGCAGCGGGATCTGAGGTTGTAATTAAATGTCTTGAGAATGGCATATTTCCTCTACAACAAGCCCCACAAGTCACATGGACTGTTCCACTAGTAGGTTTTGCTTTGCATTATCTTAAAGTGTTTCTCTGAGAGGAAGCATGTAGGGGCAGCCACAGTGCTTCGATAGTTACGGTTATGGGCTCATTAATTTATCATATCAGTGCTAACGTTTTAAGACATACATACATACATACATACATACATACATACATACATACATACATACATACATACATACATACATACATACATACATACATACATACAGCAGCAGAGCTGCATATCGTGTGCTGAAATAAGGCGTAAAACTCTACAACAACAACCTACCTACTTACCTACATGCATGGACCTATATCAACCTATCTTCCTACCTACCTACCTACCTACATACATGCATGTATCAAAACTGATTCTAATCTTGCATGTACCCTAATGTTTCTCTAGAATATTATTTGATCATGAAAAGGTAAAGGTGGCAGCCAAAGCACACAGTGACTTGAAATTCTGGGCCGTTGACGTTTTCTTATAGTAACTGGGATCCATTCTCGTAAGAAAATAGTGGATAATTTGGCTAAATCGGTGACGAGATCGTCAGAACGTCCTCATTAAAATATTTTAATTTTTTTTTAAAAACCAAATATTATATAAAGCTCTTTTAATTTTAGCCTTTAATTGAAGGCGAATTCCATCGGCGATATCAGTATTTCACATTTAATTGTTTTTACTTATACTGCAATACACATTTTGCACTTAGTCAGACTATGAAGTAAGACTCAAGAAAACCAAGAACACCGATATTGGATCTTTCGTTGTTTATTGTTCCATTTCGGAAGTAACAAATACGAGAAATATACTAGTATCCACTGCTTCTCATAAGGACAACTCTTCATTTTATAGTCATTTATACCTTTATTACTTCTGATGATCCTACTTTAACCATGAACCCTACAAATATAATTATACAGCTACTCCTGCTATAACTGCACTGAAACTATTACTATTGCATCTGCATCTGTTACTACATCTGTAGGAAAATTGTATATGAATAATACCGCCAACAATATCTCACTACTACACAGGTAATCTGCATCATCATCACTATCAATACAACTTCCATCACCAATGTGCATTATTGTCTCTTTCAGATAGTCGGCCATCCCTTTCCGTCAAATTTGGGATACGTTACTGACGGATCCCTTGTGATACACGGATTGAGAGCGGAAAATTGTGGCCCTTATTTTTGTACACTGACCACTGATTGCGGCTCGTATAATTCGCCAGACTTCTATGTCGCTATATATTAGTCAAACGCAGTATATAGTAATGATGTCAGTAAACACTTTTCTCTCTGACCAGAGACTGTGATCTTTTTCAGTAGTACAGTAACATGTACCTAGTTACAGGATGTTAATATCTTCTCAATCTAATTTATGCACACCGTTAACTATGAAAAACGTACTCCTGACAAATACATGCTCAGTACAAAGTCAAGAGTGCGTTCAAAACAGTCAATTTGAATTAGAAGTTATTTACGTTAAGTATTTTTAAAATGTAGTTCAAACTAAAGTTTTCAAAAGACTATTTAATAAGTGAGATTTTCTTTTCTGGTTTTATGGGAATTTGATTTTGTAAATATCACCACGTTGTGTCTTATTGGATGTATGAATCACCTATCCCCAGATTCTGCGTTAAATATTCGTATACATTTCTTCTTCATACCTAAACACGACCTTTAAACGTGGGCTGCTATGGGAAATTTAGGAGAATATGCTACATTTGAGCAACTTAAAACTAAAAATAAAATCTAAGCTCAGGCATTCCCAAACAAGGAGCGATTAATTTTTAATGAAACATTTTCGGTGAACATAATAACGAGTGTGAACATGATTGCGTTAATCATTAATAACTTAACAATTCTATCTAAATATCACTACACGTGAGAAATTTTGTAAAGTGCGCTATATTATTCCCTTAATTTTTATAATAATCAAACTCTGGGAACATAAAAAAATAGATATTTGAAAAACAATGTTATCTTAACAATTCTCTTTTTTATTATTTTTAAATTACCTTGGGAACACGATTTTTCGACGAAACACTGAGGGGGAATTTGGGACTAAATGTAAAAAAGACTACGAGAGGTAAACATTAAATGGAATTATAATTTTATCTTGCCAATTTTTCAAAAACACCCCATGCTTTAAATAAAAAGACGAGTAAATATAAAATGTACAATTTTGGTAAGCATAAATAACACGGTTTGTCTTCATTTCGATCACGGTACCGTTTGTTGCTACGTTGAATTCACTATTATAGTGTAATTCCATAATATAATCTTTAAATTAATCTGTCAATTTACACATGGAAAGAACAGTTACAACCAGCGTATTTTGTCATTAAATTTTGTTTTGTTAACTGAGTCTTTCTTCATGTAGTAACAATATTAATTCTTTAAAACTAAAGCCTTAGCTGGGCTAAGAACATAAGATCGTCTGCAGTTATATAAATCTGCATTGAGGAAATATGTCGTCTGCATCATATAGAGACTGAATAATTCAAGCTGTAATTGTTCAGAGATTATCAGCGTTATTGTGTCAAATTGTCGCACGAAGTTCGAATCCCCGAAGGTCTATTTTTTCTTTTTTCTTTTAAGAGTTAATATCTATAATATCAACAACTGTAAAAATTACAGGTTTGAAATCAAATTAGTAATTGCCCAGTTTTAAAAACAAAACAAATATTGAGCAATTAAAAAACGTTTTTTGTTATATCTCGCAAGGTAACAAGTTTTTAAACATTTGCATTATCTGTACGGCAAAAAACCAGCAATAAATGTGCGCTGCCTTAATTGTATTTTTTATGTTCCTAAAGTGTAATATTTGTAAGTGTATCTTATTCATCTAAAAGAAAACGAGAGGAGAGTGAACAAATATCTTTGCCTCAGAATATAATGGTAGTTTAAACAGATTTGTGAAGGGATTAGTATTCCATAGTTATATAGTACAATTTTTATACATATTTGTTTCTGCTAGTCATGTAAGGCTTAATGTTTTATCACATTTTCACAATTCTTCCACAAAATCAAGAAGAACTGATTTTGGACTGAAATAAAGTTTTACTCGCCTATTAAATCAATGATTATTCTCACAATTACTGAAATTAGAAATTACACATTTTGTTTCCAAACAGTGGGAAACATGTCCCAAGGTCAGGATGCAATCTAAAGTAACAATTTATTTATTATTTTTTAACCAAAAAGAATAATGTTCTTATTATTACACCTTAACCAGCAAAAGTAAAAGTAATCGAAACAAGTTTCTTTAATATGTTTATCTTAATGCTCCTTATTTATTGCAATGGTATACTTTCTATATTTCATTAACTGATAACCTCATAACTTAATACACTTACTGATTAAAACAACAGAAAACCATAAATATAATAACATATACAGATGAAAATAATTGATTAAAAGGACATCATGCTTGGATATAACACTACTATGATTACTACTACTACTACCACTATGCCTACTACTACTACTACTACTACTACTACTACTACTACTACTACTACTAATAATAATAATAATAGTAATAATGATAACAGCATGCAAATACTACTAATGAATGTCCATCTACTTATTTTGTCTAGAGGAAACAAACACTGAGGGCGAGTTGGCACAAACACATAAAACATATCAAGCACACAATATATTCCTACCAAAACAATTCTGCAATAAAACATTTTGGAATGTATCATGGCATAATGATTGACACAAAAATGTATGATATAAAACAAACATCATGATAGTTAATGCATAAGACATACTCATAATATTTGTAATGCTTTGTATTCTCTCTTATGAATGTGCAGTCATTGCAAGTTCTATCTCGTCACCTCCCTGTGAATCTAAGAAGAAGCCAAAGTTAAATACACAACAACTGGCAATTACAATAACAGGTGCTCGTATAAACTGTATAGATGATGCTAGTGTATTGCCCATGGGTCATATGATTGGTGTTTATATAGTTTATAAATAGATTATAGACTACCTCAAAAGGTTTGGAAGACAATTTATTGTTTTCTTCTAAAGATAGAAAAACAGTAGTGTGTGAGTTATAGTCATGAAAATAAAGGGATAAAAGTACACACACACACACACACACACACCACACACACACACACACACACACACACACACACACACACACATCTTACCCCTATACTCAACGTAGCTGCAGTATCAAGAGTACATAGAGACCAATGTACTGGATGTACTGCGTCAATTTGACACTAGTAAGTCACGGGACATAGTTGCAGTCTTCTTGGTACTCCAGTGTATCTTTATAATAATTTGCTTTATCTTCGAAATATGTTTGAGCAGTAAATGAACCCGGGAAGTCTCAACTGATAGTCTCAGCTATGCAGTAGAGATCCAACCCGGTTGCATTGTTGCAATTCCTTCATGAAACAAAAAAAAAAACATGAAGTAAAACATGTTTCCTGATATAATGTTCTATTGAAGAGCCTTTTTTGAACTAGAATTATAAACATGCCATGGAGAGGTATTTTTTGGATTAAGCACAGCAGCGTTTGCTTTGTCGAATATGAAATAATACTAATCATGACAATGTTTCAGAAGGAAAAGAATTTTAAAAATATGTAATTTACACGAAACAAATGTCACATTTTCATAACTAAAACAATAAAGATACGTCATGTGTGTTTCTAGGCAACTGATCTTCAACGATAACTAGACAGCTGAACAGCCAGCTTCAGCCAAATATGCAGCTTTAATGCAACAAGAAGCGTTCGTTTGGTCACTTTATTCATTGTAGCAAGCTTTCGATATAAGGTATCCCATATGAGAATACGTGCTGTCTTGTCTCAGTACGGCAAAGACAATAGTCACAGCTAACCGAGAATGTACACAAAACGTTTCATGGCGTAGAAATAACCACTGCTATGAAATAATTAAGAAGTAGACGCTCATCATTAAAAAGTAGTTAGTGTTAGGACTGTTTGGCCTGGTGTCAGGATAATAAGACTGGTTGGGATGTTATCACACTACATGACTGCGGCATGATGTCCCAGTCATTGACATCACTTTAAACGGCCACACTGCAAACGACGTAGCTATTTGACTGAAAAATTGTGAAGCTATATTATATTTAAAATCCAAATCGGATGCACATTGTTCTGAGTAACAAAATGAGTATTTCAAGCATATATAAACGCAAACTATCAGACTATCAAATATCACAATACAACACAATGTGGCCGCCGTCGTCATCTGAAAATGGGTGATTTTTATCTTTTCGCTTCCTTTATAAAGTACAAAATGTAAATTCCTGTGTCTTTCACTTATCGGAATCAGATACATGCTTAAAATCTAATATATTTCTGAAGCTATTGACTACCTGTTATTAGGTTTATAATGGTGATTATTTCCTTTGGGTTAGTAATAGTTTATCTATAATCTTTCATTTTAAGATCAGGAGACTGTACGTACACGTGTATGTCGTGATGTCGATCCAGCACGTCTTATTCGCATACCTTTCCAAACAGTCTCGTGACAAATGGTGATACACTGTTTACTTTGTGAGTAAATAAAAAAGGTTAATTGTGTATAGTGGACATCTTGTAGCTTCACAAAGTATGATTCAGGTTTACATATGTCATATTATTTATTGTAGAGGGTGGTGGCTGTTTGGGAACATGTTTGTCTGGCAGTGCAGCACAGTTTGCTTTTCAAAATAAAATATGTCTTAAAGACCTTGACAACGTTGGCCCAGGATCCCCAAAGTTAGCTTGAAAAAATCACGCTGAATCAAAATATTTGCAATTTTCATAAATTATGCAAAGGTGGTTTTGTAAAAATGAAAGCTCTAAAACCTTGGAGAAAAAAAACCCATAATTTTTTCTATGACAAACTCGCATATGCTTCTAGTTGTTTTCTATGTCAGAATTGTAATTTCTTTAATATTTATTGTCTAATGACATACGAATTGGAGAAATTTCGTTTCAATACGAATAGAGAATAATATAGCATATGTTGAAGTAATAATAATTAAAATAAATTAAGCAAGTGAAATTAATACCTAATTTAAATAAGAAAAGATGAAGTCGTTGAAAGCCGTCGAATCGACATCAAATAAAACATATTAAATTAAAAGCCCTTTGAATAGCCTTCGAATTTAAAAATACAAGAAAATCATGATTACCAATAATCTTAAATATTAATTTAAAATAAATAGGTACTGTCTTCTAGGCAGTAGCAATGCATGTTTGGATGAATATAAGGAATATTCAAGAGTTTGGTTTAGTTGAGGTAATTGTTGTTATAACTTTACATTGATGATATGTGACGTTTACGAGTAATGTATGCATGTTTCCTGGAACCAAATATTACAAACTGTACTTTTCTTGCTACTATAGTAGTCAAAAGGAATATATACGGTTTACATGCATCAAAATGCAGATTTACTTCTCAGTCATTTAACAAAGTCACCAGCAGCAACGTGAAGAGCTTTCAGTCCACCGGGGAATTGTGGATAGTTGTTTACAATGTGTAGATTAGTCTGAAGAGCTCAACATCAACAGGCCTAACCAGATTGGGCATCTCCAAGTCAAGCGGACTACTGGATGTGAGATGATATCCTTGTACATTTGTAGTTGCGTCCTATCGACGCAGATGCGAAGGAGAATCATTAATGTGTGCTGGCAGCCATGGTAAAGGAGTAGGACGTAGGGTTACAGAGACTATGCGCATTGTTTTGTAGAGCTGGACATCAATTAACTTAGTGTGGGATGTCGAATAACTTAGGATCAGTCCTGAGTGTTTGATAGCAAGCGTCACAGGTTGAGTAAGTCAGGTTGCGGAGTAGGTTGCTACGAGTTTTTGCTGCAATTTTCTTCAGGTGATTGTATAATGTAAATGATCTGTCAAGAGTCACACCAAGGTAAGTTGGTGTCGGATCGTGTTTTAGTTGCTGCCTATTGAGGATGAATCAAAGCTCACGGGTCACATTTGCATTGTTACAGTGGAAGACGATGGAGACTGTCTCTATTGAGCCTGGGTTTAGACGCTATTTCTTGAAGAAGTCCGTCATATCCTCCATGTTCTTGTTCTGTATCTCCTGAAGCTAAGCAAATGTGCGAGTTTGGGTCACGACAGCAATGACCATTAAAGGAATTGTATCGTTTAGACATTTGTTACATTACCAGCAAGCAAACATATCAAGTTATAAGCCCATGAAATAAAACTTTTGTTAGGTCATATGCGTTTGGTACATCAGGATTAATTATTATGTGATGTTCTTCTAAATTAATTCTTAGGTGATGTTCATGGATGTATTAATGTAAATACAAATGACACAAAACCTCAGGATAAATAAACATACAAAATTAGTATACTAAACATAATGGTTTGTTATATATTTTATGGAGAAGGTGTGAATATGTAAATGTAATGTGCTAGAAATGTAATGACAAAAAGAGTTTTCAAACTGGTATGTCCTTGGTTTAGAACAATGGCGATGGTTTTAGCCATTTATCAGGCAGGTAGGGAACAAAAGCGAGATGGTAATATTGGTGGTGTTATTTGTTCAGAAATGGTTAAATGCCTAGGTTGAGCAAATTTGGTGGAAAGCAATTTGTCACTGAAAAACGGAGCATCGTTCATTAATAATAAACTGTACAGTCTTTCAGTATTATGCATCATATGTTGACAAAAATACTGATGGATGGATAAACGATATGTTTTCTAAAGTAAGCAAATGAATAGACACGTGTTTTGAAGACGTTTAGATAGCTATAAAGCTATCATTACAAGTGATTAAAACTATAAATTATCATACTGTAAAAGTAATACTGTAACTATAAAACTTAGATATGAAAACATGTTCTTCAAGAGATGAATGAATGTGCATGACGTCCCTATAATCATTAGAAATAACATTTAAATTATAAATGTAGAAGTTACATGTATAAAAATTTAAATATTATTAAGATTCATGATCTTTATTACGTATTTTGATTGTGATTCCTTGTTTGTATAACTCAACTGTTCCTTTAAAAACCATCCGTATCTTTCATGCATTGAAGGTATACATTGTGTGTGCATTCTACATACATCTCGGTCTTTTAAATGTACCTATATAATACTAAAGACCTATTAAAACAGTCATCCACAAGTTGTTCAATTTAGTATTTATCATGAAGATGATGACAACATAATGTTGGCGGATGTCATCATGCTAACCTTGCTCAGTTCATGACCCCTTTATACTGGTAAAATATTCTTAATATCTCAAATTTTGAGAAATCTTAAATAGCTGAGTCAAACAGGGATAAGTCTTGTGGAAATGTAACTCTTTTAATTCACACACACAAATATTAGGCATTTTATTCATTAGAGCATGATACCAAGATTCAGGAGTTTACTTTAATTTGTGACAGTTCTCTTTCATTGGAATCTAATAATATGACGATGTTTTCACATATATCCCTAAACGATGTACTCGTATATTGTGTACTATAAATTATTGCGTCCCACAACAATGTTTTGTGCCCTTCCCCCCCCCCCCGAATCGGAAGGGAGTAGGACACAATGTGATCCTACGTACAACACTATGGGTCATATAAGTGTATAGAAATGTGCATAAGTTCAGAATGGTGTTTGCAATAAACACACTTGGGCACAAATTGTTGCATTCACACTATCCTACCCATCATGGAGCGGTCTCGGTGTATCTAGTTTCTATATAGGGATATTGTCTTTGTATAATAATTGCTACTGCGCAGAGAAAATAGTTGTGTTTCTGCAGAGTAAAATATGTGTATGGTAGTATGATATTAATATATGTTGCTTGGAAATATGTGCATACTATAACTTTCGTGGCCAATGTGCATTTAATACAGTCTGTGTTATTTAGATATTAATGCGTAACTATGATATTCATCAACCCATTTCGATTAGCAATGTCAAGAGTTTCCAGATGGCTGGTGACCATATTGAACGTAAGATCGGCACCATTTTCATTTAAAACCCAATAGATACTACGCGATGTCTCCTGGTGCAACGCTCATGTCAGCATGAGTTTCCTTTGAAATAGACAAACATTGCTCATATGGCAGCCGTATTGGAAGTCAGATGGAAACCAGTATTATTTCGTACCAGCTAGACATCATAATACGTGTTTCAATGCAAGCCTCAAACTGTCCATACAAAATCCTCTGGTGTAAATCCACTATGGTTGTTGTGGCGGTCATACTGGATCTCAGATCGGTCCCATTTTCATTAGACACAAGTCGACATAACTGGAAGTTTTTAGCTAAAACCCCGGACAAATACAGCCATCGATTCAGGAAGAAAAGCAGTAACAGGAATTTCAAGAGGGTTTTTCTGGAAAACAATAACGAAGGTCAGTTCGCAGCAAATTCATTTATGAATAACCAGTTCTCATTTTGAGACGTTCATCCGTGTATAAACAGTAATGGCTCTGGCGGTTATATTAGAGGTCGTAGTCACACAGTTTAAATTCAGGATCAACTAGAAATTAGATGAATGTGTGGTAAGTGTCACCCCAATCCTCGTAATAGTTGAGGAGGAAAGGCAATAACATGCTTGTGCTAATTGACAGTTGATGGAAAACAGATAGTCCAACAGACTATTATGGTCTATTGTTGATTCGGAGCATCGTTTTCGTTCCTGTATTCAAAGATTTATACCTCGCATGACAAATCTAGCAGTATTTTACTTATATTAATGCTAAAATATGGTTTGTTTTATCTGTCCTCGTAATCATGAACGATAAAGACAACTTAACGATAAAGACCCTTGCTATTTGTATAACTTTATGACAACGAACTGGAGTTGAGTAACATATAGTCTTACCAGTCAACACATATATACTTATGAACAATGCCTTAACTGTATGAAGTTTTAGCTCATTATCAATATGTAGCCAATCTATGATGCAGTGGTTATTAGCAGGGAGACAGTCTCAATGATAATTCTTTAGAATATCCCCTTTATCAAATGGCTAAGTTACTTCTTTTATTTTATATAATATATATATATATATATATATATATATATATATATATATATATATATATATATATATATATATATATATATATATCTTACATAACGTTTGTGGCTCTTGTTTGTATTGATTGGGAAACAATGTACATTTCCTGAAGCTTGGAAGACATTCAGAATGGATTAAATACATTGATTTGGGAGTGAACTATTTTTGAAAGTGACAATGGCAATTTCCTGTAAACTGTATTTGTATTCATTTCTTTTATGTGTTGTCGTCACATATATTAGCTAAAGCCAAAAATAAAATGAAATAACAAGATAGGATGTGCTTAGTAGTAAAACAAAATGAATAAGCTAATTAGAAAAGGTCTATGTTTAGTTTCCATTTTTATTTTGGACCAAAATTGATTGATGTCTTCCATAAAAGCATATGGAATATAACATATGTCCATTTGAAGGCATCGTGTGATAATAATAATAATAATAATAATAATAATAATAATAATAATAATAATAATAATGATAATAATAATAATAATAATAATAATAATAATAATAATAATAATGAGGACTTAGTATAGTGCCTAATCATTAGAAGCTTTAAGAGCTTTATAACATCTATACTGATATGACTGCAAAAAACAAAACAGGCACAATTAAATTAGAAAACATAAAAACATGCGGAAAATATTTAAGGTAGTAAACACGATTGGGTTTTTAAGTTTGTACTTGTAGTCGAGAAAAGTGATTTGTAAGATTTCTCTAGAAATGGATCACTGTGTATTTGTTGTCTAATTGAATGGGCATTTCGTTTCACGTTGATGGGCCTGGTAGACTAAAGAACGGTTGTCCATATTACTTCTTTTCATAGTGGAAATACTGAATATACGATTGTCAGGAGAAGGGCGTAAATATCTCAATGGTGTGTAAACATGGGTGAGGCCAGATAGGTATGTTGACTCTGGATCGAATGTAAAGCCAGTGTAGTGAAATCAAAGGTGCTGTGAAATTTTCATCCCCTAATGAAATATTATAAACATCAACACGTTATCCTTTTAAGGGACGTTCGACTCAAACTTTTGCGAAAGAATCATTATTTTAGCTATGAATAAAAATGACACGATAGCGCATTCTTTAGAATGACATGTTTACAGGGAAGTTAACATGTACGCATTTGGGCATTAAGTTCTACACTTGTGATTGCACCGGAGTTTAATTTACAAAGTCACATTGCTTCGATGTTCTCATGAACCATTTATCGGAGGCATCCTGACCGTCTAATACATTTGTGTATTTATTAAAAAAACATCGTTTAGTTAAATGAAATGCCATAACATAAAATCACATTCATGTAACAGAAATCTTAAAATGTATAATATATTGTTGGTATTACACATTTGAAATGATGCTATTTGATTATACTGTTTTTGACAAAAACCATTGGACAAATAATATTGATTATGGAAGTGCTGTATATGGCTCTTTTTATTAGCATGACAATAAAGTAAACATTTACTCCTAGACATTGAAATTGTGCCATTATTCAAGCGAATACATTTGTTAGAATAATTATAAGACATAATTCTGTGTAATGTATACGCACAAAAACAGCTGTTCTATTTACGTCTACATGGTACCCAGCGAAGATGTTTCAAAAACGTATACCAGGATACTCTGCTTACTCAAAGATTGAATATTAAAATGATACAAAATTTTAAATGCGTTAACTGCTCCATGCTGAAACTTGCCTTATGTGGGTCCCAATTATGTTTTACTTGACACACACACACACACACACACACACACACACACACACACATATATATCTTAGGGGATTTGGAATGAGTTAAACATGAAATGGCATATAAAATCTATATAAATATATTTTAAAAAAATTACTTGATTCTTATACCATCAAGAAAGATATTAAAGTTAAATCCTTAATAGAAGTTGTCAATCTTGTCCTTGACAGCTAGCCGAAATTACTTGTCAAACAGATTTATCTCAACATGAAAGTCATCTTCTATTTGTTTTACTTTATTTCTGATTGCATGGCATCAATTTGAAGGTACTTCTGAGATATTAAAGTGTCTGCAACTGGACATTTAGTTTCCAACAAACCATAAGGGTGTTTCCTGGTTTGGTTGTAGGCTTCTTTCTCAGGTGTTGCAATGACAAAAAGGACTCACAATTATGCCATTTGCATACAGATTAATAGTCATTCATTCTCTGGGAAAGGTAACATTAGAAACAAAAATCAAAATCACACACACTACATTACATGGGCTTGTTTCTACTTGAAACAAATTGCTCTAATTGTAGACTGAAGTGATTTTATCCATTAAATATTTTCCTTGAGTTTTTGAGCTGGTTTTGAATTCGTCTTAACAATTAGATGAGTGTTTCATTTTGTTTCTTTACATAAAACTTATATGTTCCAATTACTGTTTTAGTAAAAGACAAGACACTAAAGTGTATTGGAAGAAATATGTAATAACTATAAAGTGGTTAGGATACATTTAAATTGTTATTAAGGTTACTCTGACTATGACGTCTGCCAATTCTGACGTAGATACCTTTTGATACAAGTTTTAAAATCAGTAAACGGTAATTTAAAATCCGATGGTTCTTGGGATAGAGCCATCTTAGCAGCACGGTCTGCTTCTGCATTATCTCTAATACCAATATGGCTCGGTAACCAACAATATACTATATTGTGGGAGGTACTAAGATTCGTATTTTTGACAAGTATATTGACTAATGATGGATTATCCAGTTTACTACTGTGTAGCGACTGAAGCACTGATAGTGAGTCACAGAAGATAATGCTAGATAAAATACGTTTTTGTTCGATAAATTTCAGAGGTAGGTCTATTGCTCTGATTTCCGTTGAAACAATGGACGCATCGTTTGGCAAACGATATTTTGTTATTTATTGGCACTAACGAAGGTCACAGCAGCCTTTTCATCAACCTTTGATCCGTCAGTATAAAATTTAGGGTAATTTGTAAAATCGTTGAGAAGTTCATGATAAGAGTTTTGGAAGATGGCAGGCTTTGTCTCAGATTTATTCCCATCGTGTAACGTAAAAATCACTTTGTGTTACCTAAGGAGCCAAGGTGGTGTTTTCGAGATAAACGTTTCCTGAAATGTAGAGAGATTAATTTTGATATTGTCAAGGCTACATGATGTTCTGATGCCAAATGAAGGTATGGTAATATTTGGCTTATTTTCATATAAAGTTTAATAGTTTGGTTGAAAAACAGCCCAAAAAAAAAAAGCAGGGTTCAGAGGGTTTGATCTTAATTTGAGAGCGTACTGTGCAGAAAACATTTCTCTGCGATGCGATAAAGGTGGTTCATTCGCTTCCGCGAGAATACTTTCACATGGAAATGTCTTAAATTCTCCCAGAGCGAGTCTTATTCCCTGATGATGAATATGGTCTAGCATTTTCAAATACGACTTCCTAGCTTAACCATAAACAACGCATCTATAGTCTAGTTTGGAGCAGATAAATGTTCTATACAAATTGAGGATGACTTTTGTATCAGCACCCCTGTCAGTGTGCACAATTACTTTAAGTAGATTTAAAGCTTTTAAGCATTTAGCTTTCAAATTCTTGATGTGTGGAATAAAAGTCAGTTTTCTGTCGAAGCTAATACCCAGAAACTTTGTTTCCTCAACAACTGAAACAAATGTTCGGTCCAGCGAGAGTTTAGAGTCATCTTGATGTCTTCGCAACTGACAGACATGCATGCATACTGTTTTTGATTTTGAACATTTGAAACCATTATTACTGGCCAAATGTTGTATCTTGTTGATATTTTGTTGCAGGTGCCTTTCAATTGTATTCATGCGCTTTGATCGATAACACATTAAAAAATCGTCAACATATAATGAGCAATCCACAACGGGAGCTAAACATTTGTGATGCTATTGATTCTGATACTAAATAACGTCACAGATAAAATATTGCCCCGGGGCACACCCATATCTTGCTGGTTCATATAGGAGAGGGTAGAGCCCACTCGTACTTTGACTTCTCTGTCAGAGAGAAAATTTGATATGAAAGAGGGCAGACGGCCTTTAATACCCAGATCATGCAGGTCATTTTGTATCCCGTACTTCCATGTTGAGTCATAGGCCTTTTCTAAATCAAAGAAGATTGCTACTAAACGTTCCTTCTTGATAAATGCATCGCGAATAAATGTTTCTAGACTAACCAGATGATCGTTGGTACTACGACCAGAACGGAAGCCACTTACCATACAAGCCGATAATTAATCATTCGTTCCATTGTTTTGCACACACAGTTTGTCAGTGCGATGGATCTATCGCTGTTAGGATCTTCGATATCTTTACCTGGTGTGGGAATTGGTATTATTGTTGCTTCTTTCCAGCTCTTAGGTACATTACCAGCAATCCATTAATCATTAAATATTTTCAGAAGTAATGTCAGAGACGATTCTGGGAGGTGTTTCAAGAACTGGTAATGTACTTCGTCAGGCCCAGTGGATGTATCATGGGCCTTGTCTAAAACCTCCCTAAGCTACAATAAAGAAAACAGCTGGTTACAGCTTTCTGAGTTGTTCGATTTGAATTTTAAACGTGAATTATCTTTTGGAGATTTTAATCTTCGTAAGGCTTCTGAATAGTTAGATGATGATGAGATTTTTGAGAAACTATCTGCAAGAATATTTCCCATGTCAGGTTTCGAACTAAATTGTCATTATTTGTTTTCAGGTGTCGACTAGAATTGTTTCTCCTCTTTCCATTTATTTTTCGAATAGTATCCCAAACATTTTTCATTGAGGAACGAGAGTTTAAAGAAGAAATATATTTCTTCCAGTTTACATTCTTTGATTGTGCGTTGAGTTTTAGCCCGGGTGATACGATATTTGTTTAAATTTTCGGGCGTTTGACGATTGTTGAATTGCTTCTCGGCGTTGTCTAATGGTTTATTTGCATTCCTTTGTTACCCAAGGTTGTTGCGGTTTGTTATTGTTCGGTGAGGACTTAGGAATAGATTCGTCTGCAATTGCAATTAGAATTGAAGTAAAATGCTGTATAGGATTAACAGCGTTGAATACTGTATCATTATTTAGTCTAGTTTTACATAGGGTTTCAAACGAAGCCCAGTCGGCCTTTTTTATATTCCATTGTGGAATCGCGTCATCAATTTAAGAATTATCTTCAAGAGTGATTGGAAAGTGATCACTGATGTGAAGGTCATCAGCGACCTTCCATTGATAGTCCAAAAGCAGCGAAGGAGAGCAAATTGTCAAATCTATGCACGTGTACGTACCAGTTCATGGGTGTAAATATATCTAGAAATGAAATCTTCTACTTTATGGCCTCTGTCGTTTATTTCATTCGATCCCCATATAATGTTATGGACATTAATATCTATGAGTAAAACGAAGGGCGCGGGAAGTTGTTGAATAAGATTGTCTAATTCGTTTGGCACCAGGTTGGTATTTGGTGGTAAGTAATTGGAGCAAAAAGAAATCACTCGATGCAGAGTTACGCCTACAGCAATGGCTTGTAGATTTGTATTTAAAGGAATGACTCTGTGAGGGGCTCTATTGTTCACAACAACAAAGACTCCTCCTGAGGCCCTGACAGCGTTTTGAAAGTACGTGTTGAACAGTTATGCAGGAGATTCTTGAGCTAGGTTAGACTGTTCGCGGAGGAAATTTGTGTTGTTATTTGTGTGGAGGAAGTACGGGAGTATATTTGTTTTTTTAAGGTTTGAAGCAACCTTGAGTACATGGAGCAGTTTCTTCTGCATCCATGCTCTCAAAGTCTCCAAACTTGTTGTAAAGTTTAATGGGGTCATCTGGCCTCTTTTTCTGCTTATTTATTTGTGCGTTTTGTTCATGTCTTGGTGATGTTAGTGGTGGGTTGTTATTAAATGTTGTTTGAGTTGATGTTGTGTTTTTCTGTGGTTGGTAATGAGTGATATTGGCATTTGTTGTTGAAACGGGTTGATCCACCTGTGTTTGCGCGTACTTCGTGATTTTTGGGTTGTGTTTCACGACTGTGGAGAAGGATGGGCCAGGAAGGGATGTTGTTGCCTGGACAAGTTTTCTGGCCTCTGGGTAGGGGATATTGTATGTAAACTTTATCCTCTGAATTTTCTTCTCCTGTTTCCAAGTATCACATTCCTTGGAACTGGGGTGATGTTCCTTGCCACAGTTGACACAATGCGGAGTTGCTCTACAATCTCCGCATCAGCCACATACTTTAACTTTGGAACATCGGTCTTTGTGATGGTCGTATATTTTAGACTTAATAGACTACATCTTGGTATGTAGATCTAAACCTTTAGTTGCAAAACCCCAACCTTGACCACTTTGGGCATTGTTGGTTTATTATTACTAACTGCAGTGACACTTTTATATTTCATCCCTTCGATGATATCTGTGTCGATGACTCCAGCCAAGTCACAACACCGCATCACGCATTTGGACATATTCAAGGAAGTGTGAGCGAATGAGGTCACTGGAATGTCGATAAATGTTTTCATCTTTTTGATATTTTCCATTTGACCCTTTCGCTCACATTCAACGAGAAAACAACCCGATTTCAAATTTTTGACACTTTTTTGGTGTGCCTATCAACCCCATTAAAGTTTTCTCGCATGTATATTTTAATGGAACAACTTTAAGGGTTATTACATGTATGCACTGAGATACTGTCATGTAAATGTTCTTTATTTCCAAGAAAGCAGGTCGGAATGACGTTAAAGTTAAACAATGTAGTACAAACAATATAGATATTATATTCTGAACAAAATATTTGGGTAATAAGATCAATTTCATTGCCATACCATTTTCCAGACTGGGACAAATTATGATCTGAATTTTGATATAAACAACATTGATTTGAAATCAGTATCTTGTAGGCATTGATTGGCTGGATTTAACAAGGACTTATATATAATACTAGATTAATGTCAAATATTTAGGACTTATTATTCCTTCGTCTATATTTAAGTATTTGAAGGTTAACCTATGTTGGTCTATGAACTATACTACAGAATTTATGACATCGTAGGTATTTTGTAGAATTTAGAAACAATGTTGTCTAGAATCTTAAAATTAAAATGCAAGTAATTGATACTAGTATAAGCAACACGATTTTTAAAATCGACATGAAGATTAAAGTCAGATTCCAAAGTTACATTGGTAATAATATCAATTCAATTTATGAACGTATATGTAATATGATAATCACTTCTATTACATGTTTGTTAGATGTAATTCTTGCTATGTTTCCTTTCTTTTCTTATTGTTTTGTTTTTCAAGTATTTGATATTTGTTAACTATTATAAAATATATTATTCAACGTTTAATAAACACGTTTATTCTGAAAATAATTTCATATGGATATTTATCAGCCTCTAGTTGAAGCTCACTTCTATTCTCAGATTAGTCATTTTTTTGCATCATTAAAAAACTATTGAGTCCACCTGTGCTGGGAATGTAGTGTTAAAATCCGCTTGTTATAGTGTAAACATTTACGTATTATTGCATCAGCACGTGTACAGAAAAGTATATAAGAGGTAAAGCGTATCTGTCACAATCTTTAACTGAAGATAAAGTGTCAATTCTATCAGAATTTTACTACTCAGTTCTCAACATAAAGCCACCGATATTGTCTTTAAAGAAAAGAAGACTGAAAATGAATACATTAGTTTTATCTGGATGCTGCACAACGTTTAAAAACAGAGTTGTGTGGTTCTGTTTGCATCCGACATTCTTGTAGAGATTCATTTTACTAATTCTGGTATATGCATGCATCTGTTCAGTGGTCTTTATACGAATGAATTCACTAAGTTCTGCTGTCCAACTTCATGTATCACACACACACACACACACACACACACACACACACACACACACTGTCTGGCACATTTACCAGAGATCGTTATAGACAACCTCACATAACCGTCTTCATCTTAAGAAAGAATGAATTCACTAAGTTCTGCTGTCCAACTTCATGTATCACACACACACACACACACACACACACACACACACTGTCTGGCACATTTACCAGAGATCGTTATAGACAACCTCACATAACCGTCTTCATCTTAACAAAGAAAATCAACTCCAGTGTATATTCACAATTTGTTTAATTTACAGATTTATATCAATTATAAAGGTGAAGAAATCTAACAGTCCTTTTTTATTTCTTAAATTGTGCTCAGAAATGGTTTCTGATGTCACCCAAATGTACATGGACTAGTTGACATGATATTGATATCGTATGTTTGATAAAGTATACAATGATTTTGGATCGGATCAATCAAAATCGTAGGGGCAGTGATGTTTACTTTTTACGGTAATACTCCCATATTTTAACAATACATTAGAATAAAAAAGCATCGATGCACTCTTTATTTATATTGCCTTTTAAAAATAACAAGTTTTCTGGGGATCACTGGTTACCGTGAAATCAAATGGTCTACTTACCAGCCTAACTGAGACATGATACTAGCTATTTAGTACTGTTAGTGAAGCAGCAGAGTAGGCGAAGAGACCGAAACTATTTCAAGCAAACCGAAACTATTTCAAACAAAATCCTAAAGGATTTCAAACAAAAACCAATTAAGGCAGAGAAAAAAAAGAGAAATTATCTATAGACAGACCGGGCGCTGATGGCGTTGTGGAGACGAAGTGTTTTGGTAAAAGTCGTTAGGATGAAAGTCTTAAGACTTTACAAACAGACTAATTTGTAAAATCTCTCCTCGTAAATCAGTCAGATTCTTGGATTGGTCAGTGAGTTTAAAATTAATTCTCGTTAATGAATTATTATGACATCGCATATAGTCAGGATTCGTTGGATCTTCAATTATTAAAAATCCGGGCGGAGCCGTTGGTGCAAATGAATATGAAATATATCCCTGCTGGGTTTGATTTGATCTTTCGAGATTTATTTGGCAAAATCCTTCGATAGCATCACATACAAGATTTATTGCAATCACTGAGGATATATTCACATTTTGAGGGGCAATATGCCCACCACCACTGTCTGGATGATTATTATGTTTGAGGATAGTTGTTTGTTGTTGTGGTATTTTTTCCATGCGTCGCGAATCCTTTTGAAACCATCATCTATGGTATCATGGAGAGATTTTTTCAGTTCTGGGAGGTTATATCCTGGCAACTTAAAATCGGGAATATCCTCTACGCGTATATTATGTTTCTTTGCAAATTCTGTTCTCGTTTTATCAATACGATCAGCTAAGATATGTTGAACAAGTAGCAAATTGAATTCATTCATCTTTGCGATAATTTTGTTACACACCTACGTGTATTTGATAACTTCATTTCGGTTGGGTGGGATTGTACTAATTTCCGTTATGAGTAGATTTTTAAATGTTTCAAAATCGGTGTTCATCGCTATGAATTGTTTGGTAACATCTGGTTCGTCTACCAATAAAGCGTTATCAAAAACTATTCCTTCCGCTCTTTTAAAATAACCGCTAAACTGAAAATCTAGTGGTAACCAATATGCTAATTTATCAAGTGGATTTGGGTGAGGGTCATTGATATGGTGTGTATGTATACTACCATAACCGTGATAATCCTCCTTCGTTGAAACATAATCAGAATTTTTAGGTTCGGGTATTTGTAAAGATATTCGAGGTGATATTTCAGGCCATCCTAATACGGTTCTTATAGAACTCTGATAGATATCTACGGCATATCCGGGTGAATTTATCTCCATCGTGGATGATAGTGTTGGTTCATGAACTGTAATAGCAATTTTCGATTCTTTTCCAGTAATGGATTTTATTCTGCGCTGTAATTCGTTATTGGTTTGTTCAATTTGGCAGGACCCAAATGTTAAGGAAACAACGTAACAGTCTGGAGTACCATCTGGTTTATTCTTACTCGCAAACACCAGGGAATTATTTGGTTGTTGACCACCAAATGGTACTGATCTAATGTTAGGCATATTGTGATACACTCGTAATTTTGATAGTGCTATCTCCTTCACCTGAATCGCCGTAGGGAAATTCACACTGAATTCAGAAAGGGTTGAGGGTATTGAGATCATGCTGGTTTTCACCGGGGTGGTATTTTCTGCTATTCTTTGAAGTAGTTCTTGCGATGTTGCCATTATTATTATATTCGTGTTGTTTTTCTAATTTTGACATATCGGAAACATAAACACGTACCATCGCGGAAAACTCACTATCGGATATTAATGTGTCATCGAGGGAGGACGATATCATCGAGGATGATTGCGAGTACGCGGTTTACACAACATGGAACTTAACTACGTAATCCTGTAGTTTGCGCTGAGAACACGATGATATTTTTTGTTATTATTGAAATTATCCCAACAGCTATCGTGGCAATCATTGTCACTGAAGAGAGTATAATACCAGCTCCGGTGATTACACCTGATACCGAGTACACGGTAACATCAACTGCGGTAATTCTTCGTCGGTATTTTTGTAATTTTTATTTGGTACTCCTCAGTGAGTGTTTTGAGTTTAGTTTGAAATTATCTGACCTGATCATAGCGATACTGTTGTGACGTTGATAATGATGACATTTTATTTATTACAACATATTTCAAATTGCTAGCAATTCAATTAAGTTGTTTACGTAAATTCGCTACGAATTCCACATACCATGTTATTGAAACCCTAGCCAAATTATTATCAGTGGCTGTTATTGTGAATCGTTCAGTTGTTCCCTTGTCAATGATCGTTGATATCATATTGTTGACCCCAGATGAAGTCGTTGATGAAATATTAAATTGAGTCGGTGACACTAGTGTTAATCGATAAATACCCTTGACGGTCGTTTTGATATCTTGTTTGTTGTTTGTAGGGGTAAACGAAAATGATCCGTGTTGAATCGTATATACCGAATTTACATTTTTCTCATGAGGAATTTTGATTTTATCTAATCGGGTTATCATCGCAGGAAAATCATCTTTAATGGCCTCATGAGTTCTCTTGATCTCTTCGATGGATTTTTTAATATCCGGGAGTTTTATATCGAGTTTATCCAATGAGGTAACAAAGAATTTCTCAATGAGATGTTTGCAAAAAGTTGAAAACTTCGCAACACGATCTTCATTCTTCATACTTAGATTGTAATGCTGCTAATTCTAACATAGCTGCTTTTATCTCTGTTAGCTTCGCCGAGGATATATAATTGCTATCGAGTGTTGATATTTTATCCACAACAGTCGAAACAAGTACACCCGGTTTGAGTTTACCCTCCTTGGAAAACAACGCGATATTATCTTCTACTGCGTCGCGTTGTTTAACTAAAATATCATCAAGAGAAACATTACTCGTTTTCAATTTACCCTGTTTGTCTTGAAATACAACTATTTCATTTGGATCAACACTTGCTAGGTTTAGCATCTCAGATATTTCATCTCTGATTATTTTTTTACATCACCGGTTGCAGATATTTCAGCGGAGTTTTTTTTCAGGCCTGAGAGGGATCTTCCCCAAATGTCAATCATGTTATTTTATATAATTTCTCTCTAAAAAGCGATTACACGTATATTCGTATACGGTTTTATGGAGTGGTTTTCCCGTTGTTGAAATAGCGTTGAGGACATTCAATAGTTCTATGCCGCATATTGGTGGGTCATTCATTTTCTGAGTTGGTAGCGTGGACTACCAGATAGGACTTTTTAAGTGGTGTATATAACGCATAAACTCTTTAGGTGGCGCTAACCCATATGAATCGAAATAAACAATCACACGCGGATGAATCGCGTATGCAACCCAGTGGGTTCCAGGTCCGGTGTTGTTATTGAGATTAATGATACTGATTGCAGTGTTGTTTGGTTGTTGTGGCAATTGATCTCTCATAAAAACACCTCTAAATTTTGTTATCACTAGTTTTTTAGCAGCATCGATTAAATCAACATTTGACATCGGCGACAATGTCTGTGGCATTGTTGTTAGTAAATTGTTCATAGTCTCAGGCCCTT